>CM076570.1:690260381-690490805 GCA_034641835.2 Pinus albicaulis | reverse complement strand
AGGTCTGGATCTGAAGCTCAATCAACTAATTCACTGTTCTAGGAGGTTAAAATATAATATTCCCCTTAGCTTGGGCTAATTGGGAATATTACAGTCCTCTCCTCCAAAAAATTTCTTGTCCTCAAGAAACTGATAAGGTGAGTGCTGCAAAATCTACCCTCCTTCTCTTGTGGCCTCCTCATCCAATATTCTCCACCACTGCTTCAGAATTTCTGCAAGAATTTCAGTTCTCAATGGTTCCTCCCAAGCGTGCAAGTTCGCCTCTCATGAATAAACCTAATGGCCTCCCCCATGAAATAATGGAAGGTCCATGTGGAAACCTTCTTGTTGATACATGGACTCCTCAAGGTAGGAGTGATGACATCCATGGGGAATTTCATTATTCATGAAATACTCCCATCTCCATGCTATCATCCAAATGAATTGGATCACCTCCCATATTGGAAATCCATAGAAAAAATCCTCCCCAATATATAGGAGAGGCATGTCCCAAAAAAACATATGGCTCACTTTACAAAGAAACAAGAGGTTTACCATAGTGGCCATATAATATCTCATGCTACCATTGAAGCATGTAGTGCAAAAGGAGTGGGAGACTCCTCTCCCCAATGACACATCCCACCAATGTGCCACTCCTCCCACCATCTTCCCAAGAGTAAGAAAATTCCCAACATATCGAATCATGATTAGAATCATGCTAGATGCCATGTGTGATAAAGGAGAAGGAATATGTTCCCTCATGTGCAACCAGTGCAGTTTGACCCTTAACTTCCATAAACTAGGAGATGAAAAGTGCCTCCCCCAACACTTGTTTGCTACCCCATCCTCCTTGAATTCTTGGACAAGGTGTATCATAATTGGTGTAGAATAATCACACCATGAAGGATATAATAACTTCACAAGAGCTTCCAAGGGAGGACTTGCATCAACATAGTTCATGGCCTTGAGTGGCCCACGAAACCCATCATAAATAGTGCTTCCTCTTGGAGAAATGTCCTGCAAATGAGTGTTATAGAAACATAAGCATATAGGAGATACATCATAATATTCAGAAAGACAAGTTCCTCGATATACTTGTTTTACATTAGTGAGATTACACATGGATGAGTCCCCTCTCTTACTCACTGAATAAGGAGGTGTGAATAATGGCTCTTCCCAAGAGCTATGTTCCTCCTTATCTAAAAAATAATCCATGCACTTATCCATATGAGAGTGAACCTCTTCTTTGAAACCTTCCCACATGAATCCATCTAAGATAGTGTGATATTATCTAATGAAACCAGTGGGTTTGGAAAGCAGGATCTCATAGGCTGCATTCAACAGTCTCTCCTTGATCTTGGAGTCATTAGCCAAATAGATATGTTCATGGATATAAATGAATCCCTAAACTAACTTATACCTCCCATACATTACCTTCCCATCAAGAACCTCACATGTGAAAAGGTCCTTGGAGTATTCCATCATGAGTTGGGAATCCCAATAAGGATCTAGGCTTCCTAAGAATGAAAATGTTGTAGAGGTCTGGAATGTTTCCCCTACCATATCATGCATCTCCTCTTCGACATGCTTGATGTAAAAATCACATGTTGGAGCATCATAATCTTCCCTTTTTTTCCTCATTTTCAGCTGAACTTTCTCAAGACAAGATTGAAGCAGATGAAAATCAACTTCCCCTCGAAATGCCCTTGTCTTCCAATACTTCCTTAATTTTGCCCATGCATGCAAGAGGGTTAGAATCCCCTTGCCATGTTTAGAAATATTTTTTGTGAATGAATATACCATGGGCTACCCCATAGATATGGAGTTGTCGTGTGTCCCCATGCCCATGCCATCATAGAATTCTGATTTCTCCTTCCTCAACGCAGATAATTGAGTGGGAGATAGCAGTACCCCTTTCAGGAAATTTCTTACCTCTCTTATAAATTCATGAGAGATTCTCTGCGATGTGCTGACTTCTCCCACGACTCCTTCCTTAGCCAAGTATGCAAATTCTACCCATAGTTGAGAGAACACTTTAGTTTCCCTCTAATGAAGAAGTACTTGAGGTGCTCTTGTTGTGACTGCGTTATCATCTCCTACCTTTCCTTCCTCCTCTTCAATAGTTGAAGTTGCCCCATCATCAATAAGAGACCTCAGATCTTGGTCTTATATTGAAGGAGGAATATTCTTGCCTTCCTCTTCATAAGAAAGCCCTTTATCAAATGGATATCTTGCCCTTGACAAAGTATCAAACAAGCTCACACCCTCTTCCATGGTTTTCATAAATGGATTTGGATCTATAGATCCTTCCAATTCATGCAAAATATTTGTTTCATATGGTTTGAAGTCTCAATAGGAGATTTCACACATGAAGTCTCATCAAACCTCTCTATTAATATTGTAACAAAATTTTCATAAGCAGCTGTATTTGCATTCCTTAAAGAAAAAGACTCAAAAAACCACCAAGAATATGCTTTACCTTCAAAATGTAGCGCTGCTGTTTTGATGGCTTCATTCTCTGAAACTTGATGTTGCTACACAAAGCTGCTTAGCTCCTCCACCCAAACCCTAACTGGACATTTAGGTGATCCATCAAAAGTAGATAGAAAGAATCTACTCACACCAGGTTGCTTCCCCTTTATGCTTCTGTCCTTCTTGATCTTTCAAAACCCTTGGAAATTCAAGTTATGTTTGAACTCATTAGATTGGGATTCATTCTCCTGCAAATACTCTCCAAGAGTCTCCTTCTTGGGCACACCTCCTTTATTCATCTTCATGAAGAATTCACTGACAGAACGTTGAATATTTGGTGATATGGCCGAGTGCACATATCCACGAGATGAGGATTTATAATTTTCCTCATGTATAGATCTTGTAGATCTTGTCGAGGGATCTTCATGCCTTTCCCTCTTCATTTATTTGATGTATTTTCTGATGCCTTGCATAACTTGGGATAGAAGTTCTGTGAACCTCTTTTCTCTTGTCAACAAGGGTTTTCTCTAGTTTCCCTTGCATATCTCCTCCTCCCCATGAGAAGACTCCATACTGCTTGAAGCTAACAGGTTGAGCCAAGAAAGATGCCCTAATACCACTATAATATCCCAAAATCAGGATTGTACAACAAGCCTGCTGAAATAACGCACTACTGAGAATTAAGTGCACTAAAATGAGTTTGTAGCTCCTAGCTCCCTTAGATCAGCTCATCTAATATCTAAATCCAAAAGGAGAGAAAAAAAAAAATCAATCTAGGTGGGTTAAATAGATCTCCCACAACCTAGTCTAGCTGAAAACACCCAAAGAGAGGGGTTGCAGCTATATGCAATGGACTGCTTTAGAAATAATGCAGATCCACTGAAGAAAGGAAATAAGCTGATATAGAGTTTCAATTATTAGATTTATAACAACAAATTAGATTTAAATTACAACCCATACATTATACAAGGGAAAGAATGAGACTATACAGGAAAAATCCTCAGAAATGAGGTGCTACAACCATAACAAAAGTCTGCAGAAACTTGACAGCATTATTTTTATGGGATGAAGCAGCAATTTATTTATACTGAGATCTAGTGTAGATATGTACAAAAAATTTTAGATCTATTTAAGATCTATGTATAGGAAAAGCTCATCTATACATTCCCCTTGGGGTTTTGTGTAAATCATGAAGCACAAAGACTAGATATGAGATCTAGAGTTGCAGATCTGCAAAAATATTCATAAATTAATGAATCATATATCATAATAGAATATCATATCTAAAACATACATGGATTGTGTGGCCAATCCATGGATCACCATAGTGAGAGGAAGAATCCTAACTCTGGAGATCTCTCCTCCAAAATGCAGACAAAACACCCTGCAACTTATCCTTTGCAAATAACATAGTCCAGGAGAGAAGCGATGTTGTAGGCTTTGAGAATGATTTGGCTTGAATCCAAGGTCTAGATCTGAAGCTCAATCAGCTAATTCACTGTTCTAGGAGGTTAAAAGACACACTCACTGAGAAGAGGCATTCGTAAAATCTAGATCTGAGCAGATCTAGTGTCTTCCACTTGCTGCAACTCACAAGGACAACCCAATATTCAACAGGATCAGCGTTGTAGGTGTAAGGTGAAGCTTGGACCAAGCCTGATAGTGTACAAGATGGAACAAGGCTCCTCCAAGAGTTGCTCAAGGAAGGAGGTGGGAATCCTGAACAGGAAAACCCAGAGAGGAGTGTGTAAGAAGACAATACCTTTAGAAAATAATATCTTCAACAACCCCTTCAAGCTTCTCTCCTCTTCCTTTTGTAATATTGGAGTCTTGTGAAACCCTAAAACACCTCATTAGTTTAGCCCCATTCATATGTAGAATATCCTTCTAGAATTGTGTTGTTCCTCAAGGAGGTTCAATGCATCTAGACTGCAATGTAGATATGGTCAAGGTTGACTTGGTCAAGTGATCAACCTCTTTCACACTGAAGAGTGTTTTATAAAATGGCCCAGATTTAGCCATGTTCACATTGGGTATTGATTTATTTTGTTATTTTCAGGAGTCTTACATGTCCTCCTTTACAATTTATCCATCAACATGAAATTCAAAAAAAAAAAAGGCAAAATAGAATATTCCCATTAGCTTGGGCTAATTGGGAATATTACACATTCCTCCTTCCTCATTTTCTCTCATGGAAAAAATAGCTATGTGACTGCGTTTTGCATCATAGGGTGTGGCTGCATGCTCGCACTCTCCATAAGAAAATCTAGAGTTTTACTTAGTTTCAAACACTCTTGGAGATTCTGCACACATCTCCCTCCTTAACTTCTTGAAATCTGTATGAATGCTCTGTACAAATCTTGGAAGAAGCTTTTTAAGCCTATCTTCCTTTCTTCCTCCACATAATGGAGTCTTCATATCCTCTTTTCTTGATATCATCATGTTTGAGATCACAGGTTGAGCCAAGGTTATGCTTCGATACCACTATAATATCCCAAAATATGGAAATTCTACAACAATAAGAATATCTTAAGATATTCTAAAGTTGTAGATCAACAATACATAAACATAAGTTGGAAATAGTAGGGAACATCATCATACCAAAATGTATGGAATCCATAGAGCCATTTTATTATGTAAATCAACAGCAAACATGTACAAGATAACTGAAATGATCAAGGAAACCAGCCTCTCATGAATACATGTGAAAAAGATGAAATGATGCTCTATTGTAGATTGCTCATGAACATGTAAAACACAGTCATGGATGGTACACTACTACATGGGAATATGAGATAAAATATATCTGAATATATATGGCTCATACAACAATGGGAGAGAAGGTTTGTGCTCCCAAACACTATTTCAAGACAATCCTAGAAGGATTGGCTGAAATATGAAAAACTGCAAAATGCCAGAGTTGCAGGGTAGCAGCTGCAACTCAATAACTGGAAATGGAAGGATATGGATGAAGATGCTGCATCTAAAAAATAAATCTCCTCCAATGGATCTTCCAAGTGAAAGGATGATCCTAACACTGAATATCTCACCCTCTGACAATCATTGCAATCCCTCACTGCAAATACCAACTGAAAATAATGTAGTCACTGAGGGATACTGTGTTCTAGGTGCAAGAAAATGGGTTGGCCAAGTGTAAATATATGCAATATTCTCCAAGGGATTACAAACTGATATCTCAAAGGAAAGAGAGCCTCCTCCTCTGAAAAATAAGTGATGGAAGTGGTGTTGTGAACCCTCACTACAACACCCTACAACACAACATTATTCTGCTATAGAAATAATGCTGTAGCTGGAGGAGGATGCTTGGCCTCAAGCCTAGATGTGAGGCAAATCAGTACAACTCCTTCAACATGCCTCCCAAGAAAGGAGAAGGATTCCTAAACAAAAAATCCTTGTGCTAAGCAACACTGCAACTTTGCTAAACACCAGGAGAATGCAAAAAGTCTAAATAGATAATGAAATCAATAATCCAAATCATGAATAACAATGGTTGCCTTTCCATCCTTTTAAAAGAGTGAAAGCTCTCTCTCCATGGGTCACACTCAATAGGGTTTCCTCCACCAAATAACCCTCTTCCCATTCATACTGCATTGTCTATCAAAGTTTCCTCCACCTCCTATCCCAACACTGTTGACTTGGTCAAACTTGACCTTGTCTCTGTGCAAATGTCCTCTTTCACACACAAGGGTGTGAAATCCAACTCTTATGACTATCCCCTTTCGCATGTGAGGGATTTTATTCATGTTTAATAGGCATGGGATTCTTTACCCATTTATTTAGCTGTCAGGTGATAAAAACAAAATTTTAATATTCTATTTAGTTGTGTGCTAAAGTGGGAATATTACAGGATACAGATAATAAGGAGGTTGGGCAACATTGTGGTAAACAGGTTGGGCAAAAGGAGGCGACATGCTATATCCTGGATACATGCTACTGGGAGGGGGAAAGGTGTTAGAGGAGCTGGCCCCTCCTTGATGGAAACTATAACCCATGGGAGGATGAGTGTACGGATGAGAAAGGGATCCAACGATACCTTCGACGGCATGGGATTCCATCGATGTGTTGGCACCACCGGGTCTAGGGAGATCAGGTAAAAAAATATAAACATAACCCGACTGTGCGTAGATCAGGTCATATTTCGATGCAATATGGAGGGAAGCTTCTTTAGTCTGAGGGAAATGAAATGCGACATATTTTCCAATAGCAGGCAAAAGGGATTTGAGGAACCAGTCCATGTAGACATGGTCTTCGAAGGTAGGGGTTCGACATAGGATCTTTCTTCTCTATCATTCTTGGAAATGATCGAATAGGCGGGTCACAGACGATTGATAGAAAGAGGTCAAAATTTCGGTACCAGTGCCATAATGAAGGGGAAGCTGGAAGTAAGACAGAAAATTCCTGACAAGAGTCACAAAGGTAGTATGGGAGGAGGAGGCCTGGTCAACATACCACTTAGAAGTTGCTTCAGTAATTGTACGTTGGAACAACCGAAGACGGACAGAGTCATCGGTGATGGAATTAGATGAACACCACATGTGGAAAGATCAGACATGTTTTGTAGGATCATCTCCAGCAAGACCTTCAAACTTGGGGATGTCGAAAGGGAGCTTGGTTGGCATAGTAGGCCAACCAGGATCATGGTGTATGGTGTCATTGAACAACTGGTTAAAATCGGGAAGACTAAGACCTGCCATATAAGGGAGCAAGGGAGAAACCTAGATAGTTCTTATTGCTGTCCCACTAGTAGTATTCCCAACATTAGGGCCAGAGCTACCACCAGTGTTACGTCCTGAAACAGACATGGTGAAGGTATCAGGAGAAGAACTAGGGATAGAACCAAAAGGGGAACCCGATGAACCAGAAGTGGAGTCAGAATGGGCACTCGTTGGATGACTAACTCGAATCCTGCGTGGAGGAGTAAGTCTTCCTAACAGAAACTGAGGATGAAGGCCAGGAAGTCTCTGGGACAAATGCCTTAGGGGCGCAATGATGGAAGAACATGCACAGATCGAAAAGGGTAGATATACCAATAAGGGCAAGGAGGTGGAGGATGAAATGATTATAGTGTCGAAACAAGGGAAGAGAGGTGCATTATCAAATGATTACAATGTTATAGTATTGGCCTGGCGGTGGAAACCAGGCTCTCTTCACTTAGGGTGTGTGGTAAGTGTTTTAATTTTAATTTTTAAGCCCAGACATGTGTAGAGAAAAACATAAAAAGTGTGTTGTATAACTATAAATAATTCTGCAAATAATAGTAAAGTAAAATGAATATAACATAAAATAAACATCTAAAGATGCATCAATCTAAACCCAAGGAGGCGGGATTCCCAAAAACTAGTCTATGGGTGGGAAAAAATCTAGTCAAAACGCAAAAAAATAGCCAATGGATCTAAATTCAAGATGGGCAATGATCTAAAGGTCTGATCTACTAGAAATAGGTGCAGAAAATAGCAAAAAAGCAGAGGGAAAAGTGCTGCAAATTAAGAGGCTAAAGGCTACAAACTGAAGGGAAATGGAGGGGACCCTAGAGGAGGACCCAAAAAAAACTAAAAAGAAGTGCTTTGGATCGATGAACAACCAATATAAAATGGATGTCAAGGTATAGGATCAGATCTGAAAAATGGCTGAACACACTGAAATTTCAAACGACCTGCTTCAGCTAAACTCCTCCTAGAGAGGTGGAAGTGTATTGAAGCCCTAGGGTGCTAGGTTCTGACTTTGATGAGTAAAACAAAGAAATTACAAGTCCAAAATGGGTGGAGATGAAGGTCAAACAACCCTGAATAGTAGCCCAGACAAACACAGAAAAATCACAGAGAAATTCTCGCAAAAAAGTACAAGTCACAGTTTCTGATCTGTTTTCAGCAGAGGTCGTAGGTTTTAGGCAGTTTTCTGCGTCCTGAAGGTTGAGGTCATAGGTTTTGGCCCAAAAAGTGTGACCCGCACTTTTGGCACTCTTGGGAGAAGGATTCAGAAAAAAAGTGTCGTCTCAGCTGTGATTGATGCCTATCACCTACGCAATAGGTTTAGAAACACATGAAAGTTAGAATTTTTAATTTTTTTGGGTTTTAAAGGTTAAAATCAACATCAAGAAATGAAAAACAAGAAGTTGAAGAAAAACCGTAGGGTTTGAAGTAGTTGGTCATGCAAGGATATGAAAAATGACAGTGGTCGTAATTATAAACCCTTGTGGAGTCGCCAGTTGTTAGTGTGAATTCTAATCGCAAGCATAAGAAAAAATCTCAATTTAGTTGTGCATAACAAACAACCCTAACATCAAAGATGGATGCCAATTTCTTTGGATCTGCAATTAGTTGGCCAAGATAAATGCTACAAAATCTAGATCTACGTAGTAAAAGACATTAAGCAGTAAATAAAAGAAAGAGTTGCTCCATGCATCCAATAGACAAGATAATAATATTTTTAAAGAATTTTTTTATTTATGACACTTGGAAAGGGAACATTTAAATATGTTATCAGTCCCCATCAATGGGATTAGTTCTTGTATGTCCTCAATGCTTCAGATCGAAGATCCTTCTCTCTTGATGGTGTAGAAAACCCAGACAAAAATGGAACTCAATGGGAGTTCACAAGCAGAAAGATAGAAAAATATGACAATGATGGAGGATCAAAGTCAGACCAAGAGTGATCTTTAGGCAACAAAAAGTAGTGAATGATTTGAAAAACCCTTCTATTTATAACAAAATATTGAGTTTGTCTAGATATTGGTGCATAATTAAAATATTATTAGCCAAATCTAGATCCAAATTTTATGGAATATTTTATTATTTTGTTTGAGGGAAAAGGAATTTGGATTTGGTCAAATCCTTTTATTTGTAAATAATAAATAAATAAATAAATGATTTATTTATTATTTTATGGATGTGGCTGAGTAATAATTAAATAAATAGTGATTTATTCAATTATTTATAAAATATTTGGTCAAATTTAACAAGGAATATTATTTAAATAAGGTTTAAATAATTATTCCTAGAAAATAGTAAGATAAATATTGATTTATCTAATTAATTTTCCTATTTTGGGTTAAATATGACCAGGAATATTAATTAAAATGTTGTTTAACTAATTATTCCTTGAGGAAAATCAAACAAATATGGATTTATTAAATATTTCCTCACGGGGTTTCATTTTTAGACCATAAACAACTTAAAAAATTATCGATTACTAAGTTTTTTTTTCATAGTGAAAGAAATTTTAATTGGGGTATAATTGGTTTTATAGGGTGTACTTTGGTCCATCTAACAGTAATAGGTTAGATGACCAAAAATTGGTGTAACATGCCTAATATGAGGTTGAGTGCATAAAATCATGATTTATTAAACATTTTTATAAGGATGTTATCATAAAGACTTGGAGGAGACAGCAAGGAGAAATTATTAGACGATTATCCACCCTCCTTAACTCTCAAAGGCAACCAAAGGATTCCAAATATTCTCTCCAGCAATTCTAATTTCAAAGGCAGCCAAAAGATCCCCAAGGATTCTCTCCAGCAATTTGAATTCTAGAGGCAGCCAAGAAACACAAAGAGGAGTGCACTCAATCTTTGTTTACTTGGAGTCAAGTGGACTCAATCACTATTTTCTAGGGAGCTATTGATAACTATGTTGTAGAGTAAATAGAGCAGAGAAAGAGTTAGGAAGAGATAGTCTATTCTAGTTGAAACTTTGTTGCAAGGTATTTAGCTTTTTATTATTTTACTCAGTGATTAAACGTTCAGAGAGGTATGAGGTTATTCTTTTATGAAATGAGAAGACTGATTTCATTCGATTGATTTATGTTTTAGAGAGCTATGCTTGTGGGTTAGGGTCCAATCCATGTGCCTCGGCCTCTCTAATGTTACTATCTTTTCCTTTCTACCATTAAGCTAGTTTTCTTTCTGTCATTCAATTATTTATGCTTCTCATAGTTTCAACGTTGCTTAGTTTTTTCTTTCAGTGTGTTGCTGTATTTTTTCATTTTCTTGTGAGTGATAGAATAACGGAGAAAATAAAATAAACATTGTGGATCAATACCCCATTCTTATCTCTATCAATATAGCTCGAAGAGGGAGAACCTTCCCACAGGACCAAAAACTACTTTTTGTTCACTGTTTTTTCATGTGTTTCCTCTATTTTTCGTACATTAATCCACAACTTTTTTTGCAGGAATAAGCATCAAAATCCATAGCAAGAACATCAAGTCATCTCGCTTAATTTCCTAGCTCTATTCTCAAGCCTAAGCACTACTATTGTACCTCCATTTCCCTCACTTTTCACTTTTTTTCATCCATTGTCCTTTTCATTCCCAAAACGCTTGAAAAGCATTAGAATTAGACCTCTTCCCCTTTCTCCTCAAAACTCTCGCTCTTCATACCTCACTCCATCACAAATCACAAATCTCTTGTGATATTCATGAATGCTCTCTCATTCAAAGCCCTAATGCGATATCCCTTTCTACTTCCCTTCACTATTTTTTTATCAAAAACAGTCAAAAAAATTAGAAACCATATTTTTTTCCCACTGGACTTACCATCGCTCCTCATCGCATATCGCATCATTTTCCTATTTCCTTTAATACTTTCCTCTTCCAAACGCTAAATGTGATATTGCGATCGCACTGCGTCGTTGGTCACACCACCACGTCACCCATAGCAATCACACTTCACACCCTTTCCTTGTTTCTTTAAGCCTTAACTTTTTCAAACGCTGATTGTGATATTGTGATCACACTCCGCTGTCGGTCCCACCACCATGTCACCCATCAAAACCACGCTTCACACCTTTTTATTTTTTGTTTAAGACTTACTGCTCCAAATTCCAATTCTGGTCTCCGTCACATCGCAAATCACTTTTTCACAACTTTTGTTTTGTTCTTGTTAACCTTTACTGTTCCAACCTTGCGACATTGTGATTGCAATGTTGCATACTGCATATCACACTTCTATCCACCAATCATAACTCCACCATCACATATTTCAATCATTCCGCTCCAAAAGCATTTTGGTGCTATATTATAAGGCTTTATAAGGATTAAACCCTCACTTTCCACTCCTAAGCCCTGTTTCATGTGTTAAGCCGTCCATTATCCTCTTTAGCCCTTTTCCTTGCTCCAAGCTGCAAAATCAACATTTTTTCAATTAGGATTAAGTCATGGATAGCTTACTTGAATTGGTAGAAGCATGGTATATAGACCATAAGATAAATAGAGTGAACTTAGTCATTTGGAAAAGTTAAGTGTGGTTAATAATTAGTGTTCTTTTTGCCATTCATTTTCAGCAATTTAAATTAGTTTCCTTTCTGTCATTTCTTTTCTGAAAATTAAATTAGTTTCATTCTTGTCATTTCTTTTCAGCAAATCAGTTTAGTTTCCTTTCCATCATTTCCTTCCAGCAATTTCGTTTCAACTTCTTATCATAGTTTAAAAAATAGCACCCTTTCGTAAAGTAGAAGAGGATGGCATGAACAAATTACATATGTTGTGTATATAACGTTGTCACCTCCAAATTTGTGCAAACACCAGGTTGATAAAGTAACGTTGGGCAACTCCTGGGAGTTGCAGCTCTCTTGGTGTAATACCAGGGCTCACCACTTTTCGGAGCCCTTACCGAGGAGGTGTCTAGTAGATATTTTGATTTCATTTTAGTGTTCTTTCTTGTTTCCTTTCTTTTCCTCTCATTTCAGAAATATTGAAAAAAATATAAAAATATCTGACTTTCATGCCTCATAGGAGTAGGAATACCAAGAGGCAAACCTTACCCAAAACCCCCACATCACCTCCTAGCCACCCTTCACTCTTCTTCAGTGGCAGCGAGATTTAACCCCCTATAGGAGAGCCTTTTGAATACCTTAAGGATCCTATTGGGGAAGAAGAATAAGACCTTATTTCAATGGAGGGACCTGCTTCACCTATATTAACCATAGCTGGGACCCAGAGAGCATTTCCCATAAGAGAGGCAGAAGGGGAAACTAAGATGAAAAACATTAGCCCCTCAGCTCTCCCACACTTTCATGGACTCACCTCTGAGGACCTTGATTCCATATCTCAAGAAGGAATATAGGTAGAACCGAACAAAAGCACTATCATCAAAATGTTATCTACTCCTCAAAAGTAGAAAGATGTTAGAAGTTTCTTAGGCTTAGCTGGTTACTATAGAAGGCTCATCAAATATTTCACCAAGATGGCTTCGCCATTATTTGGGTTACTGTTCAAGGATTATGAGTTTATTTGGTATGCTCCTTGTCAAGAGGCTTTCAAGCTCATTAAGGAATAACTGACTACTGCCCCCATCCTCCGAGGTCTAAATTGGACTCTGCCTTTACACATCCACACTGATGCATCTGACAAAGTTGTAGGGGAAGCACTAGGAAAATTACAGGAAAAATTCCCTTATGCCATTTATTTCATCAGGAAGAATTTGTGAAAGGATGAGCATAATGATATTCTTAATGAGAATGAGATGTTAGCCATTGTCCATGCATCGAAAAAATTCAAGCATTATGTAACTGGATATCATACCTTTGTTAACATTGACCATGAAACCATCAAATATTTAATAAAAAAACCATATGTTAATGCTATGATAATCAGATGGTTGTTACTTTTCCAACAATTTGATTTGATTGTTATTGATTAACCTAGAAAGGAGAATGTTGTTGCAGATTTTTTATCTAGGTTAGCTCTCCCTACAGGAGAATAAGGAATGGTGGATGAGTAGCTTCTAAATGAGCACCTCTTTGCTATATCAACACTCTCACCACGGTTTGTTGATATAGCCAACTACTTGGTTGCTAGGAGACTCCCTCCTAATCTTTCATTCATGGAGAGGAGCAGAATCATCAGAAAAAGTGCCCCTTTCACATGGGTTGGGGGAAACCTTTCCAAGCTAGGCCCTGATCAGATCCTAAGAAGATGTGTGAGGGAGAAATAATTTTTTTGATATCCTCTCTGCATGTCATGACCACCCATGTGAAGGCCACTTTGCTGGAAATAGAACTGCTTACAAAGCTTTGCATGCAAGATACTATTAGCCTACCCTTCACCAAGATTCCAAAAGATACACCAAAAGGTTTGACTAGTGCCAAAGGATGGGGAAAACCATGCAAAGGGATAAGATTCCTTTGCACCCTCAGGTGGCTCTTGAGCCATTTGACAAGTGGGGCATGGAATTTGTTGGACCTATCGATCCACCATGCACAAAAAATAAGTATATCATAGTCTGCACATATTACCTAACAAAGTGGGCTAAAAAAAGCAGTGATGGTAGCAACCGAGGATAAAGTAGCACAATTTAGAAGGGAGAATGAGGTTTACAAGTTTTTACACCCCAGAGAAATAGTCACTGACAAGGGAGCACAATTCACCTCTCACCTCATTGAAAATATTTTGAGGAAGCACAAGATTTAGCATATAACTTCTACTGCCTATCATCCTCTGGCGAATGGCCAGTTACAATTAACTAATAGATATTTGGAGAGAATCCTCACTAAGGTTGTGAGCAGCAACAAAATATATTGGGAGGATAGATTGGTTTAGTGGGTACAATCAAATTCAAATCATCCCCAATGACCAAGATAAGACTACTTTTTCCTGCCTTTGGGGTACCTTCGCTTATAGAGTCTTACCCTTTGGGTTGTGCAATGCCCCAACTACCTTCCAAAGATCTTTCCTGAGCATCTTTTCTGATTTATTCCATGACTCTGTAGAAATGTACATGGGTGATTTCACACCATACAGGGATGAATTCCAGGAATATCTCTCCAATTTGGGTAAATTACTAATAATGTGCATTGAGATGCATCTCTCCTTGAGCCCAAAGAAGTGTGAATTCCTGAAGAAATAAAGGGATGTGTTGGGACACTCCATATCTAAAGTAGGAATACAAGTAGGCCCGAAAAAAATCACTATCGTCAAAAGGGTACTTGCTCCTCAAAAGAGCAAAGATGTTAGGAGTTTCTTAGGCTTAGTTGGTTACTATAGAAGGTTCATCAAAGATTTCAACAAGATTGCTTCACCATTATTTTGGTTATTGTCCAAGGATGATGAGTTTATTTGGTCTGGTCCTTATCAAAGAGGCTTTTGAGCTCATTAATGAACAACTGACTACTACTCCCTTCCTCCGAGGTCCAAATTGGACTCTGCATTTCCACATCCACACTGATGCATCCGATAAAGCTATAGGGGAAGCACTATGAAAATTAGAGGAAAAAATCCCTTATGCCATTTATTTCATCAGCAAGAATTTGTTGAAGGTTGAGCTGAAAATATTTCTTCTTATGTTTGGAAGAAAGAGATGTTAGTCATTGTCCATGCATCAAACAAATTCAGGCATTGTGTAAATGGATATCATACCTTTGTTAACATTAACCATGCAACCATCAAGTATTTAATGAATGAACCATATGTTAATGTTAGGATAATCAGATGGTTTTTACTTTTCCAACAATTGGATTTGAGTACTATTGATAAACCTGGAAAGCATAATGTTGTTGCATATTTTTTGACCAGGTTAGCTCTCCCTATAGGAGAAGAAGAAATGGTGGATGAAAATTTTCTAGATGAGCACCTCTTTGCTATATCAACACTCTCACCATGGTTTTTTGATATAGCCAACTACTTGGTTGCTGGGATACTCCCTCCTAATATTTCATTCATGGGGAGGAGCAGAATCATCAGAAAAAAGCACCCGTTTCACATGGATTGGGGGAAACATTTTCAAGCTATGCTGTGATCAAATCCTAAGGAGATGTGTGAGGTAGGAATAATTTTTTGATATCCTCTCTGCATGTCATGACCACCCATGTGAAGGCCACTTTTCTACAAATAGAAATGCTTACAAAGCTTTGCATGCCATATCCTATTGGCCTACCCTTCACCAAGATTCCAGAAGATACACCACCAGGTGTGACTAGTGCCAAAGGATTGGGAAACCCATGCAAAGGGATGAGATGCCTCTGCAGCCTTAGGTGGCTCTTGAGCCATTTGAAAAGTGGGGCATGGAATTTATTGGACCTATCTATCCACCATCCAGACAAAAGAAGTATATCATAGTCTGCACAGATTACCTAACAAAGTGAGATGAAAAAAATCAATGACGGTAGAAACCAAGGAGAAAGTAGCAGAATTTATAAGGGAGAACGTGGTTTAAAAGTTTGGATTCCCTATAGAAATAGTCACTAATCAGGGAGAACAATTCACCTCTCACCTCATTGATAATATTTTGAGGAAGCACAAGATTCAACATAGAACTTCTACTACCTATCACCCTCAGGAGAATGACCAAGTAGAAGTAACTAACCGAGATTTGGAGAGCATCCTAACCAATGTTTCGAGCAGCAAAAAAAGAGATTTGGTAGATAGATTGGTAGAAGCTACTTGGGCCTACAACACTACTTGGAAGACAAAAATAGGATTCACTCCCTATGAACTAGTCTATGTGAAGAAGTCTCTACTTTGAGTTGAGTTTGAATTCAATAATTTAAGAATGGTAGTTGAGTTAAATCTAGATTTATCAAATTCCAAGAAAGAGAGGTTGCTGCAACTAAATGGATTGGATGAGTTTATAATTCAAGAACTTCTTCACACAGAGGTAGTTCCTTTCTATCATTTCCTTCCAAAAATTTACTTTCCAGTTCTTATCATAGTTTAAAAAATAGTACCCTTTCATAAAGTAGGAGAGGATGGCATGAATAAATCACATCTCTTGTGTATATAGAATTGTCACCTCCCAGTTTGTACGAACCATAGGTTGATAAAGTAAAGTAGTGCAACCCCTAGGATTTTCACCACTCTTGGTGCAATACCAGGGCACACCAGTTTTTGGAGCTGTTGCCGAGGAGGTGTCTAGTATACATTTTGATTTTGTTTTAGCGTTGTTTCTGCTTTCCTTTATTTTCCTCTTATTTAAAAAATATTTAAAAAAATCCAAATATATTTGACTTTCATGCCTCATAGGAGTAGGAATACCCAAAGACAAACCTTACCCAAAACACCCACATCATCTCCTAGCCACCCTCCACTCTTCTTTAGTGACAGTGAAATTGAACACCCTATAGGAGAGCCTTCTGAATACTTTGAGGATCCTATTGGGGAAGAAGAATAAGACCTTGCTTCAACTGAGGGACCTATTTCACCTATATTAACCATGGTTGGGACCTAGAGAGCCTTTCCCATAAGAGAGGTAGATGGAGAAAGTAAGATGAAAAACATTAGCCCCTCAGCTCTCCCATAGTTTCATGGACTCATGTCTAGGGACCCTGACTCCATATCTAAAGCAGGAATACAGGTAAACCCGAAAAAAATAACTATCATCAAAAGGCTACCTGCTCCTCAAAATAAGAAATATGTCAGGAGTTTCTTAGGCTTAGCTGGTTACTATAGAAGGTTCATCAAAGATTTCAGCAATATGGCTTCGCAATTATTTGGGTTACTGTCCAAGGATTATGAATTTATTTGTTCCGGTCCTTGTCAAGAGGCTTTTGAGCTCATTAAGGAACACTTGACTACTACCCCCATCCTTTGAGGTCCAAATTGGACTCTGCCTTTCCACATCCACACTGATGCATCTGAAAAAGTTGTAGGGGCAGCACTAGGACAACTAGAGGAAAAAATCCTTTATGCCATTTATTTCATCATCAAGAATTTGTCAAAGGTCAAGATGAATGATATTTTTACTGAGAAGGAGATGTTATCCATTTTCCATGCATCGAAAAAATTTAGGCATTATGTAAATGGATATCATACCTTTGTTCACATTGACCATGCAACCATCAAGTATTTAATGAATAAACCATATGTTAATGCGAGGATAATCAAATGGTTGTTACTTTTCCAAAAAATTGATTTGAATATTATTGATCAACCTAGAAATGAGAATTTTGTTGTATATTTTTTTTCCAGGTTATCTCTCCCTACAGGAGAAGAAGGAATGGTGGATGACCAACTTCCAGATGAGTGTAATATTCCCAAATGGGAAAATCAGCAATAAAGGCACCAAAAACACATTTATTGGAAATATATGTTATAGAAATAATAAAACCCCATAGATCCCTTTGATTATACATTATGAAAACCAAATCTAAGAGGATATTTGAAACAAATCATGGTATCTTAGTTAAACAAGCCTCCGAAGCCAGAATAGCCCAAAAATCATGCAAAAAGAGGGCTTGCAACCATATATAAAAGTTGGAATACCCTGATAGCATTATTTTATTTCCTCTACAACAACAGTTGATTGTACATCATATCTAGAGCTTCTATGTGCATAAAAATTTATATCTATATCATATCCAAGCACTATACAAGCTCTTCTAAAGAACCCCCTTGGGGTTTTAAGCAAAACACCAAGTAAAAATTGTAGATCTGTGATTTAAGACTGCAGCTCCACTAAAAATTATGGATCTGGAATGTGTGGCTGATATGATATGATCAATAAATTAGTCTACTTAAATAGATCTCCAAAGTGAAGGGCAAATCCCCAACACTTAGGAAGTCAGCTCTGCAAATGGTGTGTTGAACCACCCTGCAATTGCACCTACAGAAATAACGCAAATCTGGACCTATATTGCATCATAGGGATCAAAATTTAGTTGGTGTGATGCCAATATATGGAAATGAGTCTCGATTCCTTCAAAAATGTCCTCCCAATGAAGTAGAAACCTCGTCCACTGAAAATGAGGACTGAAATGGCCTAGATCTAGAGATATAGTCTCCACTTGTTGCAACTTGCTGAAAAAAAAAACCCTCAATAGGATTTACACTATAAAAGAAAGGTGAAGCTTGGCCTCAAGCCAGATAGTGGACAATTTGGTGCAAGTCTCCTCCAAGAGCTCCTCAATGGAAGAGGTGGGATTCCTGACCAGGAACACCCAATGCTAAACACAATTCAATCTCAGCTAAAAAGAAATAGAAAGAGATATGTCTAAAAAGACCATATATTCAGAAAATAATAATCATAAGATAACCCCATATGGCTTCCATCCTCGTCCTTATAAATAATGTGAGCCTTCTCTCCTTGGGTCCCACTCATTAGGGTTTCCATCATCATGGAGTTAATATCCCTCCAAAACCGTGTTGTCCCATCATCAATGCCACTCCTCCATAACAACGTCATATTATTTGGTCAACCTTGACTTAATATCCACGGAATGTTGCCTTCCACGCTCAAGGTGGTTTTATTCTAACTATCTAGACTGGTCCACATTCCCACTGGGTTATCTCTATTAATGATCCACTCCCTCCACACTAGCTTTGTTGCTTGGTCAAAATTGACCTTGCCCACATGCATAAGCCTTTGTTCACACATGGAGGTGCTTTATCCAGCTATATATATGATCCATTTTTAGGTTAAGAGGGATTTTATGTCTACTAAAGAGATTTTTGGGCCTCCCTGCCCATCTTATTCCTCTATATAAGAACAAAATCAAACATTAATATTCCGATTCGCTGCATGCTAATTTAGGAATATTACAGTCCTCCCCTCCCAAATGTTTCTTGTCCTCAAGCAACTGCAAGGACATAACTGAATAGCCCCTCCTCTTCCCCCTTTAGCATCTTCATATGATATGTTCCTCCAAATAATAGGATGCTCTCTCAACAATATGTCCTCAATTTGTTCCTCCCATGTGTATAAGTATGCCTTTGGTGAAAAATCCAAATGGATCTCATCATGAAAAAGTGGGATATCCATGGAAAAAACTATATGTGGTCTAGAGGCCTTCTTTAGGCATGGAATATGAAATATATTGGGAACCATTATCCCCATGTGAAGCACCCATCTCCAAGCTATCATCCACAAAACGCTAGTCACCCTCCAACATGGTAACTCCTCGAACATCTCCTCCACCTTAGGCTCTTGCAAAGAAGGTGGGCTACATAGCTGAATATGATGGATCAAAATGTCCATCCCACGCTGTCTCTCTCTCAAATTATGATAAGTGTAGAGCTGTTGCTGAATATGGGCTATAATAAGGTTGCCTTCATGGATCAAAAAGGTAATAGGATCCTCAAAGACCCACTCTTTGATTCTTGCCCAAATCATCACATATAAAATGAATATGGCATTATCATCATATGGAATCCAAATGAGAGAAGTACTGAAGGTTTTACATAGTGCTGGAAACTACCAACAGTTTCTCAAGTAGTCACAGTGCAGTTTTACCAACTGCAGTTTCAGAATGTAATATTCCCAATTTTTCACCTGATATTTGGAATATTAGAGTTCTTAATCTTCTTAATGAATTAAGTAAATAAAAGGGTGGAGGGACCCATAATCCTCAATATGAATAAATATCCACTTTTTTTCTGTGAATGTGGATTAATTAAGCCTAGATATACATAATGAGGTAGTTGAGAAACTACTAATGTGAATGGGATTGGAGATCATGTCTCATTACATGGAGGATGACACAGTCAACTAAGATCTGAAAGAGGTCAAACAGGAGATCATGGAGCATTCATGATAAGATGATGGAGGAAGTTGTGCAATTAATGCACACATGATGGAGACGGTGTACATTGCACCTAGACATGATGGATGGCTTGGATAGACAACGTAGTCAAACATGGAGGATCTTGTCCACATGCAAAACGCAATTTAGATGATGGCCAAGGCATGGGAAGGCTCAAACACTATATAAATAATATGAAAGAAAGAATGAATACATGCTTGAGTTTATTGATGTTGAGGATCTATTTAGATCTGGAATTTTCATCTGACATCCCGTTGATTTCTTGGGTTGTTTAGCAAATATTTCAAGTGTGGTTTAGCACAAGGTGTTCCTGGTTGGGAGTCCTTCCTCTTTCATTGAGTGATCTCTTGAAAGAGGGTTGTAATTCATTCTACATTAGGCATGGGTGCCACTCATATGTTCCTACTTTCTGCAGAACATTCATATTCAGAAATTGCAGATTTCTGAAGATGAGTTGGAAGGTGGAGGTTGTCTTTAGTATTTCAGCTGGAGAACTGGTGAGGGTTTATTCCTATCACCTTGGGCTTAAATATTAGCATTCCTAGATATTCATATCATATCTAGAAATATGCCAAAATATATTGACCTCCTAGCAGTAGTAATCCATCCAGAATTAAACTGTCCATTTTGCAGATCCAAAAGGAGGAAGGAAGTTGCTAGCATTTCAACTAGTAATCCCATGAGGGATCATCCCCACACCTTGCCATCAATATTTCCATCAGCTTGTATTTTATTGTAGCATATTTTAGTATGAAAAAGGCCTCTCTTTCTCTTACAACATAGTTTTTATGAGAATTTGTGTTGCAGCAGCTATAATCATTATCGGAGGATTGAGAAGCTAGATCTAGAGCTTCTAGCTTGTAGATATGAAGGAGGGATCAACCCTTCAATCTTAGATCTGATCTTGTGACATATTTCAGCCATCTGTTTTTCAGATCTAGCTTCATATCTATAATCCCAGCAGATTAAGGATCAAGCCTAGGAGGGTGATTTCCCAAAGCTGTAGATCTGGAAAATCCTTTATGGGTTATCTTGGGAATCCATCACATTGGCTAGATCTTTAATCTTGGCATCATCAGAGCTCCAAATTTTAGTAGATATGCATTTTCCTTTTCAGCCTGTAGTCATATACTCATATTCTACTGAAGGGACAATGAATTATTTTCTTCCAGTAGCTCTCCAGTTACACAATGCCTACTTTGGCATGTTTTTAGGGTGATTCTAGGCCATCTCTTTGGCTAGATCTACTCATATTTTGTACATTGTGTAACTAAATAATATCCATTTAATAAAATGGCTCAGCTTCTCTGTAAATTCTGATGTTGTCTTGAGATTTATTGCTTACTTTGCTACAGTTCTTATATTGTGTTTTAGTATTACTGCATTCTCCCTTTTGGGATATTACAGTGGTATCAAAGCATGATCTTTGGCTCAACTTGTGGACACTTCATCTTTTGCATCAAAAAAAGAAGCAGATAGATGATATCTATCATGAAGGAGTATTTTTCCATCCCTCTCTATAGATTCGAGAAAGATATCTCCAAGGAGGTCTATCAAATGAAGAAGGAAAGGAAGAAAGAAGATCCAAGAAGAAGATTTGAAGAGGAAGGTCCAATCACTTCTTATCAGCAGAAAAGAAGACCAGAGAATCATATGTCTTCTCATAGATCTACTATGCCCACTTCCTTTGGGGAAGGTCAGAGGTATAGAAATGAAAAAATAAAATAACCCGAGACTCATGAGACTCTTAGTTTGTATCTTGAAGAGTGCAAGGAACAATCTAGAGCTTTCAAAGAGAGTCTAACTCTACAAGAACTTTTTGAAATCAAAGAAGAAAGAAGACCCTATAGTAGCAATAGAAGGAAGAGGCACCATAGATTTTATTTTCCTACATTTTATGGATCTTCCTCAAGCACTATTAAGTCTTGGAGGAAGGAGTTAGATACATTTTTCATGGTACATCCTGTGGCTGAAAAAGAGGTTGTCAAAATTGCAACACTTCATCTTGTAGGTGAAGCCAATGATTGGTGGTTTAGTCACATGGAGCATGTAGAGGTGACTAAATATTCAGATTTCTTTCATAAGTTAAGGAAGAATTTTGATGTGAAGAAGACATATATGTGCCATAAAGAGACATTTCCTAAGGAGACAAAGAAGGGTGTCAATCTTGTCACTATGGACAAGGATTCACTACATTTACCACCAGTTGTAGAAGTACTTGAATTTGCAGAAGAGACACTTGCAAATTTGCAAGATGGTCTTGAGCTCATGACACATAGAGTCCCATGCATGATTCAGGAATATTCCAGCGCTGGTACATTGGTAGAAGAGAAACCACCTCTCTTACCATCAGTTGGAGACACCATTGTCCCAGTTGGAGGAACTCTTGTGTTCCGTCAAGAGGTTCCCACACATAAGTTGATCCAAGATATGCATACACATTCATCACCTATTGGTTTAGTATATCTTATTGGAACTTATGGGGACATGCCATCAAGGCCAATGCATAACCAAGGGTTAGATGAAAATGCTGATTTGAAGCAGCAACATATCATAGCGCAAAGGACCTTTGATCTAATCAAAGAGGAGATGAAAAGCTATCCTAGTTTGTCATGGATGGAATACATTCAAACTTGCGAGTTGAAGTATTTAGAGTTTCAGAAGAAGGGATGAGCATGATCCTTTATACAATTACTGGTTATGAGATCAGTATTGTACCTTTATTTGAGATATTATATGTATTACCCTGCAGATATATAGTGCTCTCACTTAGTAGCAGTGATAATGAAGAGGCCCTATTATTCTTGGAGCATTATGAAGGTAGATTCACTCATGGAGCAATGGAGGGTAAGGGGATGAATGGTAGAAATCTTAAGATCATAACTGTTTTCTCCTTTCTAGATGACACTTTCTCAATGAGCATCTCACAGCTCAAAGAGATACTTCTATCTGCAGTAGATCAAGAACCTTTTTGGTTTTGGAAGGCCATGGATGAGAAGAAGGTATCACTAAGAGATCTCATTGGAGGTGTACTTCAATATTTCATGGAGTGAAAATTTCTTCAACATTTTGAGGAGGTTGGTGTCCTACAATGGGAGGATACCAAGTATTTGCAGAATGAGATCCATCATCCCCATTGGGATGAATGGTTGATAGTATGGAGCAAGGGGTTGCCAAACTGTTTGCAGATCTATGGTACATGCCAGTAAGGAGCATGGTTATTCTGGTTGCTCTTGGGGGAGTATGGTTACTACCCAAAGATTCATATTTTCTTGTCTCATTCCTTATGTATCAATGATAGAATGCATAAGGAAAAGGCATGGTTACTATGGTTGTTGAGAAGAGAGTTTGGACATCACATGTTATATCTTATGTCCTTGTATTTACTCTTGTTTGGGATATGTCTAATGTCTTTGCATGTATTTTTGTTTGGGATGTATCTCATGTTCATGTATGTACTTGGGTCTGGGTGAAAGTATAACTCTCACATGATGTGGCATAAAGGAGCTTGCTTGTATTATGTTTATGGGACATCTCACATGTCTATTACTTTATTTTTGCTCCATGACTTGCATCATGACAATGCAAGAAGGTAGCAAGAATCATTGTTGCTATGGTTACTATTGGGAGAGTATGGGTTGAATTCTTCCCATATATTGCATGAAACTATTGGAGGAGGGAAAAAAGAGGGCTTACAACATTAGCTTTTTTTGGATGATTATGGTCATTGTACATGGTATGATGATGATATGATGGGGCAACAAGATGCCTTGTTAAGGTGGCTTCTCTTGAAATAATATGGCCACTACATTTGGTACAATAATGATGTGGTATGGCAGCAAGAGGAATTGCTATGATGGCTACTTTTGAGAGAGTATGGCTCTCATATTCTCATTGATGATTTGGCATGGCAACAAGAAGCATTCTTGTGGTGTCTTCTTTTGAGAGAGTATGACTCTCTTACTTGTTTTCATGATGAACTAGCTTGGTAGTAGGAGGCTTCGTTGCGTTGGTTTTTATTAGGAGAATATGGTTTGGCATTGTTCATGTTTTCCCATATGTCTCTACTTCTTGTTTTTCACTATGATGAAGTGATGTTTGATTCCTACATGGCCAACATGGCTAATGATGAGGGCATTGATGTATGTAATTTACCCTATGTATCATTGGTTGGAGAGATAGTTCATGAGTTAGGACTTTCCACTTTGGAGATGAACCACTTTATCTTATGTATCCCATGTAGAGAGGAGAACTTTGGTCATCATATGATTGCCACTTGGAGATTCATTGATGAGGATGGGTATCTAAATTTTCAGTTGGAAGCCATTCTAGACATTCTAGAGAAGGAGCTTTGGAGCAGTACATGCATGACACATTGTGACAGATGGGAAGACCTTCCACATAAGGATGCCATTTTGAGGGAGGATGTTTGTTGTAGCATCCACTTTTCTAGTTGCTTGAGGAGAAGCACCATTTTTCCAAGGAGGACTATAATATTCCCAAATTTTCACCTAATATTTGCAATATTAGTGTTCTTAATCTCCTTAATGAATTAAGTAAATAAAAGGGTGGAGGGACCCATAATCCTCAATATGAATAAATATCCACTTTTTGTGTGTGAATGTGGATTAATTAAGCATAGATCTACATAATGAGGCAACTGAGTAACTATTAATTTGAATGGTATTGGAGATCATGTCTCATTAATGAGATAGATCATGGACGTTGACACAGTCAATTAAGATCTTGAAGAGGTCAAACAAGAAATCATGGAGAATTCATGATAATATGATGGAGGAAGTTTTGCAATTAATGCACACATGATGGAGAGGGTGTACATTGCACCTAGACATGACTGATGACTTGGATAGAAAGCGCAGTCAAACATGGAGGATCGAGTCCACATGCACAGTGTAGTTTAAATGAGGGCCAAGGCATGGGAAAGCTCAAACACTATATAAAGAATATGAAGTCAAGAATGAAGACATGCTTGAGTTTATTGATGCTGAGGATCTTTTTAGATCTGGAATTGTCATGTGACATTCCATTTCTTTCTTGGGTTGTTTAGAAAATATTGCAAGTGTTGTTTAGCACAGGGTGTTCCTGGTTGGGAATCCCTCCTCTTTCATTGAGTGATCTATTGAAAGAGGGTTATACTTCATTCTACATCAGGCATGGGTTCCACTCATATGTTCCTACTTTTCGCAGAACGTTCATATTCAAAAATTTCAGATTTTTGAAGATCAGTTGGAAGGTGGGGGCCGTCTTCAGTATTTCAGCTGGAGAAATGGTGAGGGTTTATTCCTATCACCTTGGGATTAAATATCAGCATTCCTAGAGCTTCATATTAGATATGGCATCAGGAAAAAATATATTTACCTCCTAGTAGCAATAATTCCATCCAGAATTACGCTGTCCATTTTGCAAATCCAAAAGGAGGAAGGAAGTTGCTAGCATTTCAGCTAGTAATCATGTGAAGGATCATCCCCACACCTTGCCATCAGTATTTCCATAAGCCAAAAGTTTATTGCAGCATATTTGAGCAGGAATAAGGCCTTTGTTTCCCTTACAACACATTTTTTATGAGCAGTTGTGTTGAAGCATATGTAACCATTATTGGAGGATTGAGAAGCTAGATCTAGAGCTTCTAGCTTGTATATCTGAAGGAGGGATCAACCCTTCAAGCTTAGATCTAATATTGTGACATATTTCAACAATATATTTGTTAGATATAGCTTTAGATCTGATTAAGGATCAAGCCCTTAGAGGGTGATTTTCCAAAGTTGTAGATCTGGAAAATACTTTTTGGGTTATCTTGGGAATCCATCACATTGGCCAGATCTTGAGTATTGGCATCATCAAAGCTCTATATTTTAGTAGATATTCATTTTCCTTTTCAACCTACAGTCACATATTCATATTATACTGAAGGGACAATGCAGTGTTTTCTTCTAGTAGTTCTATAGTTACGCAATGCCTACTTTGGCATGTTTTCAGGGTGATTCTAGGCCATCTCTTTGGCTAGATCTACTCATAGTTTGTACATTGTGTAACTGAATCATCTCCATATAATAAAATGGATCATATTATCTATAAATTCTGATGTTTTCTTGAGATTTATTTTTTACTTTTCTGTATTTCTTATATTGTGTTTCAATATTATTGCATTCTCCCTTTTGGGATATTACACAGAACATGGTGTGGCAAGTTGTCCCCCAACAAATTGCTAGTTGTGCATGTCATCACACTTACTAGTGAATAGTAAATGGGATTATATATCAACTGAGAATACAAGAATTAGTACAACACTTTCCCAAATCCATACAAGAAATGACTCTCTCCATCATAGATGTTGGTCCCAAAATGACCATGAAGCCCAAATAAAGGTTTCCCTCTTGTGGACCAATGCACTATATAAGGATGGTAAGAGAATGCAAATACCGTGTTAGATAATTAATAATTGTAAAAACATAATTCTTACCATGTATTGAGAGCAATATGATAATAAGATCCATAAGTGAGCCCTCCATAGTGGCATGATATACTCTTATGCAGAGGAATATACTATGTGTTGTATTAATATCTTTATTCTTATGCTTGGAAATGATCCTATGTGCATCATATGTGAAGTGATCCTGGGAACACTCCCTCAAGAAAATCAAGCTCCCAAGTGATAGCACTATTGGCCTTTGTGACAATGCTCCTATCATCTCATAGCTCCGTCCCTTGACATACCACATGTCAAAGACATCAATCATAATGCTTCTATATGTGGGAGATTCCTTCCAAAGTGGAAGTACCTCCTCATCTTCCAAGGCTAAGAAGTATCCCCTTTTCACCATGAGAGTGCCATCTCCTACTCCATATACATCATGGAGAAACAACATGATAGTTGATATGAAATATATCATATCACCCCAATACATCAAAAATCCTTGCTGCCATATGATGAAAGTGTCATGCCAAGGCCCATCCACCAACCTACTCTTTGAAACGAAATGAGTCATATTATGACCAAACTCTTTCAAAAGAAACCAATGCAGTCCTACCTCCTGCTGCCTCGTGTCATAGATATTCAAGTGGCTTCCCAACCTCTTTCCCCTCAACATAACCCATCCAACCAATGGTGAGTGTCTAACATCATGCTCAAAATTAGTATCCCTCCAATGGACAATACCTCCCTCCCAAATCAAATTTCTATATTTTCTTTTCATGGGATGTTGAAATGACATCTCCTGGAGAGATCCAAATGAAGACCACTCATCAATGACCAAGCTGACCCCATACAGATCCAAATATATTGAATGAAAAATATTTTCATTGAGTAGTGAAGTGATCATCAAGAAAGATCCATCATAATAATGGGAGATAAGATGTCTCTCATCAACCATCTACCTATCCTCTACTATGCATGTAAAAAAGTCATTGGAATGCTCCAATAATGGTTGGGCCCCCAACTCATCACTGTTGCTTAATGACAGTGCTGTTGATCTTCATAATGGTGTTTTTTTTGTCTCATGCTCATGCTCAATACGAAATATATAGTTCTGCATTGGATTGTTTAGGACAATGCCCATCCTATCCTCCATAAATCCGCACCCCAACCCTAGGAGTTGTGTGCATCTCAATAATGAATAGTCAGAAGGATTTTTTATCCTCTCCTCGAACAACTCAAGTCTGCATAGCGCAATTAAAGTCTGCTACTCCAAATCAACAATATGCTTTGACCCTTGGTCATGTAATGGAATATTCCTCCAATCCTCTATATGATCTGTTGAAGTAACAGAAAATGGAAACATTTGCATACCTTGGTAAAGCTTGGTGTTGGCTTGAGGGGTCTTGACCCAGGTCCAGAGGTTAAGGTTTGCCAAAAAACCCCTATACTACTAGCCCTTTTAGTAGTGACCTTCTTGCGCAGGCCAAAGTCTCACCCGAAGCAGTATGGGATGGTGCTGGAGCCAGGTTTCCGCACCTTGGGAGAGAGCATGTAAGTCAAGCCAGTTTGTAACTATCAGATCTATATAGCAAGGGGTTGTTCGCAGGATTTCCAATAGATAACCAGAATAAATATTATCATATCTACGTAACAAGTTCGCATCCACGTGCGTACGATCAACTATAATAACATAACAGTATAATCACAACAAATTATAAATCATAGATACATGTACCATAAACATAGACAATTCACAGTTGCAAACATATACGTAATCATATAACTCAACTTCGCATAAACCATAACAGAACAGATCCAGATAACATCAGATGTCCACAATACTTTCGCATATATATATCATTACCCACAATCCTCTTACATTCCAAAATTACCACCTGCGTACACAGCTAGCAAGGTTTGCACACAGCAGGACAGAGGATGTCTGCGCACAGAGCCAGTAGGATTCCTAACCCAAACAACTCTACCACAGATCTAGCAATTCATACTTCGCATTAATCTCTATTATTTCCTACCTATGACTTAGAAAGGTTCATCTATTTATAGCGATTTAGCCTATGCATCCAATGGTCCACAAACCGTCATTTGTAGACTCTTGGTCTACCCTTGACCCATTTACAATGTGTTATGGGCTTTGACCCACCCCAAAGCCCCTGTGTTGGACTAAAAAATACAAAAATATAGAAAAATGGACAAAATTCACAGCCTTTGGTAGACCCTGCTCCAACAGTCCCTGAGCACAATCTTGTGACTCGTCCTGAGTCACTGTGCTGGTGGGGCCTCAGCCTACGCTTGCAATAATCTGATCGCCTTAGCTAATGGAGGCAGCACGCCTTCACTTTGGAAAACAACATTATGTGCAATTTTGACCAAATTTTCTGAAATTGGGCCTTCGAGAGTTTGGTTTAGCTGCTTAATAGCAACATTGACATCCTATGAAAGTTTGAGGGCTTCATCAACCCAAGGCTTCAGAGGGTCGCTGAGGATCTTCTTCTTTTTCTGAAGGTAATCAATATCAACTTGGAGCACTTGGCTGGTGCGTAGCCATTGCAAGCACTGATTAGGCAACAAAGTGGGCAGGGGTGCTTCTATTGTCTCGAAGTCTTCTTCTTTTTGCTGCAGGTCTTGGTTTATTCTGCGCAAGATCGGGTTGTGCTGGACCTTAGTCCATAGATGCATGGAGGTCTCTAGTATTTTGACTCCCTACGCAATCTTCCTTGTGATGACATTTGTAGCCACGATGACCAGCACAGTTTTTTGGGCCTGTACCTCCGAAGGTGTTTTGGGCTCCAACTCAGCTTGCAAATCTACGATCTACTGCTCCATGCGTGTCTTGACTACATGAACTTTTTCCCAGGAGGCCTTTAGTGCTGCGACTAGTCCTTCTACCTTTTCCTGAGGGGTGCCTGAGGCCAGGATCTCTAGGGAACATCTACGCAAAGTAGGTGAATCATTTTTTCGAGCTCTGTGTGATTCATGGTGGCAAGGCACACTTCAGCGTTCTTTGCATCGATGTTTTCTCAGCTACGTCGAGCTATTGGTGGACTTGTTGGTCTTGATGGTGAATTTCCTGAAATACAAAAGTGTGGAGACCCTACAAGACCTCATGAGGGAGCCTAGCTAAGCTCAACTGGACTTCTATACTGGCCTGGACTTGGAGTCCCAGGTCAGGTGGAATGATCACCAGAGGTGCACCAAGGAGAGAGCAGAGGTAACTGTCATCTGTAACTAGTGTTGCGCTACTAGTAGCTGAGGGAGGGCGTACCTGAGTCACACTAGTCTGCAATGTGTCTATATTTAATTGTAGCACAAGGAGATCAGCGTAAATTGTGTCAACCAGATCCCGCTACTGCTCTTCTAAGGCTACCCATCTGTCCTCTGTAGCTAGAGTGACCACATGAGTGATTTTTTCAAGGTCTCCGTTAGTTAATGTGACTATCTCGTCTCGTTCGACCCGCTGAGATCACTTCTTTTTGTGGGGCATTTTGAGAGGCTCGCTTGTTTTCTTTGTGCCGCTGGGGGAGGCAGGTCCACCTGCATCCAGACCTTATATACCCAAGTCGGTCTGAAAATCCATCTGAGTCTCTGCCTCGACGTCCTTCTCGAGGGCCTGCTTCTGTTGCACATCCTTTTGGGTGGCCGCACCTGTAATATTCCTACTTAACCTAAGCTAAGAGGAATATTCATTTTTGTTTTACTTTCTGTTGCATGAATAAATGAATAAATGAGGACATGTAAAACTCCTGAAAATAATGAATAAATAAATGCCCATGTGAACAAAGATAAATCAGGGCCATGTAAATAAAACACTTGCAGGTGTGAAAGGGGTTTGAGCTATGAGACTGGATCAACCTTGACCAAATATACAACGTTCTCTATGTTCAATGTATCTCATGAAGGGACAATGCAGTCCTAGAAGGAGGCCCCTCATGTGAAAGGAGCTAACTCATCAAGGTGGTTTAGGGTTTACAAAGGCTTTCATCTTATAAAAGGAAAGGGAAGGCAGTAAGAGAAGGTTATTGATTGATTATATTTCTGAGTATCTTTTCGGCTTGGAAAATACTATTCTCTGCTGTTTAGTAGAGAATTGTGATGCTTCAAACCAGGAGTTCCTATGCAGGGATTTCACCTCTTCCTTTGAGGATTCTTGGAGAGTATTTGTTGATTTGATCCACTATCAGGCTTGATGCCAAGCTCTACTTCTAATTGTAGTGTAGATCGAGTGAGGGGTTGTCTTCTTTTGCAAGCTACAACAAGTGGGATTCTGGATCTACAGAGATCTAGCTTGTTTTGGGAGCCTCTTCTCATGGAGTGCGTATTTTAACCTCCTGGAAGAGTGCCTCTCCTTTTTTTGCTTTAGATATGTATCTTGGTAGCTAGCCATCCATTTTATTCAAGCTACAGTGTAGTTTTCATTGAGGAACTATGTTATTTTCATTAAGATATTTGCAGGGTGTTTCGATCCCATTTTTGATGAGAGATCTCTGGTGCTGGGCTTTGCCTTTCACTTTGCTGATCCATGTTATATTTAGATCTAATCTATTGTAATGTAAAGTTATATTAAGAAATTTCTGCAGCATTTTACAGATCTGCAACTTAAAACTTAGATCTACTCTTGTTTATGCATGATTTGGTCAAAACCCAAAGGGGATCTTGTAAATAAGACTATCTAGTTTCCAGATCTGAAATAGATCTAATGTTTTGTCCATAGATCTATCCTAGATCTGAGTTGTAATATTCAGCTGCTACAACTCCTCAAAATAACGTTGTTAAGCCATTTTGGCAGTTATATATGTGTTGCAGCCTTCTTTTCTAAAGATTTCTTGCTCGATTGTCTCATGCATTCTATTGTATATTGAAAGAGCTTCATTGTAATTCTGATTTGTTGTTGTATACTTATAAGTTAATAATATTTTATGGCCTTATATGTTCATAAAATACAATACCATCATCAACCTTCTCATGCTGCCAACCTCTTCCTTTTATAAGTTAAGAGCTTGCAAACCCTAAACCACCTTCAATGAAATCACTTCTTTCACACAAGCCATCTCCATCTAAAATTCCGTTGTGCCTCATTGATGTCCACTCCTCCAAGACAACATTATAGATTTGTTCAAGGTTGACCCAGTCAAAATATCTAGCCCCTTTCACCCCTAAGGGTGCTTACTTACATAGCCAAGATTTAGCCTTTTTCACATTTGGCACTAATCTATTCTTTATTAGGAGTATTATGGACCTCCTTTACACTTTTATTCTTTAAAAAAATAAATAAAACAAAAAATGAATATTCCAGTTAGCTTAGGACTAATTGGGAATATTACATATACCAATGACATGTTACCTTTAAGATATACTTTCAAGTATTTCATAGACTTCTCATGTCCCTCGGCTTCCTTGAGGAGGTTATCTACCTCTTTCTGTAGGGATGAAATTGTATTTCAATTCTCTACATATTCAGCCTTGGCCTCATCTAGGAGCCGGTGGGTAGTGCATGTTTTATCATCTGACATCCTCAAATCCTCGAGAGCCTTGGTTAGCTTTTCCAGAGCACTCTGCAGATCTTCTGGTACAGGAAATACACATGTATGTTCACCCCACTTAAGTTGTAGCTTTGACAACCTCTTATTAACTATAGCGATTTCCTTATCCTTTTGAGAAATATCTTCCTCCCTTTGAGCGAGGGAATCAGCGAAGACTGTTTTTTCCTTTTCCTCCTGGGTAAGTTCCTCGATCTGAATATGTTCAGAACGAGTGATATTCAATTTTTGCCTCAATTTTTGTACCTCCAACTCTTTTTTGGTGAGAAGGGACTGCAATGCTAAATTGGCATCAACTACCTTCCCTATTATCAAGTTTCTGTAGTTCTCCAGCTTAGAAGCAATAGCTTTAGCACTAGCCCTTTCCTTTGTTGGGTGGCCTTCATTTGACTCAATTTCCTTTCGGTCCTCTGCAATGTGACTGTATGTTTTACTACCTTAGTCCGTAGCATGTCCCTGATACACTAGTGCAAATCTAACTTATCTGGCAGGGGAATGGAAGCCAAATTTAGAATTATTTCCAGAGCTCTATATTGGGATCCTAGAGGTATGGGATGAATGGCTAAATGCTAGATGGCTAATATGACTTGGTCTTTATCCATATTCAAGACTGAGGAGAGCCTGGTATGATGTTTATCTACAAACTGAGAAATTTTAGTCCTCAACTTCTCTCTCATGGATTTGTTCCTGGCATCAATATGCTCCTTTGCATCATATTTTCCTAATGTGACCACATGTGAAAGCTCTGAGGGGGTTGAAGAAGAGGCGGAATCAAAGGAGAGTAGGAATCCTGGTTTGTCTTTGTCAGGACCTTTGAGCAAGCAGACCTCATAATCAGAAAATTCAGTGTCTAGGTCCTCTAGCCTTTCAGTTCTTTTCTTTTTACTGGGGTGTATTTTCTCATCATCCTCCATGAACCCTTGACTACCTAAGGGGTCTCCCTGTTCCTGCCCTTCTGCCTCAACAATTACATTATCTCCTTTTCCTTCAGCATGTGAGGATTCAGCCTCCATCTATGTATCCAAAGGCCACGTATCAAAGTTAGCTTTCCATTCAATAAGATGCCTAGGTTCATGCACATAGGTTTTGGATTTACTTTTCTTCTTCCTCTGTGTGAGGAACCCCTTAGGATCCTAGTTCCAGACATGCCCCCACGGTAAATTCATCTCCTACAACATCCTTTCCACAGTGGAGAGGGCATGCTTTGAATTAATGGTTTAAGGGCCTACAGAGTTTGGGAGCCTAAAGATGTATCCCTTTTTGCAGGCACGAAGTGGGCTTGTTCGGCACTTAGGACCTGACAGATGAACTCGAGGGAGAAAATCCTCATGGAAGAGAACATTGGCAAGTGATAAGGAGGTACTTCAACACCATAGACCCTGGCCTTAGTGTGATCGTCGAACAGGTACCAATCACTTGTGAAATCTATTTCACTGAACTGGAGCCATTCCTTTTTCTTAGCAAAATTTCTGAGCAGGGAGCTATTGTGTATGATAAAATAGGCTATGGACATGAAATTTGTAAAAACATTTGCATACCCATTCCCATATGGATGTTCGCGAACTATCAGAGTCCACTCAAAAATAGATTTTGGTTTGACGTTTCTCTTAGAGAACCTGTTCAGGCCTAGACCTTCAAACTTATCCGCATGCTCAAATAGGAATAATTAGAAAACTAGGGAGAAATATTTGAAAGATCATAAGGAAGACATGTCTTGGAACTGGGCTTTGATGGCCAAGGCTAGAAATGTGGGGATATCCAAAAGGATCTTAGCCTACATCACGAGCCATAGAAACCCTAAACCTACCTTAGTCACCATTTTAGCGTCTTCAAACCCTAGCATTCCCGATATGACTGCTAAAATAGGTTGTATAGTGCTACAAAATGAGGAAAATGGAATAGAATCTGTGTGAGGGAAAGCTAATAGAAATGATTCAAAGATGAGGTCGAGGAAAATATTCTGTTTTTCCAGGGGTTGATTCGAGAAATGGTAGGAGAGAGTGACTTCGGTGAACTCGAAATAGTCCTAGGCGGGAGGATAACACAGGGATATTATGATGAGTTAGGGAGTAATCTCAAGAATCTTGTCCACCCAAGCAGAAAGGAATATGTCCTTGTGCTTGATGTAAGCCTCTCTAAACCAAATGATAAACTCCGAGAACAGATGTGTCGTCGGGGAAATTTGATAGTAAAGTCCTGACTCAACGACCCTAAATATATCTTTGCCCCTTCGCTGAAAATCAAAGAGCTAGGCTCTGGTGCAAGCTATGTTGAAGGGATAGACTGGGTCACAGATTTGGGAGTGAGCATCAGTGAGGGGTTCGATTCCAGAAGCAGTCCTGACCTCGCGAGCGTGAGGGGTTTCGGGTGCGGAGCGTTTTCATTTTTTCCATGATAATTTGAATAAAAAGTAAAAGGGAAATAAATAAAGGGACACGACCAAATACTTGAAATAATAGTGAGGTAGCAGGGGAAAGAGACACGAGAGTGAAAAGCAACCAATACTCAAGTTTTTACCTTCCTGACAGAGCGAAATATTGGTAAATAACTAGTAAATTCACACAGCTGAGAGTAAAAATCGTTACGAAAACAGGGTTTTACTAATTACCAAGGCAGGGCGACAGATGGAGGGTTGGTGTAATGAGGACACTAACAATGGGACACGTGGCACACGGTGGTTTTACGACAACGATTGGGTAGGTGGGAGCCATATGCGAGACAAGAGGGGTATCGACCTTCATACCCCCTACCGAACTTACCTTACTGTAGAACATACCTACGCTAGTTATTGAACTTGGTGGGCCCCTTCGATATTTGGCGAGGTGGAAGGGGGCCTCCATCCCTTTTCCTTCCCCCCACAAAAGCGCTCTTATTAGCCGCGAGGAGGGCTGATGTCACCTCCTCTGGTGAGTTGGCTTCGGCAACCTTTGCTCCCTTCGGATATCGATAGAACAACCATATGCCACCGATGTTTGGTGGGTGGCTCCTCCAATAGCCTGTGCATGCAATGGATTTTTTGGGAGGAGTAATCAACATCGGCATCCTATTCATCCCTTCCACCCACTAGACCGTGGCACTTATTTTTGCAAGCTCCTCCAATAACTTCGTTGTTCCCTGTCCTTTGAACCTAAATTTTTTCTTTACACAATCCCTCATTTTATTTTACTGGTGAGACCACAAGCCAACATGTTGAATGCCTACAAAGCCATATGCGGTTGTAAGGGAATCTCATCTCTATGAGAAGGTTTCCCTATCTATTGGCATGCGTTGCAAGCTCGACAATATGTGTGGGCATCGCTATGAAATGTGGGCCACGACAACCCAGCCCTCAACACCTTCTATGCAGTTTATTTTCTTGCATAGTGACCTCCTGCCACCCCTCCATGGGCTTCAGCCAAGATAGCTTATCTCTTGTGTTCTAATACATAACTCTGCAACACCTCATATCATCCCAAATTGTATAATTGACCAGAAATTATGTTGAAGTCTGTTGCGCGGGCCACCAAATCCTTTTTTTGTTGTACTGAATAATATACAGGTGCCATTCTTGTGGTTAAGAAATGAATAATTTTTTCAAAGTGCTCGTCAACGACCTTGATAGAAAAAAACTACACATCAGGTAACCCTTCTTCTAAACTAGTTGGCTCTTCTCCATTCTCAATCTAAGACAAGTGGTCAAGTCTGACATTCAGTTTCTCGGGCTTCACAATTATCTCAAAATCATCTTCTCGGAATAGCAATAACCATCTACAAATATTCCCCCCCAACATAGGCTTATTGACCAAGTATTTTAAAGTTGAATGATCAATGAACATCTTGAAGTGTCCTCCCAATAGGTAGTGCCGATATTTCTGTAGGGCATACACTATTGCCAATCATTCTTGCTTAGTAGTAGAATAGTTATGCTCTGCACTAGAAAGTTTCCTGCTAGAAAATGCAGCAGGGTGATCGAAGTCTCCTTCTCCTGGTTGCACTAAGACAACTCCTAGGGCTATCCTTGATCCATCCACATGTACATGAATCCTAGGGCTATCCCTGATCCATCCACATGTACATGAACGACCTTCACCCAGTCTAGAAATATAACAAATGGTGTAGTAACTATATTTTCCTTTAGCATCTCAAAGCTCCTCTGCCACTCCTCATACCAAAAAAATGATACATCCTTCTTCAGTAGCTTTTCCATTGGCGCAGTGATCAGGGCGTACCCTTGAATAGAATTCCTATAGTAGTCGGTGTGTTTGAAGATGGTGCATGGTTGTTTCTCAGTGGTGGGGACTCCTAAATTGATGATAACTGCAATATTGGATGGGTCAACCATCAATCCCTGCTAACATACAACGTGCCCCGAAAAAATCCTGAATGGTACATAGAATCTGCATTTCTTGATGTTTAGCAAAATTTGGTGTTTCCTGCAAGAATCCAACATCATGCACATGTTCGATAGATGCTTATTTACTAACCCAAAAACTCTCCAATCATCAAAATAGACCTCCAGAAACTTATGAATGAATTCTTTGAATATTGATACAAATACACACGATAAAATGGCAGGAGAATTCTTGAGTCTGAAGGGCATAAAAGTGTACTAAAAGGACCCCCATTCAGTTGCAAAGGTTGTCTTGCTGTGATCTTCAGGTGCAATTCTAATCTAATGGTACCCTAAGAACCCATCAGTGAACAAGTATGCCTGATGACATCCCACATTATCCAAAATCTCATCAGAGAATGACATTGGGAATGGATCATGCACACAAGCATCATTTAATTTGCGCAGATCTACACATATATGTATCTCTCCTTTGGTTTTATTTTCTTGGACCACCATAGTACTTACCCAATCCAACTGCTCTACTAGTTCAATGATACGTACGGCCAACATTTTTTTGATCTCTTCCTTTACTTTATTTTTATATTTAGGATTCAGCCGATAGGGCTGATGTTTGATAGGATGTGCATCCATATTCAAAGTGATTCTCATGACACCCATATCTCCAATGATGCCCTTTAGCTTAGAGAACTTTGTAGGGAAGAGGTCCTGATATTTGGTCAACAACTCCACGATCTTGCCAACTGTATCATCGTCCCAATAATCCCCAATTTTGGCCATCTTGGGCTTCTCTTTCATTCCAATGTTGACTTCCTTCAACTTTAATGGCCTGGTCACATCTACTGTCTGCAATAAGGGTCTTGCGACAACATGCTCTCCTTCCGACTCTGCGATAGTGATATTTTTGGGATCCTCCTCATAGTCTTGCCCTGACAAATTTTGACAGTTGACAATATCCTACATCTCCACATCCCATGTTGGTGCAACACATTACTTTCAAAGTAAGGACTCACCAAATACAAGAACATCTATATCTTGTAGTGCTTCATCTAGTTTATTCGTTCCTCCCACTAACCTAAATGTTAGCATGAAATCTTATATCATTATACCCCAGTGATGAGTGTGCTGGTGTAGCTCTTCATTCAAATACCAGGTGGTGGTGATTGGTTCTAAGGTGTGAATCAACATATGGACCCATTCATTGCAATTCCTTTCATTCCATACTTCCATACATATAGCCAAGTGCTTGCGCGAATCCCCATGACCATAGAAGAGTTCCATGGGCGGGCTAACTGGAGATTTAATTTGTAGGATTAGTATTTTTTGGCATTCCTCCCAATCCTAAAAATCCCCTTATGGGTTTCCCACCATCACGCAGGGATCGCGTGCATGGCCAAGTCAAGTGACCAAAATATCTGTTCTTCAGGGAAATCTTCTTCGAATGCTTTAAAAAAGTACCTAACACTACTAGAACCATCAAAGTGGAACAATTCTCTTACCTATGAAGAGATGCATCAGAAGTTATTTGTCATCTTAAGGCACCATAGCGCATATACATCATGCAATTGATTTTTCCAATTTTCTATCTCACCATATGAGTTAGAGAGACATGCACTGTATTTCTCCCAACAAAACATGCCATCAGCTGTGGGGTTGATCCAATCATCATCCCGACAATTCAGTTTGTAAACTTGAACAACATCCTCCTCCTTGAGCACCGACTCTATATATCGTTCCCGTTCTGCTGGGTCTAGAGGGACTATTACCTGCGTACCATCATTCTCAAAGACCATAATTATCCTTTTAAATTTGATGATACCTCCCATGTTAATAGCCCAGTACAGACCTAAGAGCGCGGGATAGGGGTTCGCATCATCCATAATCTAGATTACTTTAAAATCGGCATAGAATTTAACTTCTGCAATGCCTACCACAACCTTTGGCAACCGGCTTAGTGGAATGATCTTCTACTGGTTAACCATATGTAACTGAATAGTGGACTAATCTAGCTTCGGTTCTCCCATCCTTTAGCAGGTTTTCTTTGGTAGGAAATTGGCATCCGATTCTAAGTTGAGGATGACTTGATCCATTTCATAATATCCAATCTGCATAGTCGAAATACGCATCTCCTGACCAGTCCTTCTTTTGTTCTTATAAATCTTGTTTTGGTTTTGAACTTTGTCTGTGGGGAAACATTTTATGTGCAGTTCTCTATTAATGCTTGGAGATTCTCCGCTTCCTTTTGATTGCGCAACAACTTCATACATGCCTGAAGGCATGACTTAACTACTTCATCTACCTTTGGATCTACTTAAGTCCTCGAGGAAGATGCTTCGTCCTTCGCCATCTCCTTCTGAGCTTCAATGAAGGTTTATTTCTCCTTTTTCAGATCTAGGCTTTCCTTTTTCACAACATATTTCCTAATCAGTGGTTGAGCTGCATCTTTTTCCTCATCTCCTCCGGTGGCAATGCCACTGCGCGTAATCACATTGATACTTATCCCATCTTCTTATGGTTCTGCCTTAACCTGTTGTATATTCTATGTGGGTGTATGTTGTTTCTCATGCATCTTTTCTATTAGCACCAGACATTCTTTAATGACATGGTCAAACTCCCTGCAATATCTACAATATTAGCATGCAGGTTTCAGGAATTCTCTTGCATAATGTCCCACATCCCCACAATTGTAGCAAATTAGTTTCCCTTGTCCTCGACTTGCGCTTTCACCTCTCCCTCCTCCTCGGCCTCTTGTAGGGGATCCTCATCGCCCAGTGGGAGATACTGGTGATGAAGGGTTAGCCTGCACCCTATAAAGGCTTCCCCTATCTACCATCAAGTCAAATGTTCGGTAGTTATGCTCGTCATGACCCACTGACGAGCAGAATCTGCACCACTATTGCTTCATTTTAATTGACAGTCAGCACATCATAGCGTGGGATACTTGGTCCTGCCATGGCTTTAGGGCATAGAGGAATTGGTCCCCTAGCCTGCATATAATCTGAAAATAGCGGGAATTGATCATTAGTGTGGCTTCATACCCTATAGAATATGCACCCGACCTTTGTGATAGCTTCTTTTCCCTGATATCTTCGCAAATTATGAATTTCTAAGTGCATTGCCTCTAGCTGGTTCTAGATCTGCAGTGCCGTAAATTGAGTATTGTCCCTTGGCTCAGGTTCTAGCTTCATGGAAATCTCCAGGGATTCTCCCTAGGAGTCAATGTCCTACTGTCCCATAGATCTACGTAGATGTGGTAATAGCATGGTGATAAACCACTCATTGTGTTGTTTTTTCTCATAGACAAATCCTACATCACTGATGACTTTCTTCAGCCATTGGTTAGCTTCCTAGATGGACTCTGTAGGTCCCTGCTTAAAATCTTTCAATTTGACCATGCATTGAGAGTAGGACTTAGGCTTCTGGAACTGTTGCTTTAGGGCATCCTTAATGTCCTGTATTGAATGATTCATGTGCTGACCAATGTATCCCATTAACCAATCTAGGGCCCTTACTTCAAAGGCTATGGATAGTTGTGCCCTCTTAACAACATCATTATTAATATTCTATGCAGTCCATACAGGCTTTGCTACAAACCATAATAGATCCATATCCTCATCCTCCGTACCCTTAAAGGTGGGTAGCTTCATGTGCGCATCCATATCATCTGAAGGTGGTGGCAGAGGTGGGGTAGGATAATTCTTACCCTTGCATGGGTTCAATGGTGGCATAGTTAGGGGACTGTTCTCTACATGCGCAACCCCACCCTGGTTGAAGTTAGGTGAATCCCTTAGAGGAATATATATCGATCTATCCCCTTCTTGATTAACCTGGTAGTATTTACCACTTCGTGTCGTTCTTCCACTCTAGTAGAAGTTCATTCACTCAGTGTGGCTGCACTGGACACCCTTTTCACACAATAGCATATTAATCAACAGCAAAAATGTTTGCAAGAACTTACCTATAAACCCTTTGAAAAAACTTCGCTCAGCTTCAGAATACGACAAAAAATGATAGATTGCAAGCTCAGTTACAAATACTCCCAAAAGACTATCAACCTAGTGATCTATAGTCTAGGTGTTCTTGTTATCATTCTTATCCAAATATTGGATTAATTCAGTGGTCCACTGTGTGACCTTGTCATCTTTCCAACAGGTCTAGAACTCTGCCAACCTTGCCAGCCACTCCTGGAGTTCATGTGCGAAGGTTAAAAAGAATATTTCATGCACTTCTGTAAAAATGTACATGTTCTTCCACTCTTCAGATGTCAGCTTCTTACTTCTATTCTCTTTTAGGGAAAACTCTTGAATATTATTTTCAGACTAGTCCTCGAGTTCAGGTTTCAATGGCTACTAATGATGCCATGGCATTACCCGATCTCTCTCTCAAAATTCTCTCAGTGCCAGAAACAAAACCATTTGTTGGTTTAAGGGGTCTTTACCCAGGTTCGGTTTTAAGGTTTATCAACAAACAGCTGTATTACTGGCCCTTTCAGCAATGGCTTTCTCGCGTAGGTCAAGGTCTCACCCGAAGTAGTATGGTAGGGTGTTGGAACTAGGTTTTTGCACCTCGAGAGAGAGAAATTTAATTGAAGTGGGTCCTTCCAGATTTAACCGATCTGTGCCATGGAAGCCCTAACACAGAAACCCTTAACAGTAGATTTTGAAAAATAAATCGAGCGAAGCCCAGAGTCAGATATAACAATTCAATAATCAGATGCAACAAGATAATTACATCCAGATCTACGCATTTATTCCTTCTTACAGTACCGCATCCACATGGGCATTCATAAAGAAACAATACTCATTGAATAGATATAATCACAGAAATAACATAAATAGTAGCCAATAACCATAACATAGAGATACTCAAATATCACAAAACAGTCTTTTCCATTCATTCATATCAGATCCAACTTACATACGCTATTTACCATCTTGCGCACACAGCTAGAGGGGTCCGTACATAGCAGGACTCAGGGTCTACGTGCACACAACCAGCAGGAACCCTTACATAGACAATCGACACAAAAGGTCCACAGATTTGTATCCAAGATTGATCCAAAACTTAGCCTACCTCTAGACGTGATTTATCTATCTATTTAAAACATATTATCCTACGCTACTCTATGGTTTGCAAATCGTGGTTTGTGAACCCTTGGTCTACCATTTTACCCATTACAATTCATTAGGGTATTTGACCTGCCCTAAAACTCCTGTGCTAGACTAATATATTACAAAATTGTTCCAAAATTTCTTCTAGGAGACCCTGCTCCAACAAGCCAATCCTTCCTTAATGATAAATTTCCTGAACTCCAAGCATATATCAAATTTTGGAAAAATTTTCTTCTATGAGAGCCTTTGTAAATATATCGACAACTGTTGAACCCAAACACATGGGTAGCGTTGAAAACAATGCCCAAAAATCTCCCCCCCAATGCGAGCTGGGTGAGTTTCAAACTCAAGACCTGTAGCTCTGATACCACTTGTTAGAATCACGATTGCAGTTAGACCAAAAAATACAGGAATTAGTCTCCCTTAAAATCATTAAAGTTAGGATGCATGAGAGGCAATTAGTTGATGTCGTGAAACACACAGGCAGCATTGAACCCAATATACAAAAACAACTTGATCAATGGTTGAACAATATTGTACTTCAATAACAAGATCATGAATGAGATTTATAATGAAGTGTATGTGATTCTCAATGTGTTTCATATGATGATACTGAAATAGATCTTTTCATATCTGAATTACACTCCTATTATCACACCAAAGTGTAGTTGGAATGAAGGCCAAATTTGGTTAGGATCTGACGAAGCCACAAGGCTTCCTTGCTTGCATCAACTGCACCACGATACTCTTCTTTTTCAAGATAAAGAGATATGGAAATATGTTTCTTACAAGACCAAGTAATAGGTCTTGAACCAATATTGAGTACATAACCTACAGTAGACTTTCGATCATCAGGGGCACCAACCCAATTAGAATTAGTGAAACCAATCAACAATGGAGATGCTCCCACACTGTAATGAATCTCAAACTGAACTGTACCTCCAATATATCAAAGTATTATTTTAGCTTCTTTCTAATGACTTTGATGAGGTTGGTGCATACACTAAGCAACAAGACCAACGACAAAGGAAAGGTTAGGATAGGTATGGGTTATATACAAAATTTTACCAACAAGTTTATGGTATAAGGTAGCATCAACTTCAGGGGTAGTAAAAGTGATGAAAGATTGACTCTAGACTAAAACGGAGAAGGGGCTAGCTTACAGTCTTTCATGTGAAAGTGGCGTAGAATATCATAGGTGTACTTGGACTGAGAAAGGGTAATACCTTCTTTGGATTGCAAGAAATGAAGACCAAGGAAATAATGCAAGTGTCCTAAGTTTCTCATTTCAAACTTATTTTTGAGGTTGGAATTCACATAGTTTATATGGCTGGGATCACTACCAGTAAGGATAAGATCATCAACATAAATAATAAGGATGATGAAGGACTTACCCACTTTCTTGGTGTAGACAGTGTTGTCAGAATGGCACCTAGAAAATACATTATCTAGGAGAGAACTATCCATTTTAGCATACCAAGTCTGAGGGGCTTGTTTGAGACTATAGAGAGAATTCCTAAGGCGACAAAAAAGGCTAGAGTCATTTTGGATAAAGCTAGAGGGTTGTTCCATGTAGATTTCTTCATGAAATTCCCCATGTAAGAAGGCATATTTAACATCCATCTGATAGGCTTCTCATTTAAAGAAGGCAGTAAGGGAATGAACAAGGTGGATAGAATTCATTTTGGTAATGGGGGAGAAGGTTTTAGTATAGTCAATGCCTTCAACTTGTGAAAATAATTTAGCAACAAGACGGGCTTTATGTTTATCCACTTTTCCATCTGGTCCAAAATTTGTTTTGTAAACCCATTTGCATCTAACAATTTTTCTTCCCTTTGGAAGAGGAACAATATCCCAAGTATCGTTTGCCAATAAGTCACGATATTATTCATTCATAGCTATATCCCAATCTAGATGACCTGAAGCTTATACAAAGGTGTCTGGATTAGGATTTTATGGAACTTGAGCCAATAAGGAAGAGGCTCTTTCGAACTGAGAACATGTACAACGTTGATTTGCAGGATCACCTGCAAGAGAACTTGCTACATCCAGAGTAGAGCAGACCCATTTTGGAAGTTGTGGAGCTTAAGGATGATCCTAAGGAGTTGGAGGAGGATTTTAATCCTTGTTGTCATCATCCAAAATAGAAGGAATGTTTTCAGAAGTAGAAGAGATAGAGAGAGGTGGCACATATGCCAAATTAGACTCGTAGGCCAAAGGTGGCACTCTTGCTGAACTAGGCTCGCATGCCGATATATTTTCATCAAATTTTACATCTGTTCTAATGATTACATTTTTGGATTTTTGTTTAAGAATTCTATATCCTTTGACATATTGAGAATATCCAACAAAAATGTATTTTTCACTCTTAGGTTCTAAGGCGTTATGTTTCACATCTGGAATATGGACCCAAGCTTCACTTCCAAAAACATGAAAGTGACTTACATCTGATTTGATTGAGATCTAGGCTTCTTTTGGAGTTATATTCCTTAAAACCTTAGTAGGAGTGAAATTTACTATGTAATTTTCACAGTTAATTTCTTCTACCCAAAAATTAAGACTAAGTCCTCTAGATTGAAGCATAAAAATAGCCATTTCTTTTAGAGTGTGATTATTCCTTTCAACTACGCAACTTTGTTGCGGAGTATATGGAACAATATGTTGTAATTGAATACCATGCTCAGTGCAAAAGTGGATAGATGTGTTGTTAACATATTTTCCTCCATTGTCAGTTCTTAACTTAAGAATGTGATGTCCAGACTGTTTCTCAACAAATTCCTTAAAGGCCAAGAACATATTATAAACTTTACTCTTGAGTTTTAAGAAGTATACCCAAGTGTGTCTGGAAAAATCATCAATTAAGTTTAAGAAGTTCTTCCAGCCAAAGAAAGAAACAATAGGATGTGGACCACATAAATAATTGTGCACAAACTACAAAGGGGTCGAAGCGTGCCAAGAGGCACGTTTGTCAAAACTACCTTGATGATGTTTTCTGAGTACACATATAGAACAAACACCATCTTGGCAAGATACCATAGTAAGACCTGTCACCATATTTTATTTACATAGAGTTTTAAGAGAGTGATAGTTTAAGTGACCAAATTGCTGATTCCAAATTTTTCCCACTTCATCATTATGAGCAAAAAAAATAGAGGGAAGACATGATGACCCAAATTTGTTAAGTTTATACAACCTTGTGGAATCATAAACAATGCCAGTAGCTAAAATATGTTTAGGATCTTTGAGGTCCTTAATTACAACATCATCAAGCAAGAATTTTATTGTTTTCCCTTCACCTGAATGAGTTATCTGATAAACAGATAGAAGGTTGCGGGACAAGGTAGGAAGGCATAAGACATCATTAAACTAACCATTATCAAAATGAATGGTTCAAAACCCTACAACACTAAGATATCTATCATGACCAACATAAATATTTTTGGTGTTACAATCATTTAAAGAAGAAAACATGGCTTTATTTTTTTCCATGCGGTAAGAGGCTCCAGAATCAATGATCCACTCATGAGAATGGGAAGAAGAAGATACATTCAAAGCATAACCAGATCTTGATGCTTGAAAACCACAAGCAAAAAGTGCCATTCCCGAAGATGAAGTTGAAGAGTGCTCCAAATTGATGTTGTGTTTCTTCATTGTTGCTTCCAAGGCTTCCATATTCTTAAAACATTTTGACTCTACATGGCCATCATGATTACAAAATTTGCAACATTTATCTGTCTTTTTCACTTTATTTTTATTTTCCTTATCATTTTTTTGAGTTCCTTTTTTAATTTGTGGCTGAAATTTATTAACACCCTTTTTTGGTTTAGGACCATTATTTTTAGGATGTTGCTTCTTAGGATTCTTTTGATATGGTTGTTGTTGGGCTACTAAGTCTTTCTTGAAGAGTTTCCAGTATTAATAAGACCAAGGTGTAAGAGTGTTTCTTGTTCACTTGTCAAAGAATAAAAAAAAACATGGAAAGAGGGGGGCTTGTAGGTTGTTCCTTGAGAAATGAGGGATTCTCTAGTGGAATGGAAGTTGGAAACAAATACAGAGTATGCAAGGCCAAGCTTAGCAAGAATGGAATAGATAAGGCTACCATCTTCATTTTTGACCTTAAAACCTTCTAAAATAATTCTAAGGGTCTTGAATTTGGACAGAAGAACTTCAATGAAGGAGAGATTCTCGGGGTCCAAAGAAACTCATTTTCAAGCTAGTGGGCTCCAATTTCATTTTTAATGCCAAAAAAAATATTTAGTTTTTTCATAGCTTCATCAGGGGAGTCAATGTCTTGGATATGAAATATAGGATCTTTAGAAATGGACATTCCTATCAACCCTCATGTTTGATCTTGTTTATTTTCCCATTTAGTGGATTTATCTCCATCGGTAGGTTTAGTTTCTTTTCCTGTGGCTATTCTATAAATACCTTTACTTCTAAGTAAGTCTACCATGTAGGATAGTCATTGGAAATAACTGGTGTTGTTAAGAATAACTAGGAATTCCCTTTCCATTATTTTTAAACAAAGATGAAAGGGATGAAATGAACTTCTCTGGTGGAAATATCTCGAAAAATTAGGCTGGTTAAAAAAAACGTCCTTGAAAATAACTTCCGAATGAAGAAGTTATGCCTTTTTGAAACAAAGTTGTAGTAGATGTTGAATTGTTATGTGAGAGGTTGAAAGATGATGATGAAGATGTAATTTAAAAAAAAAATACACCCCATATTCCAAACTTAAAACAGTAAGCTCACTTAAAAAAAAAAACTACTTTATGTGACTCACTTTTATAAATAAGTGAGACTCACATTTACAATGTTACTTTAGCACATGCTTTTTAAATTAAAAAACCTTTTTTTTTTAAACCGACAACTTGCGAAAATGATTTTTAAGAAAAATTAACTTAACAAAAATCTCTTTAGAAAAAGAAGCTTGAGAAAGAGACTTGAACCCAAGACTTTATCCTGAGAAAGTAACTTTACACCAAGTGAGATAGTAAAAGGATTCTGTAACTATTTGAAAGGAGGAAGGGTTTTTTTTTTTCTATTCGATGTGCATGATTTTTCCTTAAAAAAACACAAAATTCGTGCACAAAAAAAATAAAAATAAAAGCCTTACAGCATAATGTTAGATTTCTGGTTAGTCTTACTCACAACTAGATCACACAAAGACACAGGGAAAGAGCATACGTAGCAGAAAAAAACTCGTCTTCCTATTTTTGATTTGCTGAGATCGCACACAGCATAGAGAAAATAGCATACATAGAGAAGGGGGTATATATCCAACAATAAATAAAATTATTAACTAAAATAGGTAGAGGGAATCGAAATCAACAGAAGGATTAATAAATATATTTGCAAAAAAATACTTTATACCACCAGATCTAAAATGACATAACTTGGGCAACCAGAAATCTTTTCGCATGAAACGAAAGGGGTTACTCACTGTAATATATGCTCCGGACATAAAAAAAATAGTTCTCTCAGCCTAAAAGTGGTAAAAAATAGTAGATATTGAAAATGATAGTCACATGCAGTGAAACAGGCTTCAGATTTGGATCAATAATGGATGTGACCCTCAAAATGGCTCTTATACCATGTAGGAATTTAGAGGGTAAGTTCCTTAGATAAAAAAACAAATTTCATCGGTCACAAATAGATCACAAATCGATACACCAGTATTTGACATGGTTAAAACCCTCGAAGAGGGAATCAATCCACGGCTTGAGCCAACACAACCACTTGCAATTTATTAATATAAAGAGAGAAAAATTACATAAGCTTATCTCATAAATGGTTACCAAATAAATGACCCTCCATGCTCTTTAAATAGAGATCATGGACCAATTTGGTGTTAAGCCACAGATCAAGTGTCAGTAATACCGAGGAGAGAGTGAACTGTCAGATCACTACATATTGTGACCATCGGATTATAAGTTACAAATGTACATAGTAAAGAAACACACTTTACCTAACTCTACGCTACACTAAGTTATACTTAATTACTTCCTATGTGTCGGAATATCCTAACATGGGTCATCTCAAAAGCATGCATAATGGGTACTTGTTAGATGTGGAATTTAATTAGCATCCAATGTGTGTCTACACTTGAAACTTAAGTAATCCTATAAGGAGATACGCTAAAAATACAGTTCAAAATAGTAGTTTTCTTCTTTTCCCTCCAAAATTCATCAGTATTATTTTATTATTTTTCCTTAGGAGACCACGTCTAAGTTAATATTTCCTCGAATGTGGGTATTTGTTGTAGCACCGGGTGTGATAGTTTTGTGTTATTTGGATACTATATTTCATACATGTAGATGATGATTTCATAATCGGGAGAAGTAAAAATGATATATGTTGAAGTGTTATATTGTCTTATAACTAATCCTTTAAAAGTGTAGATCTCACTATTGCTAGCCCTGCTAAAGAGGTTGAATTTAGTTGTTGTTTCCATCCTTCTTAAGAGGCTGAATTTAGTTTTTATTGTTGGCCTTGACAAAGAGGTTGAATTTAATTAATGATTCATTTATTAGTAAATATGTTAATTTTAGAATTGAGTAATGTTGATTCCTAAAACTTGTAATAATTATACAAAGGTATTTAAAAAATTATTGATATACACATGTTTGTAAAATTTCGACTTTTTAAATTATATTGAGGTATAGAATATATTGTTTACGTTTTGTCTTTAGAGAAATGTTATCGATGGCAATTTGAGATTTGTGTATGCCTATAATTTAACATGCTTGACACTAGCATGACGAGCTAACGAGTGAAATCGTTGATTTTAATTTAAACTAAAAACTGAGTGGGTGTGTGCTAGAATATAAGAAGACTCAATGGTAGCAAAAGGAAATGCATGTCCAATGGAATTCAACATGGATATAAAAGGGGAAACTCCCCTAAAATAGTGGGGACCTTATAGAACTTAAAGGAGGATTTGAAGAGATATAAATAAGAAACTAAGAAAATTTCCAAGAAGCAACAAGGGCTAGCTATATGAAACTCAAGGATGCAAAAAATACCCCCCATATTCCAAACTTAAAACAGTAAGCTCACTTAAAAAAAAAACTACTTTATGTCACTCACTTTTATAAATAAGTGAGAGTCACATTTACAATGTTACTTTAGCACATGCTTTTTAAATTAAAAAGCCTTTTTTTTAAAACTGACAACTTGCCAAAATGATTTCTAAGAAAAATTAACTTAACAAAAATCTCTTTAGAAAAAGAATCTTGAGAAAGAGACTTGAACCCAAGACTTTATTCTGAGAAAGTAACTTTTCACCAAGTGATCTAGTAAAAGGATTCTGTAACTATTTGAAAGGAGGAAAGGGTTTTTTTTTTCTCTTTGATGTGCGTGATTTTTCGTTAAAAACACACAAAATTCGTGCACAAAAAAATAAAAAATAAAAGCCTTACGGCATAACGTTAGATTTCTGGTTAGTCTTACTCATAACTAGATCACACAAAGACATAGGGAAAGAGCATACGTAGCAGAAAAAAACTCGTCTTCCTATTTTTGATTTGCAGAGTTCACACACATCATAGAGAAAATAACATACACAGAGAAGGGGATATATATCCAGCAATAAATAAAACTATAAACTGAAATAGGTAGAGGGAACTAAAATCAACAGAAGGATTAATAAATATATTTGCAAAAAAATACTTTATACCATCAGATCTAAACTGACATAAATTGGGCAACCAGAAATCTTTTCGCATGAAATGAAAGGGGTTCCTCACTATAACATATGCTCTAGACACAAAAAAGTATTTCTCTTGGCATGAAAGTGGTAAAAAATAGTAGATCTTGAAAATGATAGTCGCATGTAGTGAAACAGGATTTGAATTTGGATCAACAATGGATGCGGACCTCAAAATGGCTCTTATACCATGTAGGAATTTAGAGGGTAAGTTCCTTAGATCAAAAAGAAAAGTTCACTGATCACAAATAGATCACATATCAATACACCAGTATTTGGCGTGGTTAAAACCCTCGAAGAGGGAATCAATCCACAGCTTGAGCCAACGCGACCACTTGCAATTTATTAATATAAAGAAAGAAAAATTACATAAGCTTCTCTCATAAATGGTTACCAGATAAATGACCCTCCATGCTCTTTAAATAGAGATCATGGACCAATTTGGTGTTAAGCCACATATCAAGTGTCAGTAATACCGAGGAGAGAGTGAACCATCAGATCACTACATATTGTGACCATCGGATTATAAGTTACAAATGTACATAGTAAAGAAACACACTTTACCTTACTCTATGCTAGACTAAGTTATACTTAATTACTTCCTATGTGTCAAAATATCCTAACATGGGTCATCTCAAAAGCATGCATAATGGGTACTTGTTAGACGTGGAATTTAATTTTCATCCAATGAGTGTCTACACTTGAAACTTAAGTAATCCTATAAGGAGATAAGCTAAAAATACAATTCAAAATAGTAGTTTTCTTCTTCCCTCCAAAATTCATCAGTCTTATTTTATTATTTTTCCTTAGGAAACCACATTTAAGTTAATATTTCATTGAATGTGGCTATTTTTTGTAGCACCGGGTGTGATGGTTTTGTGTTTTTTGGATACTATATTTCATACATGTAGATGATGATTTCATAATCGTGAGAAGTAAAAATGATAGATGTTGAAGTGTTAGATTGTCTTCTAACTAATCCTTTAAAAGTGTAGATCTCACTATCGCTAGCCCTGCTAAAAAGGTTGAATTTCATTGTTGTTTCCATCCTTCTTATAGAGTCTGAATTTAGTTTTTATTGCTAGCCTTGACAAAGAGGTTGAATTTAATTAATGATGCAGTTATTAGTAAATATGTAAATTTTAAAATTGAGTAATGTTGATTCCTAAAAATTGTAATAATTATACTATGGTATTTAAAAAATTATTGAGGGATAATAGAGGAGTCGTTTGCAGCTGGTCAAAAGGAATTATTAGTAACGTCTTATTCCTGTAAAGCATGAATTTATCCATATCTCTTGTTTCTAGTTTTGAACTTGCTTGTTGCTGAACCTGTGCAAAACCTTCAACTGAGAAAAATAGGTCATCAAAACTATCATCTTCATGTTCAAACTTGGCAATTTGTACCATAGATGTAACATTAATGGCTATTTTCTTTAGGTCATATTTCCTTGTGGCAATGAATGCAAGTTTGAGTTGTTTAATTTTCAAAGCCTCTTTCTCTGCATGCTTTAAATCATTGAGAGTGTAAGATCCACTTTTGAGAGGAAATGTAGGCCACATTTGTTTGTTGGAGGTCTTAAGATTCCTGGACAAACCGTTCTCTGTAATCTGATAGGAAATTTCTTGAGCTAGTAATTTATCAGGAATGTATAGAGGCAAAACATGGGGGTTGGTTACACTTACGAATATTCGAATGTAAGTGAAATTATCCTCTCCAAACCAGTTTCCAATTAGGGTTAAGTCAAGGTTAGCTTCATCTGATAGACACGGAGAGGGTTTGTCAAAAATGGCTTGATGAATGGGCATCATAAATCCATGGAAAATCTTATATAGATGATTTTTGTAATGGGATTTCCACAAATATTTATGATAGATATGGATAGTAGTGGGGTCCTGAGGATTCCATTTCCATCCAAAAGTGGGAAATTCAAAATTGAAGCATATGGCATATAAAATCAAAGCACACAGATGAAATGGGGGTTTCGTTCTAGTAGAGTTATTCCTATTCCTTCTATAATCAAGAATTTTATTTTCTATCTTATCAGATAGGATGATAGACCAATCCATAATATAAGAATTCATGGCGGAATCAATAAGGGGTACCATTTCAATAGAAAACATTGCAGAATTGGCAAAAACCCAAACAATCTACACATCATGGCAGCAAGATAGCAGTAGGGAGGTGCTAGAGATTCTACAGAATACATAACTAAGGATTCATGCTTGTGTTTCTCTAGATATTGTCTCCAGTCTCTAACAGGGTATAACTCTACTTCATTTTTTGAAGCGAAATCCTCTAGAAATTCTTTGTTGTAGACCTTCTGAGGCTCTGGTAGATGATACATTGCCTTGATATCCTTTGATTTAAAATATCCTAACATCTTTCCTTCAGCTATGAAAAATGATTTGTCTATGATGTTTATACCCTCTATTACCCATCGTACTAAATCATAGTATGGAAATACATTTGCTTGAGCCGCTATTCTATGAAGATATGAGTCTGCCAGGTCTTTGAGGGGATTAACTTCTGATTCTAAGTCCTCATCTGGCAATATCAATTTTTATTCTGTTACAGTGGGATTTGTAGCTTTGAGCAGATTTTAAACTTCTTCCCAAGACATCTTTCCGAGACCAAGGCATGTAGTATCAGTTATTAAATTGACTTTGGCCAGCTTTTCCTTTGGCATGGTGGTAACCTTTTCTTTCTTAAGCTTCTTTGAAATTTTCTCTGACTGGAAGTGTTTTAACAGGTCTGCAAATAAATGGGAAATGATGGAAAATTCTCTTAGAATCGTAAGGAAAACAACAAAGAATGACTAGCGTCATATAAAAAAGAAAATCATTTAAAGAAAAACAATCTGCAAATGATTTTGTTTATGAACTTGACTTAATGATTTTCATATTAAAAATCAAATGCCATTATGGAAAGTCATGTCGTACATTGACATTTGAGTTAATGTAATAAATTATCTGATTTACGATCAGTGATGATCGTACATCAGGGATCAAAAAACTCGAAGTCTCGGTTTAAAGGTTACCGTTTCAAACTTCTGATTGTGATTTCTGATGAATAATGTGATTTAGAGCGATGAGTGATGAGTGATGAGCGATAGGCGATGAGCGATGAGCGATTTTTTTTAGTTTATCCCATCAGAACTTTTCAAATGAACACATAAGGATGCATTAAGTTTTATGCCAATTCGCGATTGCGATTATACTTATCGCATCGTAGCTTTGTAAAGAGACTACTTGTGATATGAATTTATTAATTTGCGATTGCGATAAGGCTCCATCGCATTGGAACTTTTGAAATGAGACCGCTTTGTGATATGATTACGGATAAAGATAAAGTAGGGGGCTTTTCCAACTTAGCTTTGTAATTTACTCTTTTATCATAGGTAGTGCCTCTGCTGCCCGCAAACATCTATAGTCTCGACAAGGTTACCTTTTAACCATTAATCATCCATTATCCCATCCATCTAAGAATATAACTTTTTAAAAGATAAATTCATAAAGATATTCTATCTTTTGTTTCTTTTATTCTTTTAATTTAAAAGCCATTGTCCCGGTTTGGGAGCCAGCTGATAACAATGTCATTCACTTGTTGTAACTAAACTGAACAAGCTAGCTTGTGATGAGACCCCTTGTCTTATGATTATAAGCCATTACCTTGTTTTGGTATGCAGTAGTGGTAATGTCAGTTTGATTACTTCCCTATGATCATGGTAAGCAAGCTCGTGATGAGACCTCTTATTTTTTATCTTTAGACACAATTTTTTAGAATTACACTCTAAAAAATCATAACCTTAGTGGATGGGGTGAATGATTCTCTCCTTCAGAGTGAATGGATGACCTTGAAGAGTTTTAAGTTCCAAAATTTGGAAAAATTATTTAATTTTTATAAATAACCTCTCTCTACTTTATAAACTTTCGAATGATTTAAAATATTTTCAAGGTTTGTGAAGATCTTGCAAATATTAAAATAAGTTTTCAAAGTTTTAAATTTTATTGTAACTTTCCAAAACTGTAATCACTTCCTTAAAATTTTTTGCCAAACCATTATCTTGTGGATAATAATTTGTAGAATATTTTAATTTGAAACCTCTTTTGAGAGCAAATTCTGTTAAACTATTTCCAGAAAAATAAGATGCATCATCAAAAACAAGGGCATTAGGTACACCAAACCTAGTAATGATGAATTGATCAATGAATTCAATGATTGCATCATAATTAGCTACCTTTAAAGGAATTTCCTCTACCCATTTTGTAAAGTAATCCATTGTTGTAAGGATGTTTCTATGTTGCTTGCAAGAATGTGGAATGATTTCTCCAATAATATCAAGTCCCCATTGTTCAAATGGTTGACCAATACTTACTGGTTGTAAAGGAAAATCTGGTTTCCTTTGTCTTCCACTGGAAGTTTGGCAAGTCTTACATTTCCTTACATAGTCATGGGCATATTTAAATAAAGTAGGCCAATAATATCCAACACGAATTATCTTGTGTGTTGTAGTGTCTCCTCCAAAATTTCCACTTGCCGATCCATCATGTAATTCCTGCAAAACCTTTTGTGCCTCAGTTTTTTCCAGACATCGTAGAAAAATGGAATCACAATTTCTTTTGAATAACACATCATTAATGATTTCAAAATTTTTAGCTTTTAATCTTAAAGCACACTTACTTTTATAGTTGAGATTAGAAGGAATGTTGTGGTGGATTCGACACATGAGTGTACAAAATCGCACGCATTTATAGAATGTGGTATTTTCTCTAAACCATAAGTAACAGGCAGTATCTCGGGGGAGCTCAGAATTATAAAACTTAAAATGAAGTAATACACTTAAGTATGCTCTACTAAAAATTTAAAACCAAAAACACAAAAAGAAGCTAAATAGAGAGTTCCAAACAATAACAAGGTAAACAACGGCTTGATGGCCTTCTTCTTATTGAATGTTTGGAATGAACACAAATCTTACCCAATTGCTAAAGGGCCTAGGCAGAGGCTGTAGGACCCAACACAAGGATGTTTGTCCTTCATTTTATTCCTTTTGAAGAAGTTCAAATCTCTCTCTCCACTACAATGGACTGAAATTGTTGGGTGGCCAAAAATTGAGTCCTCTTCTTCATCTCCTGCTCCTTGGTTCACACAAATAGTTGGTTTTTCTTGGGAAAATTTGGCCAGCATAACCTTGTGATCACACATTGTTCATCTCTTTTAGGGTTTATATAAGTGAGCTTTCAAACCTCCTTCCCTACCTTGGTACATGGTGGATAGTGACCCAAGGGAGTGTCAATATTCAATTGTGGGCTAAAATATGCTTTTGTGTGCTCACACAAGGCCTAAGGAGGTGGTGGTGCTGTCCTTAGGCAACTTTCACATAAGGAGAAATTGTCATTTGCTTGCTTGTGGTCCCAGAAAGGGACATTTTTCCATTTCCAGGAATGCGTGCTTAACAGGCTCCAGTGCACGCAGAAGGCATTCTTCTCGAAGGAAAAAGCACGCATTTGATCATTTATGACTAGTTCAATCTTGAATTGCTCCAAACCTTAGAGATTCTTAATATTTTTGATTCCATAATGTATCCATGTCTTGTAAATCCTTAGGCTCGACATTAACTGATGTCGTTTTCTGCTGTATGATTTTCCATTGTTAATAGTTGCCCCCTAACATGTGAGGTCTAGGAAGAAATGTATAGCTGATATACATTATAGTTTCTTTTCTATATCGTACGTAGAGAGAGAGAGAGAGAGAGCGAGAACGGGGTCTGCGTGTAGAAGAGACAACACCTTGCACCATTTCTGAGATAACCACTGCCTAGGGGACCCCCTAGAAGTAGACAAAATATACAACATATTTGAAAAATCTAAATGAGGCTGCCATGTCCCATGCTTGTGATGCTATGGCTAGTTAAACAAAATTGACAAATACATTTACTGTCTATGTCACTACTATGGTAGTGATGTTGGTGGTTGCTAACAATGACTGTTGACGCCCTCATGGGCATTTTTTCTTTGATGATAGGTGGAATGTGGTACCCATATGCGTAATCTTGGTATGGCATATCACTGCACAATGTACGCATATGTACTAGTTGGGACCTTCCCATGTAAGCATTGTTGTTAGAAACGTTTATAAAGGCATAGGTCTTCGATGGATCTTGAACAAAGAGAAATGGTTGTAAGGTACGATACCATCGTGACATGAAAGTTTTTGTTGTAGTCTAATTTCAAGAGAATGTATGACATCTATGGATAATGATGTCTCCCATAGTGCCACCCGAGGATACCCCTTTACATGGGGAGGGGTCATCCAAGGTACTACTTCATTTTTGGAAAAAAGGTGTTGATGTCGACAAAAAGGAAGCCTTACCTGAACCATAATGGGTTTAACATAGGAATGTCAGTGAGTGATAGCTGAAAATGGATGATGGGGATTCAGTGGCTCGGGGTCGAAGTATATTTGAGTAGCTTGGCGGCACTCATAGGTATTTATGAAGCAAAAAATCCCTGGAGTCAGTAGGACTTCCAGGGCGGGTGTGAACTGCCTATGATTGTTGTAATGGTGCGTGCATGGAGGGTATGAAATAATTTGACCAAGGAAGATGGAGGACTACTACCATGGGAGGAAAAAGTGAAATATGAGGGCGAAGAGGCGAAGGGCATTATTTGTGCTTTTTGTACAAAAAAAATAAAATAATGGGGTTTCGTTTGTACAAAACACAAAGACGGGTACCCCAAAACATGAAAGAGGGTCACTCACTTGATGGTGTGAGGAAATTTTTTTGCTGGGGGTAGGGGTCCTATTGGTTGGTCTCATGTGTGGGGCTGATGAAGCAGAAGATGTCGCAGATAGATTAATGTTGATGGAGGTATGGTGGGCCAAATGCAGTGTGTGGAGGAGCACTTTCATTCTTCTTGTACAACCTGGTTGTCCGGGAAGGGGGTTAGTTTAAATGATGAAATTGACCTTATGCATGATATATGGATGGGCATGAGGTGCTTCCTGGACTAAAATGCTATGGCCATGACATCACTTCTGGAGTGATATGTGGTCTACTTGAGATGAAGATTGCCATAGAGGGGAGGCTCTACCGACCGTCAAGGACATTTATCATAAGCAGGGTGAGGTGATGATAAACGTGGTCGGGTATGGGGACCCTAGGGTTTATTTCTGATGAAGAAATGATGTCAGGATATGAGAAGTTTTCCTGGGACTCTATCATGTTGAGGGTAGAATGACACCTGCTCCGTAACTTTCAGTGGTCGGTGTTGTGAATGGTTTGTGAGTTCTTCCTGTAAAAACAACTACTTCAAGCGAAAGCATCTTCATTTCATTCAATATTATTGAAAAACATGAATTTTGGAAAGGAATATGGGAGGGTGCATACCTGTCAGCGCTTGAAAAAATATTTCTTTAGAAAGTGAATGTGGGACATTTCTTTCATTCATCATGGTATACTGATGATGGTGCAACTTACGGTTTTCAGAATGGACCTTCTGATCTCCTGTTATGGACCTCTGAAGTTCTTGAAAAGGGCGATAAATAAGGGATTATGGCCCTAATCCTATTCATTTGTACTTGCTAAGTTCAGGAGATCAGAGGTGATAGCAGAGCCTTTCTTGTCGTCGCGGTCAGCCTATGTACCAGGGATTAGCGATACTATGCCGAGGTAACTCTCATGACATCCTGCATTTTGATTTTTCCAGTTTAGTGACAGTGGGGGCCATACAAATTAAGTTTGTACGGCCTAAAAGGGGATTTTTTCCCTAGATTGCACAAGAAATCTAGGCAAATAGATGCGCCCCTTGCACTCATGTCTCAGGTACAACTGTGCAGGAGAATAGTTCTCTTCCCTCCTTGCATGCAAGGGCGCGCCTATGAATGAAACGGGTGCACAAGGGTGTGCCTGTCTGAGAGACAGGCGCGCAAGGGCAGTGTTTTTTGAAAAAACTTGAGTTTTTGCTGTTCGTAATGATTTTTATCCTTTGTACTGATGGGTGCCTGTTGCTTGGCAGGTTAGTGTGGAGAGAGCGAGATTGGCCCGAGATCCAGACTACTCTGGATGCTGATGATGGGGTGCACCGTCAGTTGGCCGCATGGGGCCTCCTGAAATTTGCTGAGAACGAGTTCCTTCGGTCACAGGACTAATTGTTATGTTACATCATACGGACTTGGCGCAGTTTGCACAACATGTTTGTCCTGAGGGGGACAAACTTGATTATCCTTCCAGAGACAGATATTTACTTTGTGACTGGATTACTGCCTTAGGAAGAGGCACTGAGGTATCCACTTCCTGCTGGGCGGGTGAACATGGAGAGGTTCTGGCAGAGGCATTGTGGTGGTGTGCCTCTGACTAAGGCGTGCATCAATATAGCCTCAGTGACAGATGTGGCTGAGTGGTGTGTTGTGGCTGTTATTGTGCAATTGGCTGGGTTGTTTACGCCTCATTGGGCATTGGGCCCACAGCTGGTGGTTTTATGCCACTTGAGGAAAGGGCATTTCTTTGATTTTTCCTGTTTCTGCTTTGATGGTATGGTGTCTCAACTGAACAGGGTCTAGCATGGATCCAAATCATTTACGTACGCCATAATTTTGTGCAACATCATGTATGAGAGGGTTGTGTTGATCAGGCCCGTAGTGCCTGTGCCTATCGGGGGGCCGAGGGAGCCACGTATGAGGAGGTGGGCTCCGATGATGCCACGTAGTGGTGGTGGCAGAGTGGGTTGTTATTGGAATGACACGAAGGAGGCCTAGTTTGAGGCCAATCCATAGATGTTCTTGCCATACCCTTACGTAGGGATGGATTTTCAAGGCGATCTAGATATTGGTCTCCCTTTTGGTTATGCCTGGGGTCCTACAGGTATGTGTTATATTCTTGCATTTACTCGAGTTTTTTGTGTTCTTGAGTGTTTTTTATTGACACTGACATTATTTTGGTTACTCGTGCAGATTTTGGCGAGGTGGGACGCCCAGTGGCCTGGCTGGTGCGTCACAACCCTCTACCACGACCGCCTGGTGGTCGAGGAGGTGGTGTCGTCAGTGGATCGGGAGAAGGTGGTGTTGGCCCTTCAGGTGAGGGAAGCAGCACAGGTGTCGCTCAGATATCAACAGAGACATCTCATGCAGATGTGGCTGAGGTGCATATCATAGCACTTATAGCTCAGGTAGAGGCTCTATAAGACTTCCGAGGTCAAGTGGACCATTTGACCCATGGGATGCCTGCCCGAGGTTGTATGGATGACTTTGAGGATATATCGCTAGAGACGGTGATGGCCCGTGAGAGGGACTACTGGCCTACTCTATGACGGGTAGCTATCACAGCCGTGATAGTAGCTCCGGTGGTGGTACCAGGAGTAGTGGTGGGCCCAGGTGCTCCTCCTGAGGGGGCACCCCCCAAGGGTAGATTCCCTTATTTTTGAATTTGGGCTAGCCAATCGGCTAGTGATATTATTTTTTGTACTCTGATACACATATTTTTTATGTATATATGAGAGATATTTTTTGCGGCTCTACATGGTGTGATGTCTATTTTAGTTTATGCATTTCTATTATGCTGATGGATATACATGTTTTTGGTTTTTATGTGTGGTGATTTGCTCGCAATGCATTGTAGTCTAAGATATTGTTAGCTATGCGAATCAACTATTTGGTTTTGATTACATGTGAGTATGTAATATAATAAAAGTGTCTGCTTAATCTTCTGGCACGCAAATATTTTCTAAATAGGTTTTCATCCCTAGTTTCAAATGTTTGGTTTAACTGTGAAACTACTAACTGGGAATCTAGCTAGACATGCATATGGTGGATGCCTTGGTGGAGGGCCTCACACATATGTTTGATAACGGTGTCATGTTCTACCTGATTGTTGGTTGTTGAACCGATGCACATGTCATTTGAACATAGTGGTGATCGGTCAGGGTGATAGATGACTTAGGCAGCTGCAGCTAAGTTTTGAGACCATCGCGATGCTCCATCAGCAAATCTGAAATAAGGTTCAAATCGGTTATCCATGGTGATATTTGAGCGCGTTTAGGTTTTTTGGGGAAAAAATATTTTGGTGTTGGGGTTTTTGTGTACTCTAACTCTAGGGGACAAGGACTAGAGGGGCCCTTATGGGTATAATTTATTGAGGTAAAGGCCGTTGATGGGGCTAGTGAGGTAGGTCCTGTCCCGTTCCGTCAAGATGTATGCTCCTTGCCAGAGGAAATGTTTGATGATATAGGGCCCTTTCCATAAGGTTTCAAACTTCCCTGGCCCTAAGGCTTCTTTTGCGACATCACAGCGAAGGACTAACTCTCCTTCAGTGAATGAGCGAGGGGTGATGTGGTGGTCGAATGATGCTTTTACCCTTTTCTTATGGGCCTCATTGTGTTGTAGTGATTGGCGCCTATTTTCATCAACTAGCTGAATTTGTACTAGGAATTTTTCTAGAGTCTAGGCGTCATCAAGGAGTTCGATGGCTGCATGTAAGTTTGAGGTCTCGTGGAAATCGATGCAAGGGCATAAGGTGTCTTGGTTTTTTGTGACAGGAATAAAGTCAAATTCATACGATGAGGAGGTTGTTGAGCTCTTGTTTTGGGCATGCGATGACACAATTCTTATGTGATGAGTTATGTCACTGGTATGCGGAAGGGGAAGGATCTCTGCAATGGAGTCTTGAATTAGACGATAGTTGGCCTTCCCGCTAGGATAGTCAATTCCTGATAGATGGAAGTTAATTTTATGACAGATATTTTTGAACATTTGTAGCAACAGACATCCCTCTAGTGCATGGTTATGACTAGAGAAAATGGTGCAAGGTATCACAATGCTAACAAAGTAGATAGTGTGAGAATCTACACTACTCGATGTTCCTGATGGGGACACTTGGAAAGGGTCTGTTGAAGACCAAGTCATCTTCTGTTTCCATTTTTGTGTCGTGGGTTGGAACTTGCCCCCCTTTTTGGTGGGTGGCTAACTTAATGCTGCTATAGCTGCTCTCAGCTTGGGGAGATCCGTACACTTAAATGTATGATGAAAGCGTGAGAAAATTCGGCATTAAGTCCGTGTAAGCTTCTCTTGATTAGAGAGAAGCTTTTGAGGGAGATATGTGATTATGCAGAGACTATTTGCAAGGGGTTTGAGTTTTGTGCATTGATTAATCTGGTGATCATTTAGATCACATAGGCCACATGTTATCCTTGGTTGGGCCTGAGGTTTACATGATTGGTTTATGGTCTTAGCAGGCATGACAAACCACCCTAGTGGTAGGGTCGTAGCAGGCTTATAACATAATCATGGTGGTGGGGATGTTGTTGGCTCGATGATGTATTTTTTTTGCCATTCTTGGAGGTTGCTCGTCCTTTTTTCTACGGCCTTAATCATGTCAATAGTGGGACGGAGTCACGATACATAGGTAAAATTCTGGTCACAATGATCACCCTGACATATCAGGAAAAAATTCCATGATTTGGGTCTCCCGTCATGCGTGGTCTGAGGCTGGGCAGGGTACCATTGTCGTAATGCTACTAAGTCAGGGCAGTGGACTACTATATGGCCTGTATGCTTGCATAATGTGCATGCAGGCAGCCTTCATGAGGTGCCTGCAGGGGTAACTATGGGTTTCCCACTAGGTCATTCTTCGACCGTCAAGAGAATGATAGACCCGCTCATCTCCTTTGCCTGGGTCATGGAGCTGCCGGTAGACTCGGCATCCATATCATCTTCTTGGGAGAGAACTATGGCTGAGCAGAGAATAGATAGGGCTATTCTGATGCGAGGTATGTAGTGACAATCTTCCAATAAGTGATTGTCGGCGCATAATGGGCATGTGAATTGTGCTGCCCATAGCCCTACGTAGTATACCCTTTCAATTGGATACCATCTATGGATGAGTTCCAATGCGGCACATTCTTCGAGGTAGTGGCCACGTTCATCACATATCCTGCAACATATAATGGGCATTACTAAGGGGCGCTCTACATATTGGCGCTCCTCTTGTAAGTACAAGATGGAGCGTGGCTCGTCATTATTAGAATGGGTGGAGGGATCCTCTTGATAGGATCACTCAATCGCATGCAAGGCATCCCGATACCATGGTATTTCTAGACAATGGTGGGTATAGTGCCCATAGGTGTCACAAAGGGCACATGCATGATTGGTACACAGTGGTTTGCCTGTACTTTTGGTGGCAAGTTCCTTTTTATGGGCATGTCGTTTCGAGGTGCCTGCCTCGTATCCAAGGAGTGACTTTAATTTGTCCAACTCCGTGCATATGTGAGTAGGGTGTCCAGTGACATCACATATGGCATAGGATAATGAATCCAACTGTATGGTGGGGGTCACCACTTTCATTTGTTTTTTGGAAATTTTCTTTATCGTGGTTGCCAGTTTCTCAGTGGGAATTTACCTTGCGGGGGCAGTTTCGACTGCTACTTGGGTAGGTTGGGGCTCCTCAGAACTGGGGGCATGTAACCCAAATGTAGTAACATTGGTAGCTGGTGTTTTTGGAGGGGGATCGAGATACCACACTGGGAAATCCAATGATATGTTGGGTAGTACCAGTGTTGCCAAGACCTACTGGGAGGTGAAGCCAGGAGGTGGGTATAGGAAAGGAGTTTGGGAGGCAACATAGACTATGGAGGCTGCAGTAGCTGATGCCTAGATATCGTTACTACCTGAGGCCATGTCCTGAGTAACCTCGGTGCTTGATGTCAACATCATGCACACTGAGGCCCCTGTGGCATCAGGCGATACCTCAGGGATAATAGGAGGATCTCCTAGGAATGACACTAGGATAGATGACAGTTTGAATTGGCCAGGGAAATATTCTTGATACCGTACAAGATCATCAGTGGATGCATCTACATAGCGTAGAACCATAACTGTGTTGGTCAAAGAATGCTTTTTAGTGTGCGTTAGCTGGTCTACTATGATGATTCAATCCTCGTGGGGGAACATCATGATGCGAAAAATGGAGGATGCTATGGCAGACATGGCGTACATGTATCTCCGCCGAAGGAGTATATTTTAATCCAAGTGAGTGTCCAAGACTTTGATGTTTATGTGGACCATTTTGCTAGCTAAGTAGACTGGTACATTTTGGAAGAGACCGATGGGGGTCGAGGGCCAACTGTCGTATGCTCTAAAAGTGATGATGGAAGGTTTGAGTTTTGGGGCTCCTAATTTCTGCCTTACATTCTTTGATATGATGCACGTAGATGCACCCTCGTTAATGACACATCGGTGAATAGTGATATTCTATAATGAAACTGGTATCTGGAAGATGACCATGGAGGGAAGCCTAGGGGTGGCTTTGTCTAAATCAAAAGCCATCATGCGCTTTTTGGCAGGGTCGACGATGCGTAAGGTGGAAAGTAGTGCTTTCCACTGCTTTGGGCATGAATGCGGTACCTCCAAAGCGGACATAGCGGTAGGTGACTGGGCTAAATAGTCTACGATGCTGTAATTATGGGCTGCTTTGGAGTAGTTACCTGCTCGCCTATTAGGCCCTCTAACCATTTTTGGCAATGGTTCCAAAGGAATATTTGGAATGGTCAAAGGTGCATTCGGTGCAGAGGTATTAGCCCCTTACGTACCAGTTTCTGGTGGGGTGTCGTTGTTGTGATTCTGGGTTTGGAAAAACATTTCTTCCCCAGCCATGTAAATTTCATGGCTGTTTTTCTCGGAATCGTTGGGGTTTTCCTGCTGAGTGTTGACCGTTACTTGATGGGTGAAGGGTTCTTGCATAACTGTAGTTGTCTGGAAAGATCCTCCTTGTCCTCAGTTACTCTAAAGCCTTTTAAGCTCAAGGAGTTCAGGAAAGTGGTGAGTATAGTGCTCGTACTCACCACATATTGAACAAGAATGGTTTGTTTGTAGAGATGGCTGCTTGCCTTGCTTTTGGGCATTGCTTGGCCCCTAGTTCTAGTTTTGGTTGAAGTTATCTCAAGGCTGGGGTTGCGGTGGGCGTTGTGGGTTGCTGCCCCCTTTTCTAGGGCTCCCTTTGGGTTTGTTTTTTACCTTTCATTTGACCACATTAGGAGGGTAATTCTCCTAATCATGCTGGTGTGGTTGATTTTAGGACGGCTTCACAAAGTTCACCTGTGCATTGTTTTGCATTGGTAGGTTATGTGCTTGGGACTAAGCATACTGCTGTCCCATATTTGCACCGAGATGTTGGGGGGGAGTTCTTTTGTTAGTTTTTCTTCTTGCATACTAGGTCCCCCTAGCTGGAGGGTAAGGTACTCCTTGGTGACACACTGGCACCCTATTAGTCAAATTTTGCTACTGCATATGATGACTTTGAAATCTAGGTTGAGACATGTCCTAGGTAGACCCATGTGTGTAAATGATATTCTGACTGTTGTTGCCTAGGTACCCTTGGGTCATTGACCCAATAAGTTCGTCTGCAGAGTTTGACGTGCCTAGAAATTCTTGATAAGATTGCAGGCACGCGACATTAGGCAGGATATTGTATATGTATCCTGATTGCGTATAAATCAGTTCAAGTTGTTGGGCTTTACTGATTGCGTCCTCTTCAGATGTGGGGTTACGTTGTGCCACATCCTTTGAAATCTCCTCCGTAAGAGTTTTCAAGAATAAATCTAAAGGGGCTCAGTCATCGAGTTGAGCTTTGCATAAGCTATAATGCCATCTCCACTCATGGAGATGTTTAGAAATGTGGTTAGAGGGAGATTTTCTAAAAAGAGTGAGTAAATCCATTCCCGAATCATGGCGAATGGGTAGCTAAAATTATGTAAGGAATGCAGTAGCAAGGGCGCTAAAGGTTCTGTGTGAAGTAGGGGGTTGCTCGACGTACGATTTCACGACCATTCTCATGAGAGTGCGTTGAAACAACCTCAATCGAGTAGTATCATCAATGATGCTATTCGATGAGCACCACAAGTGAAAGGTCATTATATGATTCCCTGGGTCTTTCGCTTGCTTCCCTTCAAACTTTGGTATGTCTGAAGGGATCTTCATCGGCATGGGAGGCCAATTAGGGTCATGTGCGATGGGGTCATTGGTGATTTTGGTTGAATACAGTAGATTTAATGCTGCTAAGAAGGGTGACTAAGAGGTTGATGCCATTGCAACATGTGAAGACACGAAGTTCTAGTTAGAACGAGGGTTAGTCTGTGACGTAACCGGTTGTGAATTCAGTTGGCTTCCCGTATGGGATGCACTCTTCTACCCCCTAGGGGACGAGGGGGTAGTGATGTGTGGTTTGGTGTTGGGAGACCGGCTAGGGCTCCCAACTAAGGTTGCTCCAAGAAAGGAGGAACTAATCACTGAGGCAACATTCTGTGTTTGACGCCTAAATGAAAAAATACCTGGAACCCCTCCCGTTAATGGGGGGAGGTCCAAAAGATGCCTAGATCGACAAGGTTCCATTGGAACCGTTTGAGGGTTATCCAGGTTAGGTTTTGGAAAAAAAAAATTGACGGTATTGAGTCTATGATCATCACAATTTTGTGGCCACATACATAAAACAAAGAAAAAAATAAATGATTTTTCCTTTAATTTAATCAATGTGATCAATCAAGAAAAAAATGGTTTTGTTTGTTTGCACATGATACTCAAAAATCCCAGAAGACCTAATAACGTCCTCACACACTCAAAAGTAACTGGGCCTTGAGAGGATTTCTTGCGAGTGTTGGCATAACGTCCCGAAAGAACTAGTGATGTCGGTAGTCAGCCGAAGAGAATCAACCAAGGTAAGGGTAGAGGGTCTAACGCTTGCCTACACCATCAGCTATTGGGTAAAATATGCCCTAGTTTTGGTGACTAAGAACCACCATCCCACGTGAGCATTCGACTCTTGGGATTCTTGGTAGTCAGCTAATAGTACTGAGTATCACACGGGTCAGGTAGCCCTAACTGATACTGCATGCACTGCGCCTAAGCCTAACCCCCTCTGAATTGGGTCATTGTCGTGCTCATGTTTTATTTTCTATGGGTTTATAGGTGGATTTTAAAGCTCCCTACAAACGCAAATTCTATGTTTCAAATGTGAAGCATGATCAAGGCGGCTTATTGGATGCCTACCCCCATGATCCTAACTTAAACTATAATTTCTCTTGTTGTGTGGAGAGTTTAGTGAGTTGGTTTAAGTTATTTTTAGGTGGATTTATTTTCTTAGTGGGTGTATGTGTGTGAGTGTATGGTGAAAAATCTCATAATTTGAACATATGAATATCAGTGATCCATTACAAATGTCCCCTAGTTAAACTATGTGACGTTGTTCCTTTCTCAAATAAAAATCATTTGTGGATAATGGGCCACTTCCAAAACCTCCTAATTAGTATATGTGAGTGACTAAAGGGAGATGGAAAATCAAAATGTAGAGCGTTCATATGATTTCTAGGGTCACCCAATGGAACAAAGACAACAGAGATTACTTACTCTAACTTTCAATTCAATCCTAGTCCTGTAATTTCCTAAATGCAAAAATTGAAATTTAAACTAAACAATTTCTACACTAGCTTATGCATGTGTGGTCATGAGCCACTTACATGGATTAGTTAAAGTAAGTGTGCATACCAGAATTTGCAAGAAACAGAAATTGTTTCGAAAGAAATGGTTAATTCCCCCCCTACTTAAACTATGTGAACACTTTTTGCAAAAAACTAACTTAAATGAAAACTAACTAAATGCCTACAAAAAGAAGCAAAAATTAGTCTTCAGAAGATGTGGGATATGAACACATGTGTTGGAAAATACATTAGGGGCTGCCAAAAACACTTACAAGCAGAAAAAATCAAGAAGGTAGGGAGAAAAAATCTCTGCAAATTTCATGCAAAAGCCTCTAACAGGTATGCTTTCCTGCACGTAGGTCACTCCTGAACGCATGCCCTATGCAAGTAAAAAAAAAATTAAGAGATGCCTTCTTCAATCTGTCACTTTAGTGAGTCTAGGGAGTGCAAGATGGGTCAAAGGACTATCAGCTCCACTCTAGCATAGACTAAGGGTCTCCTACAAACAATGGCACAACCACATCAACTTCAAACACGTCAGTGGAGACACCAATCCTCTTGCGGTGGATTTGACGCACGGGTGTATAAAATCACATGCATTTAGAGAATGTGGTATTTTCTCTAAACCATAAGTAACAAGCAGTATCTAGGGGGAGCTTAGAAGTATAAGACTTAAAATGAAGCAATACACTTAAGTATGCTCTGTTAAAAAAGTAAAACCGAAAACAGAAAAAGAAGCTAAATAGAGAGTTCCAAACAATAACAAGGTAAACAATGGCTCGATGGCATTCTTCTTATTGAATGCTTGGAATGAACACAAATCTTACCCACTTGCCGAAGGGCCTAGGAAGACGCTCTAGGACCCAATGCAAGGATGTTTCTCCTTCAAGTTCTGCCTTCTGACGTTGTTCAAATCTCTCTCTCTGCTGCAATGGACTAAAATTTTTGGGTGGCCAAAAATTGAGTCCTTTTCTTCAGCTCCTGCTCCTTGATTCACACAAACAGCTAGTGTTTCTTGGGCAACTTTGGCCAACATAACCTTGTGATCACACATTGTTAATATCTTTGATGGTTTATATAGGTGAACTTTCAAACCTCCTTCCCTCCCTTGGTACATAGTGGATAGTGACCTAAGGGAGGGGAAATATTCCATTGTGGGATGAAATATGCTTTTGTGTGCTCACAAAAGGCCTAAGGAGGTGCTGGTGCTATCCTTAGGCGGCTTTCACATAAGGAGAATCTGTCATGTACTTGCTTGTGGTCCTGAAAAGGGACTTTTTTCCATTTCTAGGAATGCACGCTTATCAGGCTCCAGTGCACGTAGAAGGCAGTCTTCTCGAAGGAAAAAGCACACATTTGGGCATTTATGACTAGCTCAATCTTGAATTTCTCCAAACCTTAGAGATTCCTAATATTTTTTATTCCATAATGTATCCCTGTCCTGTAAATCGTTAGGCTCGACATTGACTAATGTCATTTTCTGTTGTACGATTTTCCAGTGTTAACAAGGAGCATACCCATTTTTTAAGTAAAATATCAGGTCAACATATTGAGATTCAAAATTTATGATACTTATCTCATTTACTTGAACAATGTTATCATGATCTTGATGCTCTAGAATATTGGAAACTCCTGCTAATAACCTGCAAAAACCTTGTCCCCTAACAATTTTAGCTGGTTTAATTTCAATATCATATTCCTGTAATGCTATTACCCAATTTGCCCTTTTTTCTCCTACTTCTCTTTGTACTAGCAATTGTCTCACTGCAGAAAATGGGACAATGAGTTTTGTATGCGTTTTTAAGAGAAATGGCCTAAAATGTTTAATAGACTTAAACAGAGAAAAATATTGTTTTTCTACTTCTGAATACTTAAGTTCAGCCCCTTGCAGATTTTAACTAAATAAGGAGATAGGTGCTTCAATCTGTTGATCATTGAGTTGTGTCAAAACAATAGCGGAAGATGTTTCAGTGGCTAAAGTATTCAAAATAAAATGATTAGAAAAATTAGGAGTAATCAATGCTAGAGCATTAATAATTTCCTGTTTGATTGAATTAAAGGCTTCCTTTTCTTTATGTCCCCATTTGAAAACTGAATTCTTCCTAATCATTATCCGTAAAGGTAAAAATATATGAGAAAAAAGAGAAACAAATCTCTTTACAAAATTTATCTGTCCTAAAAATGACTGCATGGATTTCTTGTTATGTGGAAAAGAGCTATCAGAAATCTCCTTTATTCTATTAGGTTCAGTATATATGCCATCTTTAGAGACAATAAATCCTAATATTTTCCCTTCATTAAGAGAAAATAATGATTTTTTTGGATTCAAAGAAATTCCATACCTTTTACACCGTTCAAATATCTGTTTTAAATCATGTAGATGGTTAGTTATTTTCTTTGAAAAGACAGTTATGTCATCCAAATAGACAGCAACTAACTTATTAATCAAACCTTTGAAAGCTATATCCATGGATATTTGGAAGGTAGCTCCAGCATTTATCAAACCAAAAGGCATTTTTTGCTAGGCATATGTTCCCCATTTGGTTCTAAATGTGGTTTTCAGTCTATCATCGAGATGCACCAGTATCTGATTATATCCTAAAAAAACATCAAGAAAAGACATTAATTCAGAACCTACTACTGCTTGAAGTATCTGTTCCATTGTAGGTAATGGGAAAGTATCATTTTGACAAAGCTTGTTGAGATTTCCAAAATATATACAAATCCTAATATCTCCACTCTTCTTCCTAACAGGTACCAAATTAGTAACCCAATTCGAATGTCTAACAGGGAAAATAATTTTGGCTTTCATTAGTTTATTCAACTCTATTTTAATTTGACTTTCCAAGTTCGGATGAATATTCCTTAGCTTTTTTTGAACTGGTTTTACATCGGAGATCATTGGAATTGTATGTTGAATTATAGAAGTATCATAAGTTCTCAAATATTCGTAATTCCAAGGAAAAACACTCTTGTATTTGTTTAGAAGTTTGATGAAAGCAAACCTTTCTTCTTGTGTTAGCCCAAGTCCTAGATTGACATTTTGTGGTTTAGATTCAGTACCAAGATTTATTAACTCAAACTTTAAAGTTGAACTTTGAAGTTTAGCATTAGTAACCTTTTTGAATCTATCTTTGATATCATAGAAATCTTCAAGTTTTAGCACAAATTTTGGAATGGAATTTTCATTGTTTTTTATTTTATTTTAAGATCATGATCACTTTCATCAATTATTTCATCATCACAAGATTTCTCCGAGGTTAATAAGTTCAGGATATCTTCATCATGATTAAACACTCGCCAGTGGGTAACATTGTCAGGGACATATGGTTGAAATATTAATTCAACTGAAAACCTATCTGGACTATAATCCTGAGCTGGAAGGAGATTAGAAACAACATTAGCTAATAAATCAACTGCTGAATTCTAAGATCTAGGAATAGGGGAAATATTGAATGCTAGAAAATGAGTTGTAAGATCTTGAACAAGGGTTTGGTAATGTTTAAGATGACCTGAAAGACAATGAATAGTATCTATTACTTGTCCGATGAAAATTTCAGAATCACCATATACCTTTAGATATTTAACATTAAACCTTATTTCTCTATAAAGTCCTTGAATCAAGGCTTCATATTCTGCAGTGTTATTTGTAGACTCAAATCCTAATCTTCATGACAACATATTTTTCTCCCCTTCTGGATTAACTAAAATACATCATGCTCCTGTACCATCATTGGACTTTGATCCATCAAAATACAAATACCAAAATAAAGATTTATCTACAGATTTATTTACAGATTGATCAGCAATATTAATACATCTTGAAGTATCAGTATATGAGAAATTTTCAACTTGTAAATTGAAACTATTTACAAAGAAAGGTGATTGTTGAGCATTAAAATTTCCAAAGAATGATTCGACTGAATAATTTCCAAGAATGTTATTATTGAAAGCTACAGGTTGATTTTCCTGTTCAAACTCTGTTACTATATGCATCATGTGTTTCTCCCGCTCAACCTTAATTTGATTAGGTTTCCCTTTATAGGGAAGCCACATGTGAGACCAATCAGGAGAAATGTATCCATGGAGTTTTTCAGGCCAATCCCTGCTTAATATCAAACCATAAAACTCAGGGATGTCAGCAATCAATATATCAATTCTCTGAACTATTCTTGGATCTGCTGCTAGCCTAATAGTGACTGAATTAATCTCTCCTACAACTTGCACTTTAGTTCGATCTAATTGGACAATATGAACTACAGATTTCTGGGGTTCAATGTTTAATTTAGAGCACACTGAGGCTCACATTATGTTTGATGATGCCCTTGAATCTATCAAGCAGTTATGTAAATTCTTATTACAAATATCGTAAGTTAAGAGTAAAGGAGGTGTCTATGAATTAGATTTATCTCCAATTAAGACAGTATCAATAGCATCTACTTTATCGGGTGGCTTACCTGATCATTTGGCTGCTTTGAATATTACACCATTTGGGAGAGAAGAAGCAGGTACTGCATTTAGTTCTTTTAACAACAGCTTCTGTTGATGCTTGATCTTACTGAGTTCATGTAAAGAAATATTTGCTCTGGTCTTCTTCATATCTTATATAATATTATAATCCATAGAATCAGACACTACTTGTGTTTTATATGTTGAGGGCGGATTAGAAGATGATGGTTGATTTTGGGTAGGAAAAGAAGAAGCTTTCTTTGTAGGAGTTTTATCTTTAGTAATCGGAGTTGAATTTTTCTTTTTGGGAGATGTTTGAATAGGTTCTGCTGCACTCTTTCTTCTTATATTCGCTGGGAGATATTCTTTTTCATTTTCATTATCTAAGCTAGGCAAAATGAAATCCCACATCCCATGGCATTCAAATAATTATTCTTCTTCGTTTTATTTTGATGATAGGAGTGTATCTTCTTCTTCCTCTTCCTCTAAATTTGACTCGGCATTAGATATTGCATTAGGTGTTTTAGATTTAGCTGTTTGATTTCTTTTAAAATTCCTAAAGGGCCTTTTAGTGGAAGTTTCAGCTACCTGTTTATTAATTTCAACCATTTCATTGGACATAGTCTTCAAGAATTTTTGTAATCCTTCCATATCATATGGATCTTTAGGTGCTTTCTTCTTTGAATCATCTCTGAAACTAACGTTTCTGGATTTTGTCTCTTCATTAGCATTCTTTTTATCTAAAGCAATGATACGTCTTTCTACTGCGATTGCTTCTTTCATGTTTTCAACTAGTGTAGGTTTAACAGCTCTATCTACAAAGATAGCTATATTTGAAGGTAAAGATGATATATACCATTCACTTTAAACTTGTTCACTAGGTTTTGATGATGTAGGAATTTTATTCAACAACTTGTTAGATCGAGAGTTGAAGTCTTTGATGAGTTCTTTAGATTCTGCTCTCAAATTGGAGAGATCATTAATGAAAGTTGCTATTGACCTATCATCTCCGAGCTTGGTTAGGAATTGTTCTTGAAAAATATCCCAGCTAGTAATGGATCCTGATGGTAATGAAAAATACCAAGATCCTGCCACTCCTTGCATAGTGTATGGGAATACTCAGACCACAACATCTTCTTCTGTTACTCCATTTAAATTTATAGACAACATGAAGTTGTTAATGTGTTCTTCAGCTAGTATGCCAAGGTCAGGACTAAAATTTGGTAACCATTTTTCAGGATTAGCTGGTAATTGATTCAAAGGTGTAGGTATTGTAACAACTGCTTGATTAGTCCATGGTCTCTGTGCCATCATTGTACTAACGGTAGAGGAAGTTGAAGGAACAGTTGAAATTGTTTGAGTTGGTGCTGTTGAAACAACCGTACCTTTTTGGATCGTGATTTGAAGTTGGGAAGTAGATGGTAGTGATATGGAATATGTGGATGATATTGATGAAAGAGTCTCACTATCTGACTCAGAGGGTGTTTTTCTAGATCTTTTTCGACTTGGTAGAGGAAGTTCAGTCGGTGCAATACCAAGCTTTTCACTCTGTAGTTTAGTAAGAGGCTGGGAAGGAATGTATTGTGAATTCACACTACCTTGGGATAACTCAAATTCCTCTTGAGATAATCAAAACCCTTGAAGTTTATGAATTAAGTATTGTGCTTCAAGAGATTCAATAGATGACTCTCCTGATTTGTCTAAGGTTTTGGCAGTGGGTGTAGTAATTATCTTTTCAACTTCTTCCCTGGAGATTTGAGATGAAGGATAAGTTGAAGAAGGTGATGACGGTGAATTGCCCTTGGAATGGCCTGTGGATTTGGATTTACTTGCCATTCATAGCTGAGACCCTCCTTCTAGTGCCAAAAATGTTGAAACCCCTGAAATCCTATCTTCAAACATTGGGGAAACCACCCGGTCTGGACCTTAATACAGCCCATTATCTATTTGGTATAGTGGCTCCGACTGGATAATATGGGACCAATTTCCCAATAGTAAATAAAATGATTTGGCGATGAGGTGTTTTTATAATGGATGGTGAAATTTGATATTTAATCTACTACATAATAAATACAAATAATTCTAAACTAACCTGGGTATTTAAAGAGGAACACGATTTTTAAGAATAATTTCAATTAAACAAACAATCATAAAGATGACTAATTTATTTAAAATAAAGAAGAAATTTTATATGATGGTAACTCTGTTTAAGAAGCTAAATAGAGTTATAATAATGTATCGTATTCATAGATCTATATTTCTATATTGTCTATACATATTATGAAAGATAGCATTTCTATATTTTCATAAATGATATAACAGAGAAATGTTTTAGAAATATATATATATATATATAAAATAGCAAATTTTAATAGGAATATCTCATTGCATAAAAAAATTGAAACAAAAATGATAAAAATATCAGATACATTTAAAATCCTCTAATGCAATTGGTACTCCGATCCTATTCTTTCACTTACAACTATCTCCAAGACACAAAAGTGCAGACTCTTAAAAATTATTCCTCATAAAATCACAGAATGTGATCCACCATTAATAAAAGTAATGTATTCAGAAGTACAAAAGTGTATCTTCCAAGTCAAAATTTATGACAAATTCAGGACCCCTTTCTAAATACATGAAAGTGGTTTAAATAGTACTAAAAATTCTAACAAACTATCCTAAACATCGCATAGATGTTGTTGTGAATACCAAATCATGAAAGCTGGGGATGAGATTTTACAAAAATAGATTGGCGGTTGCCATCTAAATAGGTCTAAGATGATTCTTATGTCTCTGATGTGTGCAGCTGGCATATCGATAACATATCTTTAACCTCTGGAAGATGACTCAGACGAGAATGTAGTTGCCCGATGTAGGTGGCATCAAAAAATTCTGGGAGCATATTAGCAATAGCATGGGAGAGGCATTTCATTGTCAATTGCTAGTTGTGTGGTTTGACTAGATATGACCAAAATGTATCGCATGTTGGCTCTTGTATTGCATCAATTCATTGGTACCTACTTTTCAATTCCTGTTCACATTGTTTTTCTAACTCTTTGACCTTCGGAAGTTTTTCTGGAATGTGATCGGAGATTAAGTTAGCAGTATTTAGGTTATCATTGATTAACTCTACCATATTTTCCATTAGAATTCTTGCCCTGGAAATGGCTCTCTCTGTTTTAATTAACTATGTTCCCACTCTGCAAACATAATTTCTTTATGTGCTTCTTGAATTTTAGGCAAATTAGCTGTAATTCCTTGATCTGTTTCTTGCCATGTGAGAAATCCTGAGATTTTCTCATCAGCGTCTTCAAATTCAAGTCTTGAGTTTGTTATTTTCTTTGCAATTGATATGGTTATTTCACATAAAGGATGATCCATTATTATCTTATGAGATAAAATATCAAGTTGTAATGATAACATTTTATTTTATTCAAGGGCTTCCTTTTTGAATTGATCTACCTTAGGATAATTTTTAAATCTTTGAAATTTTTCTTGCAAAATTGCATTATGTTCCTCCTTGGCCACTTTTTCACTTTGAAGCAATGTCTGTAATTTATTACCTCTTGGGTCAGTTTTTTTTGTTTTTGTATAGCTTGTTGGTCAAGCTTTTGTCTTTTAGAATTTAGCTGTTGTCTAAGTTGTTCAATCTACTGTCTTTCTTCAACTAATTCTTGCTCCAGCTATACTATTCTTTGGTATTTTTATTTTATTAACAAATTTACCTCGAAAGCTTTATCTATGGTTGCTGTTGTATAGGCTTCTGCATAATGAGATAGTTTTGTTAAGTCCTCTGAAGGATCAATCTTGGATTTTTTCCAAACAACATCCATCAATTTGGCCTGGGAAGATGATAATAGATTGTGGTCCAGTTTTCTTTTCTTTCTTTGCTTCTTAAGCAAAGCTCTATGTTTTGGCTTGTAGAAAATGTCCAATGGTGGAATGTCTTAAATTTTTAACACAATATCCTCATATGGATTCTCAAGAATAATTTCAACATTTGGAGTGTTAGTATTATTGACTGTCTCTTTAACTGTGATGATAGATGTTTGTGTTGTGCTCAACTTTTGAAAATCATTCTGTCCTTGGATCTACTGATTGAATTGTTCACCTTCTTTTGAATAAACATGTATATCAATATCAGAGGAGCTGTCAGCTTTATTTTCTATGTTTTCCTATTTAGTTTGAGTATCACTCTTTTTTCCCTTTTCTTCTTTTTGTTCTTCTTGGGATAGCAGAGGATTCATTTGTAGCTGGTCAAGAGGAATTGTAAGTAACCTCTTATTCCTGTAAAGCATCAATTTCTCCATATCGCTTGTTTCCAGTTTTGAACTTGCTTGTTGCTGAACCTGTGCAAAACCTTCAGCTGAGACAAATAGGTCATCAAAAATATCATCTTCATGTCCAAACTTAGCAATTTTTACCATAGATGTAACATTAAGGGCTATTTTCTTCAGGTCATATTGCCTTGGGGCGATGAATGCTAGTTTGAGTTGTTTAACTTTCAAAGCCTCTTTCTTTGCATGCTTGAAATCATTGAGAATGTAAGATCCAATTTTGAGAGGAAATGTAGGCCACATTTGTTTCTTGGAGATCTTAAGATTCCTAGACAAACCATTCTCTATAATCTGACAGGAAATTTCCTGAGCTAGTAATTTATCAGAAATGCATAGAAGAAAAACATGAGGGTTGGTTACACTTCCAAATATTTGGATGTAAGTGAAATTCTCCTCTCCAAACCAGTATCCAATTAGGGATAAGTCAAGGTTGGATTTATCTGATAGAGACGGAGAGGGTTTGTTAAAAATGGCTTGATGAATGGGAATCATAAATCCATGGAAAATATTACATAGATGATTTCTGTAATGGGATTTCCACAAATATTTATGATAGATATGGATAGGAGTGGGGTCCTAAGGAGTCCATTTCCATCCAAAAATGGGAAATTTGGAATTGAAGCATATAGCATCTAAAATGAAAGCACATAGATGAAATGGGGGTGTCGTTCCAGTAGAGTTATGCCTATTCCTTCTATAATCAAGAATTTTATTTTCTATCTTATCAGATAGGATGAATGACCAATCCATAATATAAGAATTCACGAAGGAATCAATTCGGGGTACCATTTGAATAGAAAACCTTGGAGAATTGGAAAACCCAAATAGTCTGCATATCATGGTAGCAACGTAGCAATAGGGAGGTGCTAGAGATTCTACAGAATAAATACCTGAGGATTCATGCTTTTGTTTCTCTGGAGCTTGTCTCCAGTCTCTAATAGGGTCTCACTCTATTTCATTTTTTGAAGGGAAATCCTCTAGAAATTCTTTGTTCTAGACCTTCTGAGGCTTTGGTAAATGATACATTGCCCTGATATCCTTTGATTTAAAAGATCCGAAAATCTTCCCTTCAGCTATGAAAAATTCTCTATCTGTGATGTTTATATCCTCTATTACACATTGTACTAAATCATAGTACGAAAATACATTTTCTCGAGCCGCTATTCTATGAAGATAAGAGTCTTCCAGTTCTTTGAGAAGATTAACATCTGATTCTAAGTCCTCATCTGGCACTATCGATTTTTCTTCTATTACAGTGGGATTTTTATCTTTGAGTAGATTATAAACTTCTTCCCAAGACATCTTTCCGAGACTAAGGCATGTAGTATCAATTATTAGCTTGACTTTGGTCGAATTTTCCTTTGGGATGGTGGTAACCTTTGCTTTATTAAGCTTCTTCGACATTTTCTCTGACTGGAAGTGTTTTAATAGGCCTGCAAATAAGTGGGAAATGATGGAAAATTCTCTTAGAATCGTAAGGAAAACAATGAAGAATAACCAACGTCATATAAAAAAGGAAATCATTTAAATAAAAACAATTTGCGAATGATTTCGTTTATGAACCTAAGTTAATGATTTTCATATTAAAAATCAAATTCCATTATGGAAAGTCATGTCGTGCATTCACATTTAAGTTAATGTCATAACTTATCTAATTTACGATCAATGATGATCGTACATCAGGGATCGGAAAAGTAAAAGTCTTGGTTTAAAGTTTACCATTTGAAACTTCTGATTGCGATTGTCGATGAGTAATGTGATTTAAAGCGATGAGTGATGAGTGATGAGTGATGAGTGATAGGCGATGAGTGATGAGAGATTGTTTTTAATTTATCGAACTGGAACTTTTTAAATCAACACATAAGGATGCATTAAGTTTTCTTCCAATTCGCGATTGCGATTATACTTATCGCATCAGAGCTTTGCAAAGGGACTGCTTGTGATATGAATTTATTAAATTGTGATTGCGATAAGGCTCTATTGCATCGAAAATTTTCAAATGAGACTGCTTTTTGATATGACTGCCAATTTGCGATTGTGATAAGACTTCATCACATCAGAGCTTTTCGAAGGGAAGAATTAGCCGTATGTTTAGTGCAATATGCACTTTTGCGATGCAATTTATCACATCGGAATGATGGGGAAGGATTTTGAATTTTATCCTATGTGATATGCGATTTAGAAATTCACTTTATCACATCAGAATTTTTTGAGTAATGACATATCGAGCTTTTCCTTTATCTTTTGTGAAATGCGATAAAGACTTATGTTTAGGCTTTGCTTTGTTTTATGATTTATTTGATTTCATTTTAATATTTACATATATACAAAGGTCTTTCTTTAATATTTTTCAATAAGGGAAGCTAGGAAAAATTATTGAATCTAAAAGAAAAAGAAAAGGGGACCCATTTATTCTAAAAATTAATATAAAAATTTCGAAATGGGGAGGGTTGTTTTATAATACAACAACACCTCTAGTTGTCGATTCAATCCTCGTGGATAGGAAGGAATCATGTAGTGAAGATTTGAAAACTACGCATGTGTGAATTTTCTCCAATTGACACCTGCATCATACTTAAACACAAAAACTAGTGTGTTACGCTTGACTGGCTATAGAATGCCTATATTCTGTGGCTAAACTGTTCAAAATTATTAAAACAACAAAAATCATGAAAATACAACATGCTAATAATTTGTATGTAACCTTTAAGCAATATTAATCATTCTTCATTGAAATTTAGGCTTATGAAGTGATAAAGAAACGATGAAATGAAGTGAAAGTTTGAAAAAGAGAAGACAATTCTAGGGCTCAACATACCCCCACTGCAAAAATCTTGCATGTCCTCATGCAATTCTGTCAAAAATTTATTCCATGTGCTTTGAAGCCTCTGCTAGAACATCCAACCTTATCTTTCTGCTTATTTTGGTGGCCAGTGTCATTCTGGGATTTCTCATGAATAATTTCAACCTAACATTTATGAGGGCCCTGTTCAGTTTCTTATTTCTCTTCTTTAGCCTTCTGTTTTCTTTATGTAGTGTACCCAATTGCAGAGTGCGAGTATCATTCATATCATTCTTCAATTTAACTTGTTCTCTCAATATTTAATTCTCATTCTTGATATGTTTGTTCAGTATCTCCAATTCATAATTATATTTTCTTAGGGTTTCTATTGGAGGTTCTTGTGGACTGAGGGATCTTTCTTGATTTTCTGAGGACTTTCTTTCCAGAGATTCCATATAATCATAATTTTTTTTTGAGCTGGGTCTATATCAGGAGTCCCTCTATTAGGGTCTTCTTAAAATTTATATAAAGGAGATCTGTCAACTAGTGTTTGAACTAGAGTTTCTTCATCTTCAACATTTATAATTCCTATATTCTTAACCAATGCCTTTTTCATTATTCCTTTGAGTTTGGAACTTCTCCTTAACTTTGGTGGATTTTCATTTTTTTCATCAGTATATTCACTTTCTATCTTCTCTTTTCCCTTGACACTAATCTATTTACTAATCTTTTTCAACTTATCAGAAATAAATTCTTCACTCTCTTCTTGTGATGATGTATCATGTTTATTTTCAAAATCTTTATCAGTTTTTCTTCTCTTGCTTCTTCTAACAGTCTCTTCTTTAGATGATGTTTCCTCTAGCTCTTGAAAATGATTTCTTAAAATAAATTCTTGCCAGTTATCTCCATCATTTAAGAAATTCATTAACAGCTTGATATGATAAACATACATTGTACCAAATCGACCTTCACATGTTATAATTTTTTGCAAAATTAATAACATGTTTCTCCATTTAATTTTTAAAGATGTGCTCGGAATTCCTTTCCTAAATATTGTAATATCCATACCTGGATTCTTTAGCATTTCTTTCCAAAAATCATTATGGAACTCCTTATTTTTGAACTAGTGTCCTCCTTTTCTTGGCAATTCTGTGGCTTCAACTATAAATGATTTTGTTATGGTAAACTTAATATCTCCAATTTCGACTTCTGATCCATCAAATGATCTAGCAAATGATTTTGTAACTTCTTTGTGGAACCCATTGACTTTTCCTACAAAAATTAACCACCCAACTTGTTGTAATAGCCCTTTAACTTATGGGTATCCTTCTAAATACTTGACTCCAATTGGTTCTCTTCTCACAATTAACCCCATTTCTTCTCTGTACATATTTCTTCCTTTTCTTAGTTGTACGGTCTGATGCTCTATTTCTGATCCTGTGTCTGAAGGAAAAGTAGTTGCTGAAGGATGTCTTGCCCTTAAAATGACTTCTCTGTTCCTGCAGATGAACTGGCTACAGAATATAATGGTAGTGAGTGAATGAGATGGTGAACGAACAAGGTGATGGGAAGATGATGAAATTAAATTGAGGGTTTGATATGGAATGAAATAGGTGTGAAGAGATTTATGATGATCTTCAGAATCATAACTAAGTGATACAGTCTTTTAAATACATGGCCTAATAGGTCACATCCAAGATTCTGACCGTTAGTCACTTAATTAATGATGAACCATTATGGAGCGCAGGGTAAGGGATATGGTCGAGGTGTTTTATGACAAATTAAGATCAATTCAAATGATAGATTTACTTAGGAGACATATGATTAAGCATATTGTATCTTTTTCATGTTTTTATATTTTTGCTATCACAATAACTTTGCACAATTTACCTCAGATCTTCTTGACTTTGCTGCTTTTTGTGTTTATCCTTCATTTGTGGAATGTTGATATTTTAAGCTCCATAGTCTCCCTTGACTATCATCCTTTGTTTATTGAAGTAGGTTTCAGAGTCAGATTAGCTGCAGAACAGAATTGGCTATAGAAAAAATAGCTGCAGAATGTACCCGTCAAAAGATTATGAAATATGGATATGGAATTAAATGAGATGGAACATGAGTATGGAATGGAATGAAATGGAAGCATGAAATGGAATTAAATATGAGTATGGGATGGAATGAAATATGAATGAAATGAGGTATGGAGTGAGAAATGGACCCGCAACTTGTAATTTAATGAATTTTTAGTTGCAAAAAAAAGAAAAATTGAAAGTATAGGATCTTTGAAAATTTCTTATTTTCACCCTGCACTTTCTGCATAAATATGCCAATCATTGATTGGTTTTCATATTTATACTTTTTTTTTAATATATATATATATATATATAATCATCGAAGAAAAATACAAACTAAGTTAGTGAAGAAAAAGGATTTTTCTTCACTAAGTTCATATCATTGTTATCTTGGAATTTTCTGACAAATTATTCTCTTGAAAGTGGCTTATGATAAAATTTCAATCTATGTCTATTTACAAGAAATTATACCTTCCCTTCATCTATTGTTGTGATCTTTATTGCTCTATTTTCAAATATTTCTCAATTTCATATGGTCCAAGCCAATGGGTTTGAAATTTACCCTGAAAATCCTTGAATTTTGAATCAAAAAAGAGTGCCCAGTCACCTTCTTTAAATTTATTTTCTTTTATATTTTTTTCATGCCATCTAGTCCTTTGTTGTTGGGCTATGTTTTTTCTTTGCACCGCATCTTGTCTATTCTAATCCAGTTCATTAATTTTCTCCAGCCTATGCTTTTGTGCTTCTGTCAAATCAAGTCCTAGTTGGACTGCCATTTTGAAATTTTAGATTTGAAACTCTATGGGAAACAGGACTTGTTTTCCATAAACAAGTTCATAAGGAGTGTTTCCTGTTGTGTTTCTCGAGGTTTTTCTGTAGGCCCATAAGGCTTCAGGAAGCCTTTATGCCCAATCTCTTCTATGTAAATGAACAACCTTTGTAAGAATCCCTTCGATCACCTTATTGGTAGATTCCACTTGGCCATTTTCTTGTGGATGGTAGGGAGTAGGTTTCCTGTGCCTGATTTTGTACTTATCTACCATTTTCTCCACCATTTTTGATGTGAATTGAGCTCCTTGATTTGTGAAAATTTCTCTTGGGACACCAAAACGAGTAAAAATATCCTCAAAAATAAAATTAACTTCAGATGTTTCATTATCAAAAAGTAATTCCTTGGCTTCTACCCATTTACTGACATAATTAGTGAAAGATAGGATATACTTCTTTTGTTTTGATGGAGGATTAATGGGTCCTATAAAATCCAAAGCCCATTTCTCAAAAGGTTCAATATGTACCTGAGGCTGTAATGGAATTTCACTTGAAGGAGAAGGTTTCCCTACCCTTTGGAAATTGTCACACATTTTGACATACTCTTTAGCATCTTGAAAGATGGATGGCCAATAATATCCTAGATGAAGGATTTTATAAGTTGTCCTCTTGTCAGCAAAATTTCCACCACAAGGTTCATCATGACATGCCTTAAGAATCTCAAGCATCTCATATTCCCGAACACATCTTCTGATAATAAGGTCTGGACCTGTCCTGTATATTTCATTAGCAATCCATGAAACTTTTGCACTTTCATAAATGATTCTCCTTTTATCTCTTGCATCTATAATTGAAGGGAGATTTCCTGAAACAAAATAATTGGCAATGTCTGCAAACCAGGGAGTTTGTGTAATTATTGAAAATATATATTCATCAGGGAATTTATCTTCAACTTGAGTATTTTCTTTAATGTTTTGGAGTCTAGATAGGAAATAAGACACTGTATTTTGTTTTCCAGACCTATCTATAATGGTGATGTTAAATTCTTGTAAAAGAAATAACCATCTTATGACTCTGCCATTAGTGATTGATTTATTCATTAAATACTTAATTGTAGAGTGATTTGCATGAAAAAAAGTTTCATAGCCTGTTATATAATGTTTGAATTGATTTATAGCATGAAAAACAACTAATAATTATTTTTCAGTTACAGTATAATTCAACTCTGAAGGATTCAAATTTTTACTTGTATAGTAGATGGCATAAGGGATCACGTCTTTTTGTCCCAACATAGATCCTAGAGCTGTATCTAAGGCATCTGTTGAGATATGAAAAGGTAATTTCTAGTTAGGTCCCCTTAAAATAGGTGCTTCAGATATTTTTGTTTTCAGGGTTTCAAATGCTAACTGGCAATAAAATTCCATTTGAATTCACAGTCCTTGGTGAGTAGTTTGAAAAGTGGAGATGCTATATTGGTGAAGTTTTCTATAAATCTTCTATAGTATCATGTAAATCCTAGAAAACTCCTAATATCTTTTTGACAACATGGAACTAATAGTCTAGAGATGACTTCAACTTTTGACTCATCAACTATAATTCCATCTCCTGAGATATGATGTCCTAGGACAATCCCTCCAGTAAACATCATCAAACATTTTTCATTACTTAATGAAAGGTTTTCTTCTTTACACCTTTTTAGAATTTTTTCCATGTTTTCTAACGCTTATTCAAATGTATTACCATAAACTATGAAATCATCCATATATACTTCTACACAATCATGTATTAGATCTGAAAAGATTCCCAATACTTCCCTTTGGAATGTTGCTGGTGCATTGCACAATCCAAAAGTTAATACTCAGTAGGCATAAGTTCCCCAAGGACAGGTAAATGTGGTTTTATCTTGATCCTCAAGTGCAACCTGAATTTGATTATAACCGTTGAAACCATCCAAAAATGAAAAGTACTTTTTGCCTGCTAATGTATCTAACACTTGATCTATAAAAGGTAAAGGAAAATGATCTTTAAGAGTAGCTTTTTTTAATTCTTGGTAGTCAATGCATAACCTCCATTTACCATTTTTCTTGGGTACAATCACCAAAGGAGAAACCCACTGACTATCTTGAATGGGATAAATAAAGTTGACATTTAACAATTTCTGCAAATCTTCTTTATCAATCTCCCTAAGGTTTGGATTCATCCTTCTGTGAGGTTGTCTGATTGGTTTAAAATTTTCCTCTATGTAGATATGATGAGTGTAAGTATTAGGGTTAATCCATATCGTATCAGTGTATTCCCATGCATATTCAGAGGAGTGTCTCTATAATATTTTGACTAGCTTCTCTTCTTGAGATTTTTCCAGGTTTTTATTTATGTTTAAGGTTTTTCCTGGAAATATTTCAATTGTAGAGCTGCCAAATTCTTCCATGGAGTAAAGAGACATTTGTCTTGATGACAAAAATTCAATATTGGATTCTTCTTGAAATTGTTCATGTTTTTATTCTGAAGAAGATTCATGATTTTCTAGGGCATTTAGAATTTGACTATCTTCACTGATTTTTGAAATAGTGAAGAGAGGTTGTATATCTTCTTCATCATCAATCCATTGAGTTTCATCTATTTCTGTGATTGTTCTTGGTGAAGGATACAAAGTAAATTTCTTGGTTTAACTACCATCAAACATGTACATATCACCGGATCTACAGCTAATGAAGGCATCAACTGTAGCTAACCAAGGTCTTCTAGTATAATAGGATGTCCTCCCAAATCATTTTTAGAAGTTAGGATCATGAAATCCACAGGGTACTCCCAGGAATCTAAGACAATGAAATATCTTCTAATACCCCATATGGTTTGATTACAGATATATTTGCTAATTGCAGTAATGTTGGTGTATAAAGAATATTAGGAAGCTTTAGTTTTTCCATGGTCTGTTTACTCATGATATTTATTGCTGCTCCAAGATCAATTAATGTGTTTGGTATTTAAATTCCACTAATGTGTGTTTTGAAAACTGGATTTACGAGATCTAGATATTTTGGAATAGTAATCTTTCCCATCATTATATCTGCTATTTTTCCTACCAGTTGTATTCTTTTTATCTCTTTTATTTTTCTTCCTTGTTTTTTCATACTCAACTCCTTTATTGTTTTTGTTAAAATTGGGATCTCCTTGATGGCTTGTAATAATGGAATGTTAATACAAACATTTCTTAGTTCATCTAGGAAATCATAATTATGCATTATAATTTGTTTCTCTACACCTTTATCAATTTGTAATCTTTCAGGAAAAGGAGATGTAGTAATAGATGTTGATGGTTGCTCTAACATAGGAGTTGAAATCAATGGTTCTTTTTTTTTTTCTTTTTCAAGATTTTGGTTTTCAAGAGATATGTCTTCTTCAAAACGTTTATTCACTTGTAGAGAATCTTCCTCAGAATTATTTTGTTCTTGTATAATTACAGAAAGCTTCATTTTTTCAAGTATTTTTCCAGACCTAAGTTGGACATCATTAAGGTCTAAAGGAGTAATCAAATAAGTTGGAAATTGTTTTCCTTCTATCATATATGTATTCTGAGGATTCTTATTGTTGGGGTTTGGTATTGTCTTGACAGGTAATTGGTTTGATTTCTGAGGAAATGGTAATGGAAGTGGTGGATTTTGATTCTGATTTTGAGGTTGTGGATTCTGCTGAGGATTTTTTTGAGGAGAAAAATTTGGATATGATGGGTAATATGGATAAGATGGTGGATATCGATAATACTGAGAGAACCTAACATAAGGATTTTGTGCTCCTTGAGCCCAAGATTGAGATTGATTTTTAAATTGGGGCTAAGGTTGCTGCCAAGAATTCTAATTTGGTGGGGGTTGATTATACATTTGATTATTAAACCCTTGTGTTTAAGGTCCCTGCCAAGGTCTTCTAGAGAAAAAATTACGAGATTTTATGGAATTTGTGGTTGTTTCTTCTTTAAAGAAATCTTTAAGGCCAGGGATTGAAGGAAAATTTTGTTCTTATGATTTTCTGAACAAATTTCACAAGTCTCTATTACTTTTTCATCAAGAGGACACTCTCTTAAGGCGTGCTTCTTTCTACATTTGGGACAAAAGATTTCTAAGGCATCAGTTTTGGAATTTTTCTTGATTTGTAGGTTAAGGGTATCTATTTCCTCACAAAGACTCCCTAGAATATCATTTTTTAATTCATCAAGCATATTTCCTATTTTTGACCTACTTACTATTCCAGTTGTATATTTATTTACCCTTGCAAGGATAGGGTCTCTTGGTCCTTTCAGAATTTTAGATTTTCCTCTTGAGAGATTAATACACAGTTCTCCCATATCAGGTAATGAAAGTTGAGATATATCTCCTTTCCCCATCATGTTAAGGATATCTATCCATTCATCCCTAATTTTTTTCAACAAAAGAGCTTTCAAAGTGTCTTGATATAAGTTTTGCATTTTTTCCGTTTTAATGTTATAATTAAATCTTTCAAGTAAATCTTCCATATTTTCATCCTCTTTTTGCATCATTTTGGATACTTCTTCCTTGTGGTTGACTGGTATACAGTAATCTAGATATATCTCTAGAAATTCTTTCCTCATATCATTCCATGTCCCAATATACGCAATGATTAGAATCATAAACCATTTTAGCGCTGCTCCTTTCAATGTTGAAGGGAATAGTTTAAGTTTGTAAGCATATTGAAGATAGTCATAAGTTTTGCATAGAAATTCAGATTCAAATAATAATGTCTCAGGGTCTTCAATTTTCAGTCCATGAAAATTTGGAAGAAAAAAGGGAGATATATTTTTCATAGTAGCATTTGTTTCTTCATCTATTATGGGGAATCCAAAGGAGTTTTCAATTCTCCTTCGATGTCTACCTCCTTCTACATCTCCTCTACCTCTATCTCCTTATACATTTTCTCTTCCTCTTCCTCTGTCTCCTCCTCTACCTCTACCTCCTCCAAATAGAAATTTTTCTCCATTAAAGACTTATCCTTCCCCTTCTTCTTCTCTCCTTCCTGCCAAGATAGATTCTTCTGAACTAATATGAGGTTCAGTATGGAGAACTAATTGTTCTTTTGGTTCTTCTATCAAGGGTATATTGAAGAAGAATTCCTCCTCTTCTTCTTCACTAGGGATTTGTAATTCTTCTGTTGGAATATATTCTCCCGTGGAAGCAAAAAAGGTTATCCCCTCTGTAGGAGTCCTTGGATCATCTTTCTCTAGAATTGCCTGAGTGGATGAAGTGGGAGATATTCCTAATTGGATATCTGATCTTAAAAATTCTGGAAGCCTATGACCAGTATAGTATGGAATATGGGTTTGAGATGGAGGTGTTATATTTCTAGGTCTTGGCGGAGTGAGTGGTATTGTGGGGATTAAGCTTCTACCTCTTATAAATCTACCCCTAGAGTCTCTTTCTCTAGGTATATCATTATTTTTGGGATGTAAGAAATAAGTCTACCTAGTTACATTTTCCCAATAATGGCGCCAAAATGTTTAGTCAATTTAGTGTCCTAAATTGTTAATATAAATTATCGACTAGGGCTAGTAAACTGATGAAGTGTAACACACTGTATATGCCTAAGTATCCCTTTTTCCTACTTCGTTGTTTTAAATTTTTGTTGATGTTTTTGGTAGTTTTTTATTTTGATCCTTAGAATTCTATTCTAAATTAAAATATGAGATTAAATCTATTTAGAAAGGAAGGAAAGGGAAACATTGTCAAATGAATTAAAGAAGAGTTTTTGGAGTCTATCTTCTAATTAAGAAATGATGGAAACTAGAAATCCTAATCCATGGATATTGCAGCTTAATTGAGAATTTAAGAAATGAAAACAACTAATAACTCAAACATTACAATTAAATCCAATTCATTCAATTAAGATTTATTGGAAGAGATTTTGAAAAATATTAATTGTAGTGTAATGAGGATCTCCTATGACATGAAATAAAAATGTTGAAACAAGTAATAATTCAAACATTACAACTGAATCCAAATCATTCAATTAATATTTATTGGAAGAACTTTTGAAAAAGATTAATTGTAGTGTAATGAGGGTCTCCTATGATATGAAATAAGAAACAACTAATAACTCAGACATTACAACTGAATCCAATTCATTCAATTAAGATTTATTGGAAGAGATTTTGAAAAATATTAGTTGTAGTCTAAACAGGATCTTCTGGACAATTACTGTATCTATAAGTCACTAACCATTTTAATTTAAGATTTAAATGGCCTTTATTTGGTTGAACACAGTAAATGTTTAACTATGAAATACAAGAAATGAAACCTAGGCAATCACTGTTCTTATAAGTCATTTATCTATTATTCAATAGATTTTACTTAGTTTGATCCAGCAATTGCAAATTATGAAAGAAATAATTGAGAAAAAAGTAAAGATAAATACTAAACAAAAACTTAAATAAACTTATCTAGAAAAGATATGAAACCTCCTCAAATAGCAAGGGCCCTCTACTACCAATTCAGTGTGACCCTTTAGCTCCTTAAAATTGTAATTAGAACAGCATCAAGGCTAATCTCCTTTTATTAAAACAGTGCTTTGAAAAATAGAGTATCACTGTGATTCTGAATGTGTTATAAACCGTCCATTTTCAGTTCTACAGAGCTTAATTTATATGCAAATTCATAACTAATGTTGAACAAAAATAGGTATAGGTGCAATATTTTAGTCGAAATTGAATTAAGACTCTTTTGAGACTCGTGATTTGCTGCAAAGCAAATCAAGAGTCCTAATTCCTGTAGAAAACAGTTTCTTTGACTCTTTCTTTGACCATTGGATTAGAAACCTCCAGTTGTCGATTCAATCCTCGTGGATAGGAAGGAGTCATGTAGGGAAGATTTGAAAACTACCCATGTGTGCCTTTTCTCCAATTGACACCTGCAACATACCTAAACACAAAAACAACCGCAGAATGCTTGATTGGATACATAATGCCTGTATTATGTGGCTAAACTGTTCAAAATTATTAAAACAACAGAAATCATGAAAATACAACATGTTAATCATTTGTATGTAACCTTTAAGCAATCTTAATCATTCTTCATTGAATTTTAGGCTTATGAAGTGATAAAGAAATGATGAAATGAAGTGAAATTTTGCAAAAGAGAAGACAATTCTAGGGCTCAACAGTTCACATTACCAGACTTTCAACAACCATTTGAGATCGAGAAAGATGCCTCTAACTATGCTATTGGGGCAGTTCTTAATCAGCAAGGGCATCTAGTGGCATATCGTAGTGAGACATTGTCCGACACAGTTTGAAGGTATCCCACTTATGACAAAGAAATGTATTCCACTGTACAAGCTTGTCGACAATGGAAGGATTACATTCTAGGGAAGGAAACAATCATCCACATAGACCACCGACCCTTGCAGTTCATACAGACACAAGGAAAGTTGTAGAAGGATCACCATTAGAAGTGGTCGATATATCTGCAACAATTTCATTTGAACATCAAGTACAAGAAGGGTAGCACCAATAATGTTGCAGACTGCCTCAGCTGACCACCGATCATGGCGCTAACCACTGTTCTCAACTCTTGTAGGCACAAGAATTATGATTGGCCATTTCTCTACAAGAGGGATCCAGAATTTGGCCAGAAATACAAGGCACTCTTGGTGGGTACGCAAGTTTCAATTTTTCCCTCCAAGTTGCACTGTTATGTCACCTAGGACACCTTTGTGTTCCTTCAAGCAAGCATGCCAAGATGATATGGGAATCACACTAAAATCGAGTCACTGGGTATTTCGGGGTTGAGAAAAAAGTGGCAATACTGCAGGAATATTTCTATTGGCCGAACATTCAACAGGATGTAGGGAGGTACATCAGATCCTACACTACTTGCGCCATTTCAAAACCGACCATAAAGAAGAAAGGCCTATATACTCTGCTACCTACCCATAGGCAACCTTGGGAATTCATCTCCATGGATTACATGTCAGAACATCCTTCTACTAAGCATGGAAATAACTATGGTTTCGTGGTCGTTGACAGATTCTCGAAGATGGCCATTATGGCAGTCTACAAGAAGAATATCATAGCAGAATCCACTGCTAAACTCTTCTTTGAATGACTGTGGGTGCACTTTGGTATCCAACAGTCTATCATATCAGATCGAGACAGCAAGTTCCTCAGCACATTTTGGTCCAGCCTCTGGTCAATGCTGGACACCAAGCTCACCAAGTCCACAACTTTCCATCCCCATACTGATGGCCAGACAGAGGTTGTCAACAGGATGATTTTACACATTTTTCACCTGTAAATTTAAAATCATCCATGCACATGGGGTGAGAGTCTCCCCTATGTACAACATAGTTATAACCAGGCTCTCCATAGTTCAACTGACCACAACCCCTTTCAGGTGGGCTTGGGATTCCAGCCAGTATTTTGAATTGATGTAGCCATGCCATTTACAGCTATTTAGGCTAATTCGGCTCATGTCTAGTTTGAAGCTGACAAAGTGAACATCTTCATCGAGCACATTTAGCACATCCACCAAGAGGTTCATGAAATATTGGACAGAGCCAACGCTAAGTACAACCAACAACATGATCAACATCAGGTGCCACACAACTTCCAGGTGGGAGATAAAGTGTGGCTACATTTGTATAAGGAGTGCCTCATTGGAACCCACTGCAAGCTTCGCTCACTCTAATATGGGTCATACACCATCACCAAGGTTGTAGGGAACAATGCCTTCGAGCTCAATATTCCACAATTCCTTGGTATGCACCCAGTATTCAATGTGGACTCCATTTGTCCTTACTTCCCACCTTTACTGGACACCTCTGACATTGCAGAACAACTCACAGGAACGGAGTTAAACCCACACTGCATGGAACAATTTACCAAAAATTGTGTCATGGATATGCAAATCAAGAACACTCGCCAACAGAATATCCAACCGTATCATTTTTTCAAAGCTGGGCAACTCCTGCACCAAGGCAAGTGATTCATCAGGGACCAAGTTCAGTAGATGTTTCCTCATCTCATGGAGGAACTCAATGCAATGGGGACCATTGCTTCCTAAGGGGGGAGGAATAATCCAGGTGGATATTGGTAGCCACCGACCTATTCAACTTGGGCCCCCACCATTGTCTCTTTAAATTTTTCATTTTCGGCACAACTTACTATTTTGAGCAATTTTTTGGGTCATGAACTTCTAGAGTCATTTTGAGGTCCTAAACAACATTTTTTGGGCATCACACCTCTATCTAATATGATTTCATTCCAGAATCAATTCCATTCCAAAATTGATATTCGCATTCATCAGTTTTAGTCCTCATATAGATCTTTCTAACGATGTACCATGTGCGTCAAATGAAGATAGTATGCCAAAGTTACAACCCTAGGAAGTTGAAACACCAATTTATCCAAACAGGGCCCATAGTTTTGGCGCTTCATCTCCTAGGGTTAGGTTTTTGGATGTTTAGGGTTCTCCATTGTTTCTCTATAATAAATAGGCCCTCGAGGCTCATTGGAACACAGTTGAGAGGCCAGTAGCTGCCACATCTCTTCTTAGAGATAAGCTACCAATGCCCTAGCTAGTTTATTTCCATTCTGTTTGTAAGAAAATTTAAATTCTTTGATATTAATGAAATGAAGTGTTATTTCTGCTACATATTTGTATTTATGGTTATATGTGTATGTTTTTGCATTCCTAAATGAATATACACAGAATGTGGGAATTACAAAAGGTAACCAAATAATTAAGATGGTTCGGTCATCTATCCTGATCAGCATTAGAACCAAATGAAGAGAAGGAATATTGCTAGGATGAGAACTACTGTGCAACAAGAAATGAGTAGTCTACTTAAACTGGCATTCTCATTATAAATAAATCTAAATAACCTTGTGTAAGATGCAATTTATCAAGAGTAGAAGAAACACAAATATCATATTACAGATGAAAGATAATTATAAGAAATGCATGAAAAAAATTTATTAGATAATGAGAATTTTAAACATCGTATCAGTGTTGTTGAAGTGATAAAGAAGCAACTAACTACATAGTTTAAGCACCGTGAAGGAAAAAGCGAATAAAACCAAGGTGCTACATGAAAAATAGAAATATTGAAATTAAACAGTAATCATTGTAAATACATGTAAGCTAAGAGAATATCCTTGTGTCAGAAAGGAATTTATTAAATTATAACTTAAACATGAAATCATGTAGTTCTAGGACATGGTAAAAATGTAAAATACTAGCTGAATGAGAATATCGAGAACGACTGAGATTATCCTTACAGTTATAAACAATACTTATAGAAAAACCTAGGATTCAGTACAAATAAAATCATTCACAAGACTGTAAAGACTTATAATTACATATGAATTATATAATTGAGCCTGTAAGGCTTCAACTTGAATTTCTAATAAATGAAGAAGAGTTATACCCAAAAAGCACGGAAGGCTTCATATAAAATAAATAGTTTGCAGAAGTTTGTGGTACCTGTGCGTGGAAAGATGAATAGGTCACTGTCGAGCATGAGAGTGAAACGAGAGAGTGTTCCATTTAAATGAAGGTAAAGTTGTGAGTTACCTAAAAAATAGTTCAAAAATAACTGAGAGTTAGGGGCATAAAGACAACCAGAGAAAGCTAACAAGATTCCAACTATAAATGAAGAACAAAGTTTACCTTTAATATGGTACGGTTCGATATTGAAGATCTGCGAACCTGGGAAATACAATAATAAGGTTAGGCATAATGATTGTAATGTCGACTTGCAAAACAATTTTTCCCTTTTCAAATAACGAGAAATACTTGTGATCGCGGGGATGAGGATGGATGCTGGAATATCCTACACAGTCAGAATAGAAGCCTCCATAATGACATTGTAGAGGGATAAACACCAGAACCCATTAATCTCTACACTTGAAATAGTCGCGAATGGATTTGGATTGTGTAAAATACCAAGAAGGGTGGGGTTATAATAAAACCATAACCAAATGCACAATGATAATACCTTAAGACCATCATAGTAATGAATACCAATGGAGAGCTTCAAAAGGAATTTAAATAAATTAAAAATTCTGGAAGTTGAAGACCATTGAGAAGCTGGGAAAAAAATGAAGGCTCATCAAGGCCTGTCGATGACATTGAGATGGTAGTAAGGTTGTAAATTTCTAAGTGAAATTGGATGACAGTCGAGCCCGCAGCGTAAGAAATTCATGGAGGCATAACAGTTGTAGAGCGGCAGAGAGATAATTCTCATGAAGTTTCACATAGACAAAATGAAAAAAGGTAAGGGTTTATGGGCGGGTCATTACCATAACCCTACCCAAGCCCCATCGAAGTCATCGATCTCATAGAGTTCAATCCAATGGTGGTAAACATAACATATGTCAAACTTTCTAGTTATCAAACCCTTAATGATATTTTAAATCACCAGAGTTAAGATCTTGGTATGAGAAGATCATGCCGGACATCCGATTATTAATCACCATATTTATTATGGCAACATGATGACACAGGTGGAATACACACGAGGTCTGGCAGGTGCTAACCACCCATTCGAACGAAGATCAAACAACCACCAAACATATAATTATATACAATTGCAAACATAACTATGGATATTCCTTGGAACCAAAGTGCCATATCAATAAAACATATATATAACTTTCCCTTGTAAATACTTGTTTGGCAGAATATCAACAAAGGTTTGTATATTCAAATGTAAATGGTAACATTGAAGTATTCAAGACCACTAATATAAATATACCAAGGATTTTAATTGTGTATAATCTGTTGAAGTAAATTGACATGTAAACATTAAATAATTTTATTTACTTATTAGTGTGTCATAGGTGGTATCAGAGCAGCGTTCATATGTTGGGACCCAAATGGGTCACTTGAATAAGAAATTGTTGTGTGCAAATTGTGCACAGAAAGTAGAAATCATACTATGGGGAACCTCATCCCGAAACAAATCATGAAATGAACCCAGAAATATGGGTACAACTGAGAGTAGATCAACACTAATAGACCAACATATTACTAGAATAACACCAACTTCATACAAGTATAGTCTAATTAAAGTGCAACAGTTACATGAAGAAATGGTCTAGGTGAGAAGCAAGAATGAGATACTAATGCAAGAGCAGGAGAGGATTCTTAAAATCCTCTCCGATTTATGGCATTTAAGTGGTATCTGATAACTCTAAGGAGAAAACACCTATGATGGAAAATATACCAGTGGCACAGAACTTGAAAGTTATGTTTCTAGAAAGCATACCAAGATCACCTCCAAAAAGAGATATCAATTTCAATATCGAATTAATGCCCGACACCGCACTAGTATCAAGAGCATGATACTGGATGAGTCTACTCGAGCTAACACAATTAAAAATGCAACTACAAGAACTGGTTGATAAGGGGTATACTCCACCAAGTGTATCCCCTTGGGGAGCACCAGTGTTGTTCTGAAATAAGGATGGAACCATGTGAATGTGCATGAATTATAGGAAGCTCAATAAGTTGACTGTTAAGAATAAATACCTATTGCCATGTATAGATGATCATTTCAATCAATTGAAGGGAGCGAATGTATTTTCAAAGATATATTTAAGATCTGGATATCACCATATCTCAATTGAAGATGAAGACATTTACAAAACAAACTTCTGCAATCGATACACGCAATATCAGTTTGTGGTTTTACCATTTGGTTTAACCAATGCACTAACAATGTGCATGAGCTTGATGCATGGCATATTTCACCCCTTTTTGGACAAGCTAGTTTGTATATTTATTGACGATGTGATGATATATTCAAGAACGATGGAATAACACAAGGAACACTTGAGACAAGTGTTGGAGATGTTGAGGAAACATCAGTTGTATGCCAAGTTCAGCAAATGTGACTTTTTCAAAGAGAAAACAAAAAATTTAGGCCATGTCATTTCCGCTGAAGGCATAGCAGTAGATCCTGAGAAAATAAAGACTATCATTGAATGGAGAGTGCCCAAGAATGTGGAAGATATATGTTCTTTTATGGGATTGGATGGATATTATAGGCACTTCATCGAAGGATACTCGAAAATTTCCTTCCCTATTACATCTCTGCAGCAAAAGGGGAAGGTGTTTAAATGGACCAGTGAATTTTAGGCTAGTTTTGAATTGCTAAAAAACTCACTTACTATTTACCCTATATTGAGGGTAGCTCACCCAAACAAGGAATTTGAGGTATGCACCGATGCATGCAAAGAAGGAGCAGGAGAAATATTATCTCTAGAGGGAAATATCGTTTCCCATGAGTCAAGAAAGCTAAATATCATGAACAACATTATCCTGCTTATGATTCAGAGCCGACAGCGGTAGTGCACGCACTCAAGGTATCGAGACACTACTTATTGGAAGAGAGGTTATTTTTAAAGAGAGATTACAATAACTTAACCAGCTATTTTAAACAAGCCGATTTAAAAGCTCGTCAGGCAAGGTGGAATTTATTTCTAAGTGAATTTTATTTTAATATTCAGCATGTTAAGGGCAAGGAAAATTGTGTGCCTGATGCTTTGAGTAGAAAACTGCATTGCATGTATGAACTCTACTTTAATGAGGTATAATTCAAATTTTAGGTTCAGATGAAAGAAGAAGTTGATAAAGATCCTAAATACCAATTTTTATGGTAGCAATCAAATGAAGTGGTAAAATAGGAAAAGTCATCATATTATGGGATTAACGGAGATTAACTTTTAACTTTTAATGGAAATATATATATCTCGAATTAGATAAGTTTTAAATAGTTGATCTTGGATGAATACCATCACAACACTTATTATGGACACCCATGTTACCAGAAAATGCTGACAGCAATGAGGAAAGTTTATTTTTGGCCTAGCATGCAGAAGAATATTGTTGAATACTTAAACAAGTGCCTAGAATGCCAATAGGTTAAGGTGGAACCTCAACATCCAGTGGGATTTTTTAAGCCCGTACCTAAACTAGAATGGAAATGGGAGGTTACATCATTAGATTTTATTATGGTCTACCAAGATCAAAGAAGCATAATGATTCTATAATGGTATTTGTTGATAGACTGGGCAAGCATCTCACTTTTTTCCTCTATGATCCACTTACAGAATAGTGCAGATTGCATATATTTTCATGAGAGAAATATTTAGGTTGCATGGAATTCCTAAAATAGTCATCTCAAATCAATGTGTAAAGTTCACTTCAGCCTTTTGGAAGGTATTGTTTATAGGATTGGGTACACATCAACTTCAAAACCACTTATCATCCACATACTGATGGAAATATTGAAAGAGTGAATAAAATCCTAGATGACATTTTGTGCATGTACGTAATGCAACAACCCACAAAGTGGGAAAATTAGCTACATCTAGTGGAATTTTCATACAATAATGAATATCAAGATTCTTTGAAAATGAGTTCCTTTGAAGCCTTGTATGGGATACAGTGTCGAACTCCCCTTAACTGAAGCAGTCCAAAAACCAAATTAATGCTTCACCCAAAGATGTTGGTAGAAATGGAACAAGAAGTAAGGAAGATTTGACATGATCTAAAATATGCCCAAGATCGATAGAAAGTCTATGCAGACAAAAAGAGAACCTATCGGGAATTTGAGTGGGTGACCATGTGTATGTGAGAATCAAGACTAATAAAATCACCTTAAGGTGGACTTTGTGTGCCAAATTGGCTCCCAGGTTTTGTGGACCTTTCCAAATCTTGGAAAGAGTAGGAACAATGGCCTATCAATCGGCATTATCCAGTCACTTACGGGTGCACAATATGTTTCATGTACTAGTACTAAAACGATATGTGAATGACAAAAGGTATGTAATACATTGGCAAAAAATTTAGGTAGGAATAATATTGAGTATCAAATCTATAAAAGAGATGAATATTATGATAATTAACTCAAAGTTATTTCTGATTGTAGGTTGAACCAGATGGAAAATTTATGGTAGAACCTCAATGTATGCTTGATCAGAGATAAATCACACTCTAGAAGTCAGCCATCACCCAAGTTAAGGTGCAATGGAAGAACTTTGGCCTGGAGGAGGATACATGGGAAGACGAAGGATTTGTGCATGAGGCATACCCTTAACTATTCTCTAATATGGAATAGAACACTGATGACAATTTTTACTTCCAAGGGGGTAAGATGTAATAAATGGATTTGATCCTTAAACTATTTATATTTATTTTAAAAAAGTATTATAGATTTAAATTTTAAATGAGATTAACAAGTAAATTTAATGTGTTAATGAACATGATTTATAATTTTCTTTTGAATAAAGATTATTTTTATGGATTTTTTTCCATAAAGAACGATGATAAAGTATTCCAAGATTTTAGAGTAGTTAGACAAAACTAGTTAAAACAATTACCTTTTCCTCTAAGGATAAAAGGAAAATCCCAGTGAGGAAAATGGGTTCTATCATTTAAAAATAAACTAAATAGGCTTGAAGGTGAGAGTCAATCTAGAGCTGGTTGGAGCCAGTGGAAACTTAGCAACCTGAATATGGATGAAGGACTAGACCGAGGGTGTTGAGGTCTATTCCTTAAAAACATTGCTATCTAAGTACTACTCTAGTGTAGAGCATCGGGGGAGTTGAGGACATAATCGCCTCTGTCATGGTTCAGAGGCAGTCATGAAAATTCTAAAGTGAGATAAGTAACTCAAGTATGAGCCTAGGAAGTTCTATGGGAATTACTCTATTTTCTTTTTCGGACTAGTCAAAATATTAAAATTTGTATTTTTCAGCAATCATGTTAGGTCCCTATATTACTAGTATAGTCCCTTGTTGTTGTTGGTGTAACCACCTTATTGTTATTATTGTACCCCTGCAACCCCCATATTGTTATTATTGTGCCCTTAAATTATTATTGTTAGGTCGCCTAGGATTACATTGTGGCCCCACTAGGATTACATTATGGCCCCATGGACTCGTATATATAGAAAGGAGGTTTTGTAAATTGTATCATCCAAGAATTTTTCATTTATGTAATGTATTAGAGGTTTCCCCCTCAAAGTGGCTTATTTCTAAGGCGTTGATATCTCTTTTCTTCTATTTTTGGAGCTGGTTACAAAACATTTGGTATCAGAGCTTTGGATTCTAGGGTTTCGCTTCTCTAAATAGGTCATCGTGGAATTTTCGCAATGATTTTCTTGCTACGAAGGTTCAGACTCTGAAATTTTTAGGGTGTGAAGCTGAAATGTTGAGAAAACTCGTCAAAAAAATTCAGAGCTTGGTTCAGAATATTTCGGAGATATGATCTTTGGAAGGTAGTGCTTTTTCAAGCTCCTGAATTTCATCTCAAAGAGGGGATCATGGGAAAATATTCATAACTCTCTCTCAGAGAATTGGATTGGAGTGCCGTAAAAAGTGGTCACAATTACATGGGCTTTATGAAAAAATAGTGACATGTGGAAAGTCGTACAAATTCTCTCTACTGAACCAGTCCATAATTAGGTCATTGTGGGAGGTTGGATACAACTTTGTCTTGGAGAATATAAATCAGGTCAAACCTATGGCATTCGAAAGAGAATTCAGAGGGCTACGTTGGTGCCAAAATTCAAATATTGAAGTGTTGCAATCATAGAGATGATCCAATTTCAATATCGAGTTCCTCAAAAGCAAGAAAAAGGTGTGTATTTTTTTTTCCGAATTGCATAAGTCTTGTTTGAAGAATCAATTTGAATTGATTCCAAGGGCATATTGTAGAATAGATATCAGTATTGGGTTCTAAAATATGCCCCATAAAAATAATTCAACACCCATTAAGCCTTCAAAAGGCTATACTATGACTCATGAAGATGAAGAATTGCAACATTATCTATCAAAATTACAGGAGCAAGTGCACCAAATTTTGCTCTCGCAAAGAGCAAGAAAAAATGAAATGGAAGTTTTGAAGAAAGGCATGGAAGCTGGCATGGAAGCTAAGATGGATGACATGAAAGACAACATGGAAAAAATGAAAAATGATCTAAAAGAAGACATAGAAGGTTTGAAAAAGTTGATACAAGAAATGTTTCATAATGGTGAAAAGATAGTAGAAGAAACTCATGATGAGAACAAAATAAATGTTAATCGTGATTTCATAAACTCTAATGTTGGCAGGAAAAACCACCATATTCCAAAAATGGAGATGAGGAAGTTTGATGGAAAGGATCCCGTAACATGGATACTACAGATGGAGTCCCTCTGTTAGGGTCTTCTTCAAATTGATGTAAAGGAGATCTGTTAACTGGTGTTTGAACTGGAGTTTCTTCATCTTCAACATTTATAATCCCTGTATCCTTAACCAATGTCTTTTTCATTATTCCTTTGAGTCTAGAACTTCTCCTTAACTTTGGTGGATTTTAATTTTTTTCATTAGTATATTCACTTGCTATCTTCTCTTTTCCCTTAACCCTAATATGTTTCCTAATCTTTGTCAACTTTTTAGAAATCAATTCTTCACTCTCTTCTTGTGATGATGTATCATGTTTATTTTCAACATATTTATCAGTTTTTCTTCTCTTTCTTCTTCTAACAGTCTCTTATTTAGATGATGTTTTCTCTAGCTCTTGAAAATGATTTCTTAAAATAAATTCTTCCCAGTTATCTCCTATTTTCTTCAAGCGGAATTCAATCAGAATTTTAACTAGACCATGGTGATGTAGAGTAGTTTCTAGAAATTGGACTCTTTTTTGAACATTGGAAGCCATTATTTTCAAGCTATTAAGAAAGAAGAAAGGTAGATTTATCTCTCCATCATTTAAGAAATTCATTAACATCCTGATATAATAAACATACATTGTACTAAATCTACCTTCACATGTTATAAATATTTTCAAAATTAATAGCATGTTTCTCCATTTACTTTTTAAAGCTATGCTCGGAATTCCTTTTCTAAATATTTTAATATCCATACCTAGATTCTTTAGAATTTGTTTCCAAGACTCATTATGAAACTCCTTATTTTTGAACCAGCATTCTCCTTGTCTTGGAAATTCTGTGGCTTCAGCTATAAATGATTATGTTATGGTAAAATTAATATCTCCAATTTCAACTTGTGATCCATCAAATGATCTAGCAAATGATTTTGTAACTTCTTTGTGGAACCCATTGAATTTTCCTAGAAAAACTTAAAAACCAAACTTGTTGTAATAGCCCTTTAACTTGTGGGTATCCTTCTAAATACTTGACTCAAATTGGTTATGTTCTCACAATTAACCCCATTTCTTCTGTGTACATATTTCTTCCTCTTCTTAGCTATAGGGTTTGATGCTCTGTTTCTGATCTTGTGCGTGAAGGAAGAGTAGTTGCTGAAGGATGTCTTGCCCTTAAAATGACTTCTTTGTTCATGCAGATGAACTAGCTACAAAATATAATGGTAGTGAGTGAATAATATGGTGAAAGAACAAGGTGATGGGAAAATGATGAAATTAAGTTGAGGGTTTGATATGGAATTAAATGGGTGTGAAGAGAATTATGATGATCTTTGAAATCATAACTAAGTGATACGATCTTTTAAAGACGTGGCCTAATAGGTCACATCCAAGATTCTGACCGTTAGTCACTTAATTAATGATGAACAGTTATGGAGTGTAGGGTAAGGGATATGGTCGAGGTGTTTTATGACAAATTAAGATCAATTCGAATGATAGATTTACTTAGGAGACCTATGATTAAGAATATTTTATCTTTTTCATGTTTTTATATTTTTGCTATCACAATAAATTTGGACAATTTACCTCATACCTTCATGACTTTGCTGCTTATTCTGTTTTCCTTCATTTGTGGAATGTTGATATTTTAAGCTCCATAGTCTCCTTTGACTATCATACTTTGTTTATTGAAGTAGGCTGTAGAGTCAGATTAGCTGTAGAATGTACCTATCAAAAGATTATGGAATATGGATATGGAATGAACATGAGTATGGAATGGAATGAAATGGAAGCATGAAATCAAATGAAATATGTGTATGGGATGGAATGAAAAATGAATGAAATGAAGTATGGAGTGAGAAATGGACCCGCAACTTGTAATTTTATGAATATCTAGTTGGAGAAAAAAGAAAAATTGAAAGTATAGGGTGTCAGAAAAATTCTTATTTTCAACCTGCACTTTCTGCATAAATATGCCAATCACTAATTGGTTTTCATATTTCTACTTATATATATATATATATATATATATATATATATATATATCATTGAAGAAAAAATATTTTTCTTCACTAACTTCATATCAATGTTATCTTGGAATTTTCTGAAAAATTCTTCTCTTAAAACTGGCTTATGATACAATTTCAATCTATGTCCATTTACAAGAAATGATGCCATCCATTCATCTATTGTTCTAATCTTTATTGCTACATTTTCAAATATTTTCTGAATTTCATATGGCCCAAGCCAATGGGTTTGAAATTTACCCTGAAAAACCTTGAATTTTGAATCAAACAAGAGTGCCTAGTCACCTTATTTAAATTTATTTTCTTTGATATATTTGTTGTGCCATATAGTCCTTTGTTGTTGGAATATGTTTGTTCTTTGGGCTGCATCTTGTCTGATCTCATCTAGTTCATTAATTTGCTCCAGTTTGTGCTTCTGTGCTTCTGTCAAATTCCTAGTTTGACTGCCATCTTGAAAGTTTGGATCTGAAACACTATGGGAAATAGGACTTTTTTTCCATAAACAATTTCATAAGGAGTGTGTCCTGTTGTGTTTCTCCAGGTAGTTCTGTAGGCCCATAAGGCTTCAGGAAGCCTTTCTACCCAATCTCTTCTATGTAAATGAACAGTCTTTGTAGGAATCTGTTCGATCACCTTCTTGGTAGATTCCACTTGGCCATTTGCTTGTGGATGGTAGGGAGTATATTTCATGTGCCTGATTTTGTAATTCTCTACCATTTGCTCCACCATTTTTGATGTGAATTGAGCTCCTTGATTTGTGACAATTTCTCTTGGGACACCAAAACGAGTAAAAATATCCTCAAAAAGAAAATTAACTATAAATGTTTCATTAGTAAAAAGTAATGCCTTGGCTTCTACCCATTTAGTGACATAATCAATGAAAACTAGGATATACTTCTTTTGTTTTTATGGAGGATTAATAGTTGCTATAAAACCCAAAGCCCATTTCTCAAAAGGTTCAATATGTACCTGAGGTTGTAGTGCCATTTCACATGAAGGAGAAGGTTTCCCTACCCTTTGGCAACTGTCACACCTTTTGACATACACTTTAGCATCATTAAATATGGGTGGCCAATAATATCCTAGATAAAGGATCTTATAAGTTGTCCTCTTGTTAGAAAAATTTCCACCACAAGATTCATCATGACATGCCTTAAGAATCTCAGGCATCTCATATTCTTGAAAACATTCTAATAATAAGGTCTAGACCCGTCCTTTATAATTCATTAGCAATCCATGAAAATTTTTCACTTTCATAAATGATTCTCCTTTTATCTCTTGCATTCAAAATTGAAGGGAGCTTTCCTGAAACAAAATAATTGGCAATGTCTGCAAACTAGGAAGTTTGTATAGTTATTGCAAAGAGATATTCATCAGGGAATTTATCTTCAACTGGAGTATTGTCTTTAATGTTTTGGAGTCTATATAGGAAATCAGCCACTGTATTTTGTTTTCCAGGCCTATCTAGAATGGTGATGTTAAAGTTTTGTAAAAGTAATAACCATCTTATGGATTTTCCATTAGTGATTGATTTATTCATTAAATACTTAATTGCAGAGTGATCTGTATGAACAAAAGTTTCATAGCTTGTTATATAATGTCTAAATTTTTTTATAGCATGAAAAATAGCTAAGAATTATTTTTCAGTTACATTATAATTCAACTCTGAAGGAGTCAAATTTTTACTTGTATAGTAGATGGCATAAGGGATCAAGTATTTTTGTCCCAACACAGCTCCTAGAGCTGTATCTGAGGCATCTATTGAGATATGAAAAGGTAATTTCTAGTTAGGTCCCCTTAAAATAGGTGCTTCAGATGTTTTTTTTTCAGGGTTTCAAATGCTAACTGGTAGTCAAAATTCCATTTCAATTCACAATCCTTGGTGAGTAGTTTGAAAAGTGGAGATGTTATCTTGGTGAATTTTTCTATAAATCTTCTATAGTATCCTGTAAATCCTAGAAAACTCCTAACATATTTTTGACAACTTGGAACTAATAGTCTAGATATGAGTTCAACTTTTGAATCATCAACTCTAATCCCATATCTTGAGATATGATGTCCTAGGACAATCCCTTCAATAAACATCATGAAACATTTTTCATGACTTAATGAAAGGTTTTATTCTTTACACCTTTTTAGAAAATTTTGCAAGTTTTCTAAGGCTTCTTCAAATGTATTACCATAAACTATGAAATCATCCATATATACTTCTACATAATCGTGTATTAGATCTGAAAATATTCTCAATACTTCCCTTTGGAATGTTGCAGGTGCATTGGAACATCCAAATGGTAACACTTGATACGCATAAGTTCCCCAAGGACAGGTAAATGTGGTTTTATCTTGATCCTCAAGTGCAACATAAATTTGATTATAACCAGTGAAACCATCCAAAAATGAAAAGTACTTTTTGCCTACTAATGTATCTAACACTTGATCTATAAAAGGTAAAGGAAAGTGATCTTTAAGAGTAGATTTGTTTAATTCTTGATAGTCAATGTATACCATCCATTTACCATTTTTCTTGGGTACAATCACCAAAGGAGAAACCCACTGACTGTTTGAAATGGGATAAATAAAGTTGACATTTAACAATTTCTGCAACTCTTCTTTAACAATCTCCCTAAGGTTTGGATTCATCCTTCTCTAAGGATGTATGATTGGTTTACAATTTTCCTCTATGTAGATATGATGAGTACAAGTCTTAGGGTTAATCCATTTCATATCAGTGTATTCCCATGCATATGCAGAGGAATGTCTCTCTAATATTTTGACTAGCTTCTCAAGTTGAGATTTTTCCAGGTTGTTATTTAGGTTTAAGGTTTTTCCTGGAAATATTTAAATTGTAGAGCTGCCAAATTCTTCCATGGAGTAATGAGACATTTGTCTTGATGAAAAAAATTCAATATTGGATTCTTCTTGAAATTGTTCATGTTTGTATTCTGAAGAAGATTCATGATTTTCTAGGGCATTTAGAATCTGACTATCTTCATTGATTTTTGAAATAGTGAAGAGAGGTTGTATATCTTCTTCATCACCAATCCATTGAGTTTCATATATTTTTTTATTGTTCTTCCTGGAGGATACAAAGTAAATTTCTAGGTTGAACTACCATTAGAGATGTACATATCACCGGATCTACAACTAATTAAGGCATCAACTGTAGCTAACCAAGGTCTTCCTAGTATAATAGGATGTCCTCCCAAATCAATTTTAGGAGTTAGCATCATGAAATCCACAGGGTACTCCCAAGAATCTAAAGACACTGAAATATCTTCTAATACCCCATCTGGTTTGATTACAGATCTAACTGCTAATTGTAGTAGTGTGGGTGTACAAAGAAGGTTAGGAAGATTTAGTTTTTCCATGGTCTGCTTACTCATGATATTTATTGCTGCTCCAATATCAATTAATGTGTTTGGTATTTCAATTTCATTAATATGTGTTTTGACAACTGGATTTTCGGGATCTAGATATTTTGGAATAACAATATTTCCCATCATTATATCTACTATTTTTCCTACCAATTGTATTCTTTTTATCTCTTTTAATTTTTCTTCCTGGTTTTTTCATACTCAACTCCTTTATTGTTTTTGCTAAAATTGGGATCTCTTTGATGGCTTGTAATAATGGAATCTTAATACAAAAATTTCTCAGTTCATCTAGGAAATCATAATTAGGTATTATAATTTGTTTCTCTGCACCTTTATCAATTTGTAATCTTTCAAGAAAAGGAGGTGTAGTAGTAGATGTTGATGGTTGCTCTAACATGGGAGTTGAAATCAATGGTTCTTTTTGTTTTTATTTTTCAATATTTTGGTTTTGAAGAGATATGCCTTCTTCAAAACTTTTATTCACTTGTAGAGAATCTTCCTTAGAATTATTTTGTTCTTGTATAGTTACAAAAGGCTTCCTTTTTCAAGTATTCTTCAAGACCTAAGTTGGAGATAATTAAGGTCTAAAGGAGTAATAAAATAAGTTGGAAATTTTTGTCCTTCTATCATATATGTATTCTGAGGATTATTATTTTTGGGGTTCGGTATTGGCTCGACAGGTAACTGGTTTGATTTTTGAGGAAATGGTAATGGAAGTGGTGGATTTTGATTTTGATTTTGAGGTTGTGGATTATGATGAAAATTTTGCTGAGGAGGAAAATTTGGATATGATGGATAAGATGGCTAAAATGGTGGATATTGATAATACTAAGAGAACCTACCATAAGGATTTTGTGCTCCTTGAGCCCAATATTGAGATTGATTTTGAAATTGGAGCCAAGGTTGCTGCCAAGAATTCCAATTTGGTGGAGGTTGATTATACATTTGATTATTAAACCATTTTGTGTGAGGTCCCTGCAAAGATCTTCTAGAGAAAAAATTAAGAGATTCTGTGGAATTTGTGGTTGTTTCTTCTTGAAATAAAACTTTAAGGCTAGGAATTGAAGGAAAATTCTTGGTCTCACGATTTTCTGAACAAATTGCAAAAGTCTCTATTAATTTTGCATCAAGAGAACACTCTCTTAAGGCATGCTTCTTTCTACGTTTGGGACAAAATATTGCTACGACATCATTTTCAACTTTTTTCTTGTTTTGTAGCTTAAGGGTATCTATTGTTGGACATATTATCATTGATGGAAATGGATCACAAAGAAGCAGCACCATGACAAGGGAGTAGATCAGATTCAGATGAAAAATAAAAGGCCACTGATATAGAATATTAAGCCAAAGGAACAATTCCTATGTAAGTATTGGTGTTAATATAGAAAACTCAATTTCTGAGTTTTTATTTTGAGTGTATATTGTGTGCAAGTGAAATTGACATCATATGAAGCATTTAAAAGAGTAATTACACATTCTGTTGTGTATACAAAGTGCAACGAGATCTGGGGGTAGAGTCACATTGAGGTTTTATTGTATTTATAACAGATGGATGCGAACCTGAAAATATGAATAAGCCATGTGTTTTCTGAATTCCAGAATGGGTTTGAAGATTGGATGGAACCCTGGCCTGTATGAAATCATGAGTTGAACAAAGACGGAAAAACAAAAAGTAATGGCACAGTGAAATGAATTAATGGATTTTTTAAGTGTTTCACCAAGTATAAAAAGGTGTTGTATTGAAGAGTTGGAAGTGGAATTGTGGACAACATCACAACAAAACATTGAAGGCAGAATCATAAATGATAGCGCAGAGGTGGTTTTTGCAAACTAACAAATAGTTTTCGCGTGGGTAAGACCTGGTAAGTGGTAACTCCCTGAATGAACGCGATACGCCTCTGCAAGCGACACGTGGATTTCCAAAACCACTTATTTTGTGTGGCTTGGAGCCGTTAACCGTCGAAGTTTATTTAGACGCGATATTTGTTGGAATAGAAGCATTTCATTTTGGGTGTGCGTCCACCGTTATATGAAGGAAGCAGATAGATCGATTAAAAAAAGTGGAAGGGTGAGTTGGAAATGATGTGGGACCCAGACATAATGTTATGTCGGCAGTTGATATTATAACCAAGGTAAGAATTTTATTAAGTGGATGTTATATACTATAATTGACGGAATAAGTGGATTAGTAAAGTTGTGGCCGACAACATTTATGTATTTTGATACTTTTGAAAAACTTTATCAAAGTCAAAAGTATAAAACACATTTCCATATGATGGTTGGTAAATGTGGATTGAAACTATGGTGTATTTATAACTTATGTTAAGTCGAGTCGTAAGTCATATAATTTGCGATGCGATGGATGCGATGTGATGCTATCGCATATCGCAATCGGTGATGCTCATGTGACAAGAATTCAGAATTCGTAGAATTTGCGATGCAAAGTGATCGCATATCGCAATTGGGGCAGGAGAAAAATCACACAAACACAGTGGTCACAGAAAATGCGAAGTGAAATATGATGACGTAGGGATGACGTGGGAAGTGACGTGGCATATGACGTGGACCTGACCACACAAATAGAAAATAAATCGAGATGACATGGCAAGATGACGTGGCAGTGATGTGGCGATGATGTGGCAAGGCAATTTGGCATGATGACATGGAGATGACCTGGACCTGGCCTACATATCGAAAATCACAAGATCGGAGGGGTGAAGATCATAAGAGAAAGGCTGCGAAGCAATGGATAGAAGCGATGCAATGTGCCGATGAGAAGGGACATGTGGCGGCACAACGCAACATCACACGTCGGCGATGCAAGGTTCATCACATACCGCGAAGTGCCAATGCGATGTGATGCGATGCAAATTTGCGATGCGAATCGGCGATGCAAAGTTCATCGCATATTGAATATCGCAAAGATTAGAAGAGATAACACTCATATACACCGAAGTTGGATAAAGGGGCCAGATGTGATGCAGCTCAGAGCTATTATTTAAAAGATTTAAAATCTGGTAGTATAGAGTTTCCCTTTGTAAATCGCACCAGAGATAAAAGGAGCCATATAGTAAAGAACGATTGAAATAGTCAAAACGTCGAGATACAGCCTGGTGGGACCCATCGCACATTGGATATTGGGAGATCAGATGGATGAAGGCACATAGGATATTTGAATTGCCAAAGTGCGATAAAAGGAGCGGACGCGATGAAGATCAAAGTCAAGACGTAAAGGTCTTTTCAAATCTGGAAATATGTGGTCTTCCTTTGTAAATCACATAGGAGAGAAAAAGAGCGATATAACAAAGAATGATTGAAACACCAAAGTGTGAAGTGTGATAATGAGGCGAACGTGATGCAGGTCAACGTTGAATCCTAAAACATTTCAAGTTTGAAAGTATGGGATTTCCCTATGTTAAATAATTTCAGAGAGAAAAGGAGGATAATAACGTAAAAAAAAAAGAGAAGGCTGAATGCAGCAAGGAAAGGCTCGCCTAGTTAAAAGGACATGTTCCCATGCAGAACAGTTAGAAATATAACAGGAGGCAGGGAAGAAAAAATAATCAGAAAACCAAGAGCTAAAAGGGATGAATTGAATATATTTGTTGTAACTATAAATGTAAATGAATTAATTTTTTTTATTGTATGTGATCGAAAGACAAGTATCTAAAGGCAAAGAAGAAATCCACTGTAATACACAAATATATACATTCTGTTATATTATTCTAAATATGCTAGACAAGAAAATGAGAAGGAGGAAGGCAAAGAGTCATATCGGTTCATTTTGAATTCCCTGTGGAATGCAAATAGTTATGAGATGATCTCTATAAATAATGTTACCAGCATATGCATAAAGAGTAAGCGAATAGAGAAAGAGGTGAGAGAATGTAAGAAGAAGAAGGAGCAGATACATGAGTTGTGAAGATCTAGAGATGATATAAAGCAAATTTGAAGGCTGGAAGGACAACAGTAAAGAAGGAAAAAAACACAGCTGATATCTAGGTAGATTAGCATATCATTTTATTGTACAGTGAGGAAGTTGTTGCTTTCATATCAAATTGTATCTTGATAGATGTCCAGTTGTAGCTGGCTGAGGTAGGAGCCTCTTATAGGTTGTAGTCTATAGAAAATAGATCAGATTTGGAGCTTCCTTGCAAGTTGTAGCTTTTAGAATTGAGGTAGTAGCCTCCTGTAGGTTGGATCCTATAGAAAATCAGTTGTGAGAGGTAGTTGGAGCTTACCTTTGCATCACAACATTAATAAGATGTGGTTTTCTCCCTTATGGGTTTCCACTTATATCTATTTTCTATGTGCATAATGATTATATGTTGATATTATATGTTTAATCTGCTTAATACCTACTGCTCACTTATTAATATTGTTGTTCCATTATATATTATGTTGATCATGAAATGAAGATGTAATAACTGTAAAAGAAATTTTTACAAGATCATGATTGCATTAAACTGATTCACCCCCCCTCTCAGTTTAACCAAGATTTCAACAATTGGTATTAGAGAAGATTCCTTCTGTATCAGTTTAACAACCGGAAGGAAGATCCTATGTCCCCAAAATGGTTAGTCTAGAAGGATGCTCAACAAATAAAGCCCCTTTGTTTACTAGCACAAATTATGGCTTCTGGAAAATAAGAATGAGGACATAGATAATGTCTCTAGGAATATAAGTTTGGGCTGCTGTGGAATTAGGATATGCCCCAAAGGAGTTTGACACAGAGAAAGAAGCCAAACAAGATTTTATAGCTAATGCAAAAGCTATGAATGCACTCTTAAGTGGTTTTTGTGAGGCATAATTTATCAAATTAATGCACAACAAGACTACCAAATAAATATGGGATACATTAGAAAGTATCCATGAGGGAGATAAAAAGGTGAAGGCTGCCAAGCTGCAAGTCTATAGAGCCCAGTTTGAAAATATAAAAATGAATGAAGAAGAAGATGTTTCCATCCTCTTCTTAAGGGTTCCAGAAATTGTGAATAACATGAAATCTCTAGGAGAAACCATTAGAGAATCTGTAATTATACAAAATATATTGATATCTTTACCATGTAGGTTTAACCCCAAGGTTTCTGCTGTAGAAGAAACAGCTGATTAGGAAACATTAACCATGAACCAATTACATGGAAACTTAACAGCCTATGAGATGAGACTTCCACATAGGAAGTCAAATGTGAGGGAGGCAACCTTTAATACAAAGAAGAGAAAAGAAGAAAAAGAAGATACATGCTCATGCTCTAATGAAGAAGAGGCCAAATTTTTCAGAAGACTGGATAGAGGCTCATGCAAGTATAAAGGTAAAATTCCTTTTAAATTCTTTAGCTGTGGAAGAGTTGGGCACTATGCATCTAAGTTTCCTCATAACAAAACAAAGAATCATTCTCAAGAGAAAGAGAAAACCAAAACAAATAACTGGCAGAAAGGGAAGAGATTCAATAGAAGATTATTTTATGCTCAACAAGATAGCAATACATCTGAAAACTCAGATGAATCCTCAAATGAAGAAGGAACCTCTGAATTTGTGTTGATGGCCAAGGAATAATTTTAAGGATTCCTTCTAGAATATGAGGAAGAAGGTGAGGTAGATCTTGAGGGGGAGTTAAGAATTTCCCTATAGGAAATAGACAGACTTAAACTCAAGTGCAGAAAACAGAAATACATTCTCCTCAAATGTGTAAAAGAGGTACCAAATCTAGAAGACCTCATTTAATTAAAAGTATAACTTGAAGAAGCTAAGAAGGTGGAAGACATTCTGCTAAAGAAAATTAAAGATAAACATCAGGAGCAAGAGAAATTGGAAGAAGAAGTGGTATACCTGAGAAAGAAACTAAAAAACACCCAAAGGGAATTGTCAATGAACACTACTCGAATGATAAGCACTGAACAGTTGGACAAGATTCTAAATGCTCAAAGGTCTCCTCTCATAAAGGCTAGGATAGGATATGAAGGAGAAACCAATAAGTCCTAGGTAGAAGATAACAAGAATATCATTTTTGTAAAACATGTAAAGGATAATGAAACAACTCAAAAAGGAACCACAGAAGTAGAATCCAACAAGAACTTGATGTGTGATGAAAAAAACATAAACAAGAAGCAACATCAAGAGACAAAGAATGAGAGGAAGAAGCTAGCAGTTGCAAAAAGCTCAATTTTTCCTGAAGATCAATTGAACAAGTTCAGAAGATCTCAAAGGAAATTCTTTCCTCCTATGAGAAATGTCACTTGTTTTTCCTGTCACAAACTGGGAAATATTGCTGCATAGTGTCAGGCAAAGATAATTGATTTCAACCAGCAAAAGATGCAGAAATTGAAAAGAATACCTCAAGCAAACAAATGGAGAGGACAACCCTACACCAGGTACACTAATCATTTCCATGGGTATTGTTTTTATTGTAAGGGGTTTGGCCATAAAGCCATGGAGTGCAGAACGTATGGACGAAGACTGATGCTTAAAACCCCAAGGAGATTTATGAAAAATGGAGAGTTAACTCATACACATAATCCATTTAAAGATATAATAAAATCCTTTGTATTCCATCAAATCAAAGACATGTCTTCCAAATGTCCTCTGAAAGAATGCGATCCATCTTCTCAGAAAAGGTGTCAAACAAATAGCTTCCTACAGTGGAAAAAGAAGTTGAATAAGTGTGACCTAGCCCTAATAGCGCAAGATCAGAAAAGCCAATGGTATTTGGATAGTGGATGTTCAAAGCATATGACTGGAGATAGAAACAAGTTTGTAACCTTTGATGAAAATAAATATGGGAATGTAACATTGAACAATGATAAAGCAGGGAAAATCAAAGGAAAAGGCTCAGTCAGCCTGAGTAATGGAAGAGGAAAAGCTCAAGATGGAATATTTGTGGATGGGCTGAAAGCCAATCTGCTAAGCGTCAATAAAATGTGTGACAAAAGCTGTGATGTCCCTTTTAGAACCCAAGATTGTGAGGTAAGATCAAGCACCACAGTAAAGACCTTGATCAAAGGTGTTAGAACAAAAAGCAATGTCTATATAGTGGAAGAAGAGAATGAAGCATGCCACATAAGAAAACTTGATGAATCATGGTTATGGCATATAAGACTAGGACACCTAAACTTTGACCACATCATCAGTCTGAGCAAGAAGAATGTAGTCAGAGACATGCCAACAATAAAGAAGCCTTCAAATACCATATGTAAATCCTGCCAACTTGGAAATCAGACCTGCATATCTTTCAAGACCAGAGAGATACTATCTACAAGTTGGCCTCTTCAGCTTGTACACATGGACCTGTGTCGACCTTCAAGAACTAAAGCACCAAGCGGAGAATCTTATTTCATGCTGATAATAGATGATTTTCCCAGAATGACGTGGGTAGAATTTCTCAAATATAAATCTGAAGCACTTGAGAAATTCAAGATATTCAAGGCATTGGAAGAAAATAAAATAGGATGCAAGATAAAGTGCATCAGATCAGACAGAGGAGGTGAATTCACAGACTATGATTTTTCAGACCTATGCAATGAGCATGGGATAAAACAATAGTTTACTATTACAGGTACACCTCAACAGAATGGAGTGGCAGAGAGGCAAAACATGTTAGTACAATAGATTTCCAGAGCGATGATGCAAGAAAGGAACATTCCCTAGACCTACTGGGTAGAAGAAGTACACATAGCTGTTCACATTCTCAACGAAGCTCATATAAGACCAAATTGTGACAAGACTCCTTACGAATTATGGCATGGTAAACTAGCATCAATAAAGCACTTTAGAGTCTTTTGAAGCAAGTGTTAAATAAAAAATAATGATGAAAAACTGGGATAGTTCGATGCAAGAGCTGATGAAGGAATATTTTTAGGATATGCATCCAAGAGTAAGGGTTACAGGTGCTACAACAAAAGACTGCACAAAATTGTGGAAAGCATTGATGTAAGATTTGATGAAGATCTACCAATCATAACAACAAGCACAAGCTGTGCCAATCCTCCAGATGATCATGAAGCTCAGAACCAAGATAATGATGAGCATAGCAATTCAATAGAAGATATTTAATTAAACTCAAAAGGTCCCTCAAGACACACTCAAAAGAACCATCCAAATGATCAAATTATTAGGGACAAGAGTGTGGGAGTCTATACAAGAAGACAACTTGCTGAATAGATAGAAGAAGTATACCTAGCCATGCTATCTCAAATAGAGCCAAAGAAGTTCGAAGAAGCCAGTAAAGACAAAAACTGGGTAAATGCTATGAATGAAGAACTAGAACAAATTGAGAAGAAAAATACCTGGGAGTGAATTCCAAGACCCACTGGGAAAAATTTCATTGGCACAAAATGGATATTTAAGAATAAGATGAATGAACAAGGGCAGGTAATCAGAAATAAAACCAGAGTTGTATGCAAGGGGTATTCTCAAATTGAAGGACTTGACTATGATGAAACCTTTGCCCCTATAGCCATAATGGAAGCAATCAAAATGTTTTTGTCCTTTGAATGCTATCATGATTTTAGGGTATAGCAAATGGATGTGAAGTCTTCCTTCTTGAATGGAGACTTAGAGGAAGAAGTCTACATGGAACAACCTAAAGGATTCTCCTTAACAAATAAACATGACTATGTGTGAAAATTAAAGAAAGCATTATATGGTTTGAAAGAAGCTCCTCATGCATGGTATTCAAGGCTAGACAAATACTTGAAAAAACAAGGGTTCAAGAAATGAGGAGTAGACAACAATTTATACATAAAGGCTAATGATAATGAACTCTTGATTGTAGTAGTGTATGTAGATGACATCATGTTTGGTAGCAACAAAGATGAGTTAGCAAAAGGATTTTCTGAATAAATGAAATCAGAATTTGAGATGTCTATGATTGGAGAGCTCACCTTCTATTTAGGTCTTCAAATTCAACAAAAGAACACAGGAATATTCATTTCGCAAGAAAAACACTTAAGAGAAATGTTGAAAAGGTTTCAAATGGAAGACTGAAAACCTATGTCAACTCCCATGACCACTGGATGAAAACTTTGTGCTAATGATGGATCTACAAATGTAAATCAAAAACTTTATAGATCCGTGATAGGAAGTCTATTATACCTAACTGCTTCTAGAACAGACATTATGTTAGCAGTAGGACTTGTGGAAAGATATCAAGCAACACCAAAACTAAATCATTTACTTGCAATCAAGAGAATATTTATATATCTACAAGGAACTTCACATTATGGCCTATGGTATCCAAAAGGAAAAAGCTTCACATTGACAACATACACAGATGTAGATTGGGCTATTTGTGTGGATGACAGGAAAAGAACAAGTGGAGGTGCATTTTATTTGGGAAAAATTCTAATGGCATGGCTAAGAAATAAGCAAACTTCTATCTCTCTATCTACAACAGAAGTAGAATACATAGTAGCAGCAGCATGTTCCACGCAAGTAATGTGGATGAAAGAAACTCTCCAAGACTGAAGGTAAGCATTGATGAACCCATTTCTATCAAATGTGACAATACAAGTGCAATAAGAATATCAAAAAATCTTGTACTTCATTTAAAAAAAAAGTACATCCCAATAAAGTACCACTTCCTCAGAGAAAAAGTAGCACAGAAATTAGTGAAGTTGGAATATGTACCAACCAAGGAACAAACAACATACATATTCACAAAACCTCTTGCTAAAGAACCATTCGAATATCTAAGAGACAAGCTAGGGGTAGTGTTTGTAGATGTTACTCTCTAACGTGATCAGAAATCAGAAATAAAGAAAAAAAGGGGGCTGCATACAAGAAACAGGATCAGTGCAGAAGACAAGTGATAGTCAATATCAAACAAGAAAGCATCATTCCAGGGGGAGAGAAGTCAATAAAAAATTGTCACAAAAGAGATAGAGCAATGGAGCAGTACATGGAACAGGTCCTCAAGATCAGAGAATTATGAAAAGATAGAAACCACACTGGGAAAAGTGCAACCCTTTTCCATTGATGTCGAAGGGGGAGGAAAAGCAAGGAAAAGAAGAAAGGGTCTTCTGAAAAGCAAGTAGAGGAAGTCCTGGAGGAAGCATTGGAGTATTGCCATCAATTCCAAAGGGGGATATTGTTGGAAATATTGTCATTGATAGCAAAGGAGCACAAAGAAGAAACACCATGACAAGGGAGCTGAACAAATTCATATGAAAAATAAAAGGCAACTGATAAAAAAGATTAGGCTAGAGGAATAATTCCTATGTAAATATTGGTGTTAACAAATAAAACTCAATTTCTAAGTTTTTTTTTTGAGTGTATATTGTGTGCAAGTGAAATTGACATCGTATGAAGCATTTCAAAGAGGAATTACACATTTTCTTGTGTATACACAGTGCAGTGAGATCCGGGGGTTGAGTCACATTAAGGTTTTATCGTGTTTATAACCGATGGATGAGAACCTTAAAAGATGAATAAGCCATATGTTGTCTGAATGCCAGAATGGATTTGAATATTGGATGGAACACTAGCCTATCTGAAATCATGAGTTGAGCAAAGATGGAAAAACACAAAGTAATGGAGCAGTGAAATGAATCGATGGATTGTTTAAGTGTTTCATCAAGTATACGGAGGTGCCATATTGAAGAGTTGGAAGTAGAACTATAGATAACAACACAACATAACAGTGAAGGTAGAATCATAAATGATGGCGCAGAGGTGGTTTTTTCAAACAAAAAAATGGTTTTCACGTGGGTAAGACCTAGTAAGTGGTAACTCCCTGAATGAACGCGATACGACTCCGCAAGCGACACGTGGATGTCCAAAACCACTTATTTCACGTGCCTTGGAGCCATTAACTGTTGAAGCTTATTTGGACACGATATTCATTGGAATAGAAGCATTGCATTTTGGGTCTGCGTCCACCATTAGATGAAGGAAGCAAATAGATCGATTAAACAAAGTGGAAGGGTGAGTTGGAAATGCTATGGGACCTGGGCATAATGTTATGTCGGCAGTTGATATTATAACCAAGGTAAGAACTTTATTAAGTGGAGGTTATATAATATAATTGATGTAACAAGTGGATTAGTAAAGCTGTGGCCGAGAAAATTTATGTATGTTGATACTTTTGATACACTTTATGAAAGTTGAAAGTATAAAATGCATTTTCTTATGATGGTTGGTAAATGTGGGCCGAAACTATGGTGTATTTATGACTTATGTTAAGTCAGATCGCAAGTCATAGAATTTGCAATGCGATGCTATCACATATCGCAATTAGCGATGCTCATGTGACAAGAATTCGAAAGTCATAGAATTTGTGATGCGATGTGATTGCATATCGCAATCGGGGTAGGAGAAAAATCACACAAACATAGTGGTTACAGAAAATTTGAAGTGCGATATGATGACATGGCAGCTAACGTGGACCTGACCACATAAATTGCAAATAAATCAAGATGACGTGGAAAAATGATGTGCCAGTGATGTGGCGATGACGTGGCAAGGTGACGTGACACAATGACATGGAGATGACATGGACCTGGTGTGTATCGCAAATCGCAAGATTGGAGGGTTGAAGATCGTAAGAGCAAGGTGGCAATGCGATGGATAGAAGAGATGTGATGGATAGAAGCGATGCGATGTGCCAATGAGAATGGGCATGTGGCGACACAACGCAACCTTGCACATCAGCGATGCGAATTTCGTCGCATACCGCGAAGTGGCAATGCGATGCGAGGCGAAAATGAAATGTGATGCAAAGTTGTGATGTGATGTTCATCGCATATCACAGATCACAAAGCTCAAAAGGGATAGCACTCATATACGCCGAAGTACGATGAAGGAGCTAAATGTGATGCAGCTTAGAGCTATTATTTAAAAGATTTAAAATCCGGGAGTATAGAGTTTCCCTTTGTAAATCACATTGGAGAGAAAAGGAGCCATATCGCAAAGAAAAATTTAAATAGCCAAAACGTCGAGATACAGCCTGGTGGGACCCATCGCACATAGCATATCGGGAGATCAGATGGATGAAGGCACATAGGATATCTGAATCGCCGAAGTGCGATAAAAGGAGTGGACGTGATGAAGATCAAAGTTGAGACCTAAAGGTCTTTTCAAATCCAGAAATATGTGGTCTTCCTTTGTAAATTGCATCGAAGAGAAAAAGAGCCATATAGAAAAGAATGATTGAAACACCGAAGTGAAAAGTATGATAATGAATCGAATGCGATGCAGGTCAATGTTGAATCATAAGATATTTCAAGTCCGGAAGTATGGGATTTCCCTGTGTTAAATCGTTTCGGAGAGCAAAGAATGATAATAACGTAAAACAAAAAGAGAAGGTTGAACATTGCAAGGAAATGCTGGCGCAGTTAAAAGGACTCGTTCCCATGCAGAACAGTTAGAAATATAATAGCAGGGCAGAGAAGACAGAATAATCGGAAAACTAAGAGCTGAAAGGGCTGAATTGAATATATCTGTTGTAACTGTAAATGTAAATGAATTAAATTTTTTTATTGTATGTGATGCAAAGGCAAGTCTCCAAAGGGAAAGAAAAACTCCACTGTAATACAAAAATATATACATCCTGTTATATTATTCTGAATGTGTTGGACAAGAAAATGAGAAGGGGGAAGGCAAAGAGTTGTACCTGTTCATTTCGAATTCCCTGTGGAATGCAAAAATTTATGAGGTGAACTCTATAAATAATGTTACAAGCATATGCATAAAGAGCAAGAGAATAGAGAAAGAGGTGAGAGAATGTAAGAATAAGAAGGAGCAAAAGGATGAGTTGTGGAGATCCAAAGATGATATAAAGAAAATTTGAAGGCTAGAAGGACAACAGTAAAGAAGGAGAAAAACAGAGTTGATATCCAGGTAAATCAGCATATGATTTTATTGTACAATGAGGAAGTTGGTGCTTCCATATCAAGTTGTAGCTTGATAGATGTCCAGTTGTAGCTGGCTGAGGTAGGAGCCTCATGTAGGTTGTATTCTAAAGAAAATATATGGGAGTTGGATCATCCTTGCAAGTTGTAGCTTGCAGAATTAAGGTAGTAGCCTCCTGTAGGTTGGAGCCTACAGAAAATCAGTGGCGAGAGGAAGTTGGAGCTTGCCTTTGCATCACAACAATAATAAGATGTGGTTTTATCCCTTATGGTTTTCCACTTATATCTGTTGTCTATGTGCATAATGACTATATGTTGATATTTTGTATTTGATCTGCTTAATACCTACTCCTCACTTAATAAGATTGTTGTTCCATTGTATATTATGTTGATCATGAAATGAGGATTTAAATAAGTGTAAAAGAAAGTTTTACAAGACCATGACTGCGTTAAACTGATTCACCCCCCTATAAGTTTAACCAAGGGTTCAACTTCTATTTATTCACTAAGACTCCCTAGAATATCAGTTTTGAATTCAACAAGAATATTTCCTATTTCTGCCCTACTTATTGTTCCAGTTGCAGATTTATTTACCCTTGCAAGGATAGGGTCTCTTGGTCGTTTCAGAATTTTAGATTTTCCTCTTGACAGATTAATACACAGTTCTCCTATATCAAGTAATGAAAGTTGAGATATATCTCTTTTCCCCATCATGTTAAGGATATCTATCCATTCATCCCTGATTGTTTTCAACAAAAGAGCTTTCAAAGTGTCTTGATCTAAGTTTTGAATTTTTTCCCTTTTTAATGCTATAGTTAAATCTTTCAAGTAAATCTTCCAGATTTTCATCCTCTTTTTGCATCATTTTGAACACTTCTTCCTTATGGTTCACTGCTATACAGTAATCCAGATATCTGACCAGAAATGCTTTCTTCATATCATTCCATGTCCCAATAGACCCAATGATTAGACTCATAAACCATTTTAGTGTTGCTCCTTTCAATGGTGAAGGGAACAATTTAAGTTTTCGACCATCTTGAAGATAGTCATAAGTTCTGCATAGAACTTCAAATTCAAATAAGAATGTCTTAGGGTCTTCATTTTCAGTCCATGAAAATGTGGAAGAACATAGAGTGAGATATTTTTCATAGTAGCATTTGTTTCTTCATCTATTATGGGGAATCCAAAGGAGGTTTCAATTCCCCTTCTACCTCTACCTCCTTCTGCATTCGCTCTTCCTCTTCCTCTGTCTCCTCCTCTACCTCTACCTTCTTCAAATAGCAATTTTTCTCCATTAAAGACTTATCCTTCCCCTTCTTCTTCTCCCCTTCCTGCCATGATAGATTCTTCCGAACTAATATGAGGTTTAGTATGGAGAACTAATTGTTCTTCTGGTTCTTCTATCAAGGGTATATTGAAGAATAATTCATCCTCTTCCTCTTCACTAGGGATTTGTAATTCTTCTACTGGAATATATTCTCCTGTGGAAGTGAAAAAGGTTATCCCCTTTGTAGGAGTCCTTGGATCTTCTTCCTCCAGAATTGCTTCAGAAGTGGGAGATCTTCCTGATTGGATATCTGACCTTAAAACTTCTGGAAGCCTATGACTAGTATAGTATGGAATATGGGTTTGAGATGGAGGTGTGTTATTTCTAGGTCTTGGTGGAGTGAGTGGTATTATGGGGATTAAGCTTCCGCCTCTTATAAATATACCCCTAGAGTCTCTTTCTCTAGGCATATCATTGTTTTTGGGATGTACGAAATAAGGCTACCTAGTTACATTTCCACGGCAACGGCGCTGAAATGTTTAGTCAATTTAGTGTCCTAAATTGTTAACATAAATTATCGACCAGGGTTAGTAAACTGATGAAGTGTACCGCACTTTATATGCCTAAGTATCCTTTTTTCCTACTTCGTTGTTTTAAGGTTTTGTTGATGTTTTTGTGAGTTTTTATATTTTTATCCTTAGCATTCTATTCTAAACTAAAAGATGAGATTAAATATTTTTAGAAAGGAAGGAAAGGGAAATGCTGTTAAATGAATTAAAGCAGGCTATCTGGAGTCTATATTCTAATTAAGAAATGATGAAAACTATAAATCGTAATCCATTGATATTGCAGCTCAATTGAGATTTCAAGAAATGAAAACAACTAATAACTCAAACATCACAACTTAATCCAATTCATTCAATTAATATTTATTGGAAGAGCTTTTGAAAAAGATTAATTGTAGTGTAATGAGTATCTCCTATGACATGAAATAAAAATTCTAAAACAACTAATAACTCAAACATTACAACTGAATCCAATTCATTCAATTAAGATTTATTGGAAAAGCTTTTGAAAAATATTAATTGTAGTATAATGAGGATCTCCTATGATATGAAATAAGAAACAACTAATAAATCAAACATTACAACTGAATCCAATTATTTCAATTAATATTTATTGGAAGAGCTTTTGAAAAAGATTAGTTGTAGTGTACTGAGGATCTCCTGGACAATTACTGTATCTATAAGTCACTAACCATTTTAATTAAGATTTAAATGGCCTTTACTTGGTCGAGCATAGTAACTGTTTAACTATGAAATACAAGAAATGAACCTAGGAAATCACTGTTCTTATAAGTCATTTATCTATTATTCAATAGCTTTTACTTAGTTTGATCTAGCAATTGCAAATTATGAAAGCAATAATTGAGAAAAAAGTAAAGAGAAATAATAAAAAGAAACTGAAATAAACTTATCTAGGAAACATATGAAACCTCCTCGAATAGTAGGGGCACACTGCTACCAATTCGTTGTAACCATTTAGCTCCTTAATATTATAATTAGAACAACATCAAGGCTAATATCCTTTTATTAAAACAGTGCTTTGAAAAATAGAGTATCACTGTGATTCTGAATGTGTTATCAATTGTCATTTCTTGGTTCTACGAAGCTTAATTTATATGAAAATTCATAACTAATGTTGAACAAAAATAGGTACAGGTGTAATCTCTTAGTCAAAATTGAATTGAGACTCTTTTGAGACTTGTGATTTGCTGCAAAGCAAATCAAGAGTCCTAATTCCTATAGAAAATAGTTTCTTTGACTCTTTCTTTGACCATTGGATTAGACACCTCCAGTTGTCAATTCCATCCTCGTGGATAGGAAGGAATCATGTAGGGAAGATTTTAAAACTACCCATGTGCACCTTTTCTCCAATTGACACCTGCATCATACTTAAACACAAAAACAACTGCGGAACGCTTGACTGGCTACAAAATGCCTGTATTCTGTGGCTAAACTGTTCAAAATTATTAAAACAATAAAAATAATGAAAATACAACATGTTAATCATTTTTATGTAACCTTTAAGAGATATTAATCATTCTTCATTGAATTTTAGGCTTATGAAGTGATAAATAAATGATGAAATGAAGAGAAAGTTTGCAAAAGAGAAGACAATTCTAGGGCTCAATAGCTCACATTACCATACTTTCAACAACCATTTGAGATCAAGACTGATGCCTCTGAATGTGCTATTTAGGTATTTCCTAATCAACAGGGGCATCTAGTGGCATATCATAGTGAGACATTGTCTAACACAATTTGCAAGTATCCCACTTATGAGAAAGAAATGTATTCCACTGTACAAGCTTGTCGACAATGGAAGCATTACATTCAGGGGAGGGAAACAATCTTCCACATAGACAACCGACCCTTGTAGTTCATACAGACATAAGGGAAGTTTTAGAAGGATTGCCATCAGAAGTGGTCCAGATATCTACAACAGTTTCATTTGAACATCAAGTACAAGAAGGGTAGCACCAATAATGTTGCAGACTACCTCAGTTGGCCACCGATCGTGGCGCTAACCACTGTTCTCAGCTCTTGTGGGTGCGAGAATTATAATTGGCCACTTCTCTACAAGAGCGATCTAGAATTTGGCCAGAAATACAAGGCACTCTTGGGGTGTACACAAATTCCAAATTTCCCCCTCAAAGATGCGTTGTTATGTCACCTAGGATACCTTTTTGGTCCTTTAAGAAAGCGTGCCAAGATGATATGGGAATCACACTACAATCGAGTTGCTGGGAATTTTGAGGTTGAGAAAAATATGGCAATACTAAAGAAATATTTGTATTGGTTGAACATTCGACAGGATGTCGGGAAGTACATTAGATCCTGCACTACTTGTGCCATTTCGAAACCGACCATCAAGAAGTAAGGCCTCTATACTACTCTACCTACCCATAGGCGACCTTGGGAATCCATATCCATGGATTACATGTCGGGAATTCCTTCTAATAAGCATGGAAAGAACTGTGGTTTCGTGGTCGTCGACAGATTCTCGAAGATGGCCATTATGGCAGCCTATAACAAGAATATCACAGTAGAAGCCACTGCTAAACTCCTCTTTAAATGAGTGTGGGTCCACTTTTGTATCCCACAGTCTATCATATCAGATCAGGACAACAACTTCCTTAGCACATTTTGGTCCAATCTCTAGTCAATGCTCGACACCAAGCTCACCAAGTCCACAACTTTCCATCCCCATACTGATGGCCAGACAGAGGTCGTTAATAGGATGATTGTACACATTTTTCACGTGTACATTTAAAATATTCCACACACATGGGATGAGAGCCTCCCCTATGTACAACATAGTTATAACCGGGCTCTCCACAGTTCAACCAGCCAAAACCCCTTTCAGGTGGGTTTGGGATTCTAGCCACTATTTCCCATTGATGTAGCCATGCCATTTGTGGCTATTCAGGCTAATTCGGCTCATATATTGTCTAAAGCTAGCAAAGAGAACATCTTCATCAAGCACATTCAACACATCCACCAAGAGGTTCATGAAATATTGGACAGAGCCAACGCTAAGTACAAGAAACAACATGATCAACATCGGCTGCCACACAGCTTCTAGGTGGGAGACAAAGTGTGGCTACATTTGTAGAAGGAGCGCCTCACTGGACCCCACCGCAAGCTTTGCCCACTCTGATATGGGTCATACACCATCACCAAGGCTATATGGAACAATGCCTTCGAGCTCAGTATTCCGCAATTCCTTGGTATGCACCTAGTATTCAATGTGGACTCCCTTTGTCCCTACTTCCCACGTCTACTCGACAACTCTGACATTGCAGAACAACTCACACGAACAGAGTTAAACCCAAACTGCATGGAACAGGTTACCACAAATTGTATCATGGATATGAAAATCAAGAACACTTGCCAACATAATATCCAACCATATCGGTTTTTCAAAGCTAGCCAACTCGTCAACCAAGGCAAGTGGTTCACGAGGGACCAAGTTCAGTAGAATTTTCCTCATCTCATGGAGGAACTCAATGCAATGGGGACCATTGATTCCTAAGGGGGTAGGAATCATGCAGGTGGATATTGGAAGCTACCAGCCTTTTCCACTTGGGGCCCCACCATTGTCTCTTTTAGTTTTTCAATTTCGGCACAACTTACTATTTTTAGCAGTTTTTCGGGTCATGAACTTTCAGAGCTGTTTTGAGGCCCTAAACAACATTTTGTGGGAATCGCGCCTCCGTTTAATATGATTTTATTCCAGAATCAATTCCATTCCATAATTTATATTCACATTCATCAATTTTAGTCCTTGGATAGATCTTTCTAATGATGTATCATGTGCGTCAAACGAAGATAGTATGCCAAAGTTACAACCGTAGGAAGTTGAAACACCAATTTATCCAAACGTGGCCCACATTTTTGGCGCTTCATATCCTAGGCTTAGGTTTTTTGATGTTTAGGGTTCTCCATTGCTTCTCTATAATAAATAGGCCCTTGAGGCTCATTGGAACACAGTTGAGAGGCTGGTAGCTGCCACATCTCTTCTTAGAGATAAGCTACCAGCACCCTAGCTAGTTTATTTCCATTCTGTCTGTAAGAAAATTTGAATTCTTTGATATTAATGAAATGAAGTGCTATTTCTATTGCATATTTGTATTTATGGTTATATGTGTATGCTATTGCATTCCTACATAAATCTGGATCAACAGTTGGACAGTCCAGGCTGGAAACCCAAGAGTGTACCGGTAGTTCGCTGACAACTAAATGAATATACATGGGATGCGGGAATCACGAATGGTAACCCAATAATTAAGATGGTTTGGTCATCTATCCTGATCAGCATTAGAACCAAATGAAGAGAAGGGAAATTGCTAGGATGAAAACTACTATGTAACAAGAAATGAGTAGTCCACTGAAATTGGCATTCTCATTATAAATAAATCTAAATAACCTTGTGTAAAATGAAATTTATCAAGCGTAGAAGAAACACAAATATCATATTACAGATGAAATATAATTATAAGAAATACATGAGAAAAATTTATTACATAATGAGAATTTTAAACATCGTATCAGTGTTGTTGAAGTGGTAAAGAAGCAACTAACTACATAGTTGAAGCACCGTGAAGGAAAAAGCGAATAAGATTGAGGTGCTACATGAAAAATACAAATATTGAAATTAAGTAGTAATTATTGTAAATACATGTAAGCTAAGAGAATATCCTTGTGCCGCAAGGGAATTTCCTAAATTATAACTTAAACATGAAATCATGTAGTTCTAGGACATGGTAAAAATGTAAACTACTAGCTGAATGAAAATATCGAGAACGACTGAGATTATCCTTACAGTTATGAACAAGACTTATAGAAAAACCGAGGATTCAGTACAAATACAATCATTCGCAAGACTATAAACATTTATAATTACATATGAATTATATAATCGAGCCTGTAAGGCTTCAACTTGAATTTCTAATAAATTAAGAAGAGTTATACCCAAAAAGCACAGAAGGATTCATATAAACTAAATAGTTTGCAGAAGTTTGCAATACCTGTGCGCGGAGAGGCGAATAAGTCACTGTCGAGCATGAAAGTGAAATGAGGGAGTGTTCCATGTAAATGAGGGTAAAGTTGTGAGTTACCTGAAAAATAGTTCAAAAAAAACCAAGAGTTAGGGGCCTAAAGACAACCGGAGAAAGCTAACAAGATTCCAACTATAAATGAAGAACAAAGCTTACCTTTACTATGGTATGGTCTGAGATTGAAGATCCGTGAACCTGGGAAATACAATAATAAGATTAGGCATAAAGACTCTAATGTCGACTTGGAAAACAATTTTTCCCTTTTAGTAGATGGAAATAAATTTGAAATAACGAGAAATACTTGTGAGTGCAAGGATGAGGATGGATGCTGGAATAACCTGCACAGTCATAATAAAAGCCTCCATAATGACACTATAGAGGGATAAACACTAGAACCCATTAAGCTCTACACTTGAAACAATTGCGAATGCTTTTGGATTTTGTAAAATACCAAGAAGGGTGGGGTTATAATAAAAAATAACCAAATGCACAATGATAATACCTTAAGACCGTCATATTAATGAATAGCAATGGAGAGCTTCAAATGGAGTTTAAATAAATTACGAATTCTAGGAGCCGAATACCTGTGAGAAGCTGGGAAAAAACTAAAGGCTCATCAAGGCCTGTCGATGACGGTGAGATGGTAGTAATGTTGTAAATGTCTTAGTGAAATTGGATGACAGTCGATCCCTCAGCGTAAGAACGTCATGGTGGCATAACCGTTGCAGAGCAGCGGAGAGCTAATTCTCCTGAAGTTTCACACAGATAGAATGAAAATAGGTTAGGGTTGATGGGTGGGTCATTATCATAACCCTACCCAAGCCCCATTGAAGCCGTCGATCTCATAGAGTTCAATCCAATGGTGCTAAACATAACATATGCCAAACTTTCAAGTTATCAAACCCTTAATGATATTTTAAATCACCGGAGTTAAGATCTTGGTACGAGTAGATCATGCCGGACATCCAATTATTAATCACCATATTTATTATGGCAACATTATGACACGGGTGGAATAGACACGAGGTTTGGCAGGTGCTAACCACCCATTCGAACAAATATCAAACAACCACCAAGCATATAATTATACATAATTGCAAACGTAACTATGGATATTCCTTGGAACCAAAGTGCCATATCAATAAAACATATATATAGCTTTCCCCTGTAAATACTTGTCTGGCAGAATATAAAAAAAGGTTTGTATATCTGAATGTAAATGGTAACATTGAAATATTCAAGATGACTAATATAAATATACCAAGGATTTTAATTGTGTATAATCAGTTGGATTAAATTGACATGTAAATAGTAAATAATTTTATTTATTTATTAGTGAGTACCACAAGTGGTATCAGAGCAACGTTCGTACATTGGGACCTAGATGGGTCACCTGAATAACAAATTGTTGTGTGTAAATTGTGCATAGAAAGTAGAAGGCATACTATGAGAAGGGGATCAATGCATCAAGTACCCACGAATGATGGGGAACCTCATCCCCAAAAAAATCCTGAAATGAACCCAAAAATATGGGTACAAATGAGAGTAGATTAGCACCAACAGACCAACATATTACTAGAAGAACACCAATGTCATACAAGTATACTCTAAGTAAAGTGCAACAATTACACGAAGAAATGGTCTGGGTGAGAAGCAACAATGAGAGACTGATGGAAGAGCAGGAGAGGATTCTCAAAATCCTCTCTGATAGGGAGAATCAAGGGATAGTCCCACCAAGCCTTGAAAGAGAATACTGGGAAGCAAGAGAGAAAGGACGACAGAATAATAACCATATGGAAGGAAGTAATACACAAAAAAGTAATAAAAATAAAAATTATAACGATTAAGAATCTGGAAAAGTGTCAGAACAACAAGAGAAGAATAAATGGAAATTTGAATTGCAGGGTGAGTTTCGGAAAATCAAACCTCCTACTTTTCATGGAGAGGTCAAAGAGGTGGCTTAGGCTTTGCTAACTAATATGAACAAGTACTTTCAAGTTTGTGAATATGGAAGTAACGTCAAAGCTTGCTTGGCCATTTATCAGCTGAGGGAAAAAGCCACTCTATGGTGGGAGGAAGTCAAGAATGTTGGAAGCATTGAGGATCAAAATGTGATGTGGGATGATTTCTAGCAACACTTTAAGCATAAGTACCTAAAAAAGCCTTTCTATGATGAAAAATCTCTAGAATTCCATGATTTAATATGGGGACAAATGACAATGGATGAATTCATAATTAAGTTCATGTCATTATTAAGATATGTACCTTACCTGAGAGATGAAAAGGCTAAAGTTCAACGATTTCTGAGAAATCTACCTACTCACATGAAAGAAATAATTGAATTCATAAATTCAAAGACTATGGATGAGGCAATTCAAAAAGCATGAATGTGTTATCAACAATTCAAGGAAAAATGGAAACAAGAAGAAACTAGTTGCCAAAGAAAGGACATAAAAATAACTCGAATTTTAAAAATACTAGGTCTGGGAATTTTAAAAATTCTACCAGAAATTCAGTAAGTAGGAAGTGTGAGAAAAATCCCCAGATAAAAAATGGCCAACAGAGGAATGACCCATAGAAGCCTCCAGCAAACCAGAGAAAGGGCAGACCTAGAAACCCCCTCTACAATGTTGGGGATGTAGTGAGGCCCATTATTACAAGAATTGTCCTCATCGTGGGAGAAGAGAAACAACAACCAACTTGCAATAGGATTCTACGGTGGAGGATTTTGCTCGAAATATACCCAGAATTAATGCAGCTCTTGATGACCGACAAGAAGATTACCAGCCGATAATGATAGAACATGAAGGTAAGTTATTTTCACAAACTATTTATATTTTGGTTGACCCTAGTGCCAATTTAAGTTAAGTAAACCCCCAGATAGTAGAAAAGTTTAACTTACAAAGCCATAAATTTAAGAACCCCTGGCTGGTACAGCAAGCCACTGGGGCAAAGAGAAGGGTTAGTGCCAAAGGTTCAAACTTTTCTTTGGAAATCGGAAATTATTAGTTAAAGGTGGAATTAAATATTTTACCTTTGGGTTCCTATGACATACTACTGGGTATGGATTGGATAGAAGGACAATGGTCACTGGTAGACTGTAAAGATAATATCATTTACTTCTAAGTTGAATATGGGACTTGCCAAGGGTTACAAGGAATCAGGGAACCTCCGCATTTATGTCCCATCACAACATATGAACTGGGTAAATGCATCAGAAAAGGATTCCAAATTTATGGCATTTAAGTGGTATTTGATAACTCTAAGGAGAAGACACCTATGATGGAAAATATACTAGTGGTATAGAACTTTATAGATGTGTTTCTAGAAATCATACCAAGATCACCTCCAAAAGGACATATCAATTTCAATATCAAATTAATGCTCGAGACCTCACCAGTATCAAGAGTACCATACTGGATGAGTTTACTCGAGCTAACACAATTAAAAATGCAACTACAAGAACTGGTGGATAAGGGGCATACTCAACCAAGTGTATCCCCTTGGGGAGCACCACTATTGTTCTAAAATAAGAAGGATGTAACCATGTGAATGTGCATGAATTATAGGAAGATCAATAAGTTGACTCTTAAGAATAAATACCTATTGCCAAGTATAGATGATCATTTCGATCAAGTGAAGGGAGCGAATGTATTTTCAAAGATATATTTAAGATCTGGATGTCACCATATTTGAATTAAATATGAAGACATTTACAAAACAACCTTCTGCAATCGATACAAGCACTATCAGTTTGTGGTTTTACCATTTGGTTTAACCAATGCACCAACAATGTTCATGAGCTTGATGCATGGCATATTTCACCCCTTTTTGGACAAGCTTGTTTGTATATTTTTTGACGACATGATGATATATTCAAGAACCATGGAAGAACACAAGGAACACTTGAGACAAGTGTTGTAAATGTTGAGGAAACATCAGTTGTATGCCAAGTTCAACAAATGTGACTTTTTCAAAGAGAAAACACAAAATTTAGGTCATGTCATTTCTATTGAAGGCATAGTAGTAGATCTAGAGAAAATAAAGACTATCATTGAATGGAGAGTGCCCAAGAACATGGAAGATATATGTTATTTTATGGGATTGGATGGATATTACAGGCGCTTCATCGAAGGATTCTCGAAAATTACCTTTCCTATTAAATCTCTGCAGTGAAAGGGGAAGGTGTTTAAATGGACTAGCGAATTTTAGGCTAGTTTTGAATTTTTAAAACACCTACTGACTATTTCCCCTATATTCAGGGTAGCTGACCCAAACAAGGAATTTGAGGTATGCACCGATGCGTGCAAAGAAGGAGTAGGCGAAATGTTATCTCAAGAGGGAAGGGTCGTTTCCCTTGAGTAAAAAATGCTAAAATATCATGAACAACGTTATCCTGCTTACGATTTAGAGATGAAATCGGTAGTGCACACACTCAAGGTATGGAGACACTACTTATTGGAAGAGAGGTTATTTTTGAAGAGAGATCACAATAAATTAACCAACTATTTTAAACAAGCCGATTTAAAAGCTTTTCAGGCAAGGTGGAATGTATTTGTAAGTGAATTTTATTTTGATATTCAGCATGTTAAGGGCAAGCAAAATCATGTGCCTGATGATTTGAGAAGAAAATTGCATTGCGTGTATGAACTCTACTTTAATCAGGTAGAATTCAAATTGCAGGATTAGATGAAAGAAGAAGCTTAGAAAGATCCTCAATGCCAATTTTTATGGAAACAATCAAATAAAGTAGTAAAATAGGAAAAGTCATCATATTATGCGATTAAAGGAGATCAACTTTTAACTTTTAAAGGAAATATATATATCCCAAATCAGATAAGTTTGAAATAGTTGATCTTGAATGAATACCATTGCAACACTTATTCTGGACACCCAGGTTACCAGAAAATGCTAACAGTAATGAGGAAAGTTTATTTTTGGCTTAGTATGTAGAAGAATATTGTTGAATACTTAAACAAGTGCTTGGAATGCCAATAGGTTAAGGTGGAACATCAACATCCAGTGGGATTTTCTTAAGCCCATACCTATACCAGAATGGAAATGGCAGGTTAATACATTAGATTTTATTACTGATCTACCAAGATCAAAGAAGCATAATGATTCTATAATGTTATTTGTTGATAGATTGAGCAAAGAAGCTCACTTTTTTGCTGTACAATCCAGTTACAGAATAGTGCAGATTGCAGATTTTTTCATGAGAGAAATATTTAGGTTGCATGGCATTCCTAAAATAGGTATATCAAATCAAGATGTAAATTTCACTTCAGCCTTTTGGAAGGTATTTTTTACTAGATTCGGTACACATCAACTTCAACACCGCTTAAAAATGGAAATATGGCAAGAGTGAATCAAATCCTACAAGACATTTTGCACATGTACGTAATGCAACAACCCACAAAGTGGGAAAATTAGCTACATCTACTGGAATTTTCATAAAATAATGGATATCAAGAGTCTTTGAAAATGAGTCCATTTGAAGCCTTCTACAGGAGATAGTGTCTAATTCCCATTAACTGAAGTAGATCAAAAACCAAATTAATTTTTCACCTAGAGGTGTTGGCAGAAATGCAACAAGAAGTAATGAAGATTCGACATATTCTAAAATATGCCCAATATCAGTAGAAGGTCTATGTGGAAAAAAAGAGAACCTACCGGGAATTTGAAGTGGGTGACCATGTGTATGTGAGAATCAAGATTAATAAAAGCACCTTAAGGTGGACTTCATGTGCCAAATTGGCTCCCAGGTTCTATGGACCTTTCCAAATATTGGAAGGAGTAGGACCAGTGGCCTATCCATTGACACTACCCAGTCACTTACGGCTGCACAATATGTTTCATGTACCAATACTGAAACGATATGTGCATGACATGAGGCATGTAATACATTGGCAAAAAATTCAGGTAGAAATAATATTGAGTATCAAATCTCTATAAGAGATGAATATTATGATAATTAACTCAAAGTTCTTGCTGATTGTAGGTCGAACCAGATGGAAAATTTCTGGTATAACCTCAACGTATTCTCGATCAGAGAGAAATGACACTTTGGAAGCGAGCCATCACCCAAGTTAAGGTGCAATGGAAGCACTTTGGCCTGGAGGAGGCTACATGGGAAGATGAAGGATTTATGCATGAGGCATACCCTGAACTATTTTCTAATATGGAATAGAACACCAGGGACAATGCTTATTTCTAGAGGGGTAATATGTAACAACTGGATTTGATCCTTAAACTATTTATATTTATTTTAAAAATAGATTATAGATTTAAATTTTAAGTAAGATTAACAAGTAAAGTTAATCTAGTAATGAACATGATTTATATTTTGTTTTTGAATAAAGATTATTTTTATGGAACTTTTTCCATAAAGAACGATGATAAAGTATTCCAAGATTCTAGAGTAGTTAGACAAAAGAAGTTAAAATAGTTACCTTTTCCTTTGAGGATAAAAGGAAAATCCTAGTGAGGAAAATGGGTTCTATGATTTAAAAACAAACTAAATAGGGTTGAAGGTGAGAATCAATCTAGACCTGGTTGGAGCCAGTGGAAACTCAGAAACCTGAATATGGAAGAAGGACTAGACCGAGGGTCTTGAGGTCTATTCCATAAAAACATTTCTATCTAAGTACTACTCTAGTGTGGAGCATGGGGAGAGTTGAGGACGTAATCACCTCTCTCATGGTTCGGAGGAAGTCATTAGCATTTTGAAGTGAGATAAGTAACTCAAGTATGAGCCTCAGAAGTTCTATGGGAATTACTTTGTTTTCTTTTTCGGATTAGTGAAAATATTAAGTTATGTATTTTTGAACAATCTGATGGTGGGGCTACTATGCCAAACTCACATACTCCACTTTCAATGCATATAAAAATTCATGCACCCAATTTAATGCTCAATACAATTGTCAATCTAGGCAAAACATGAAAATATATATGGAAACTTTAATATCTCAAATCTAAGATTTGACACATTAAATTATAATCTCGATGGTTATAAAACCCACACAAAATACAACCCTCATGTATTTCTTCCTATGCATGTAGAATGCGTTTCCCAATTTATGTTTTAAATCTGGAAACTTTTACAAAACTGTGCAGAACACTACTCTCCATTCAAAGTGGAGATTTCCTTACCTTTCACATTGGTTATAAAAACCAACCACCAAAGATCAATGTAGAGGCTTTCATTCAGAACCTATGGCTCAAAAAAAGTATAAAATCTCAATGCATATAATATGCTTCTTCATTCAAACAAATCCATATCCAAAGTTTGTTGTTTAATTCATTCATGGCGAGAGCCATTTTTCAAATAGTATTATCACAAATTTTGGTTAAAAAACTACATAAATATTATGGCCACAACTTATTAATGTTTTCAAAGCATAAAAAACATTCAAATTTGTATTTAAAAGACCAATTACCTACACACGTAGGACTGTTGGTCCCACCGCTCGTTTACAATTTACTTGGGTGTTAACTCTTACGCAACTCCATGATGCGATTTTCATTGGATCCTAGGCCTCAATGATTGAATGCAAATCACATATTTTTGTCACTGAGCTTTAACGTGAAAATATTTTGCGAAATTTGTGGTTCTGGATTACCACCCTGGCATGCATCGTTCAAAGACCTTTATCGCATTATTTTCAGCCATAAAATATACCTCCTATTTGTTATGTGAAAACCACCAGTCTTTGCCTCAAACCACTCCCTGGCTTTACTATTCACGTTGCGTTTGAGTCTTACCTACGTTCATTCGAACCCTATTTCTTCGTGTACAGCTGAATGGAATGGATCATACAACAAACCGATATTTTCAACCTCGTCTTCTACCTTCAGCGCTATGGTCGGCCTCACTTGACATCGATTAAACAAACAGAGTTTCAACACAGATTTAAATATATTCAATATCAGAGTTTCACATGCTTGCAACTTCATCAAAAGATCTAACTCATCAATTCCCTGTATTGTGGCTTTAACACCAGAAAGGGTATCGATTTATGCAATCGGAAACCAACAACTCTTTATACCAAACATATCAATATTAGAATGAATCTCTGATATAATTAGAGCCCTTTCACATAGAATAAATGTGCATTTAAATTATAAATACTTATAACGGGGATTCAGTCTACGATTTTTGCGCAACAGAATTCGGTAGATTTTCAATCAATTTCAACATCGACTCCCTAATACTATATGTAACCATCACATAAAACCTTGCTACAGTGTTCTTTCTTCTACATGATAGATCTCATCTATCTACACAGAACTTCAATTCCTCAAAACATCCATAATCGGAAATCTCAATTTCAATGCTATTCAACACCCTTTTGCGTCATCGATCCTTGCAATGATCGAAAACTGCAAATCTTCTCTTAATATTTCTCAAAAATATGTAAACCAAATTGCATTCAATTTCAAAACCAAATTACAGAATTAAACATACAATTGCTCATTGAATATAAATCATCATGCATATTCCAATCAACCAATGCACATATATTTCAGAACCAATTTCTTTCATATATACAAATGAAATAAAATCGCAAAAGAATTCTCGTTTTTGGCCATATTTTCAAGATCAAATGGCCCTGTTCACTGCCCGTAGGCTTACAGGAACTCTGTTTCCTAAACCTACTCTAGCTCTATACAACTCTCCAAATCTCCAGGTCTACCCTCTTGATGCCTTTGGGCTTACATTTATAAAAAACCCACTAATGAATCGATTTAGCTTCTTTGACAGCTCAAAAAAACTTTTGGAATTCTCAAAGTCCCAAATTAGCCTAAATCCCCAAATTTACTGAACTGACTCTTCACATTCCCAGTTAATTAATTCTCTCATGTTCTCTAATTATTTGAGAACATTTACAATTCCTCAATATATTTATTCAAAATACTAATTATTACATAAGAAGTTAAAAACATAAGACCCCCCTATGTCTACTTAGATACAAAGTATTTTATTGTGCCTAATGCCCCTGCATCAGACTCCCAAGGTTAAAATTGATCATGATATCCTGATCATGTGCTTTTATCCTTGTCTGCCTAGATCCGACACTTTGTTCTGTAACTGATCATCCACTGCAACATTCTTCTTCTGCACTTCTCCAGGCTTCCATATCTTATTCTGTCTTGCTCCACTGGCTTCACCTTTAAATTCTCTTTTTGTCTTTCTTTTGCTATTGCTTCTCCTTCTTTGTTTTCTTGCTGCTGTCTTTTTCTGAGACATCTTCTCCATCAATTTTCTTATCAATTCAATTTCCTGATATAATTTATCTTCTGACTGCTGGATACTGCTCCATCTTGTTTGCTGAACCCCTACTTCTGCTTCTGCTTGCTGAGTTCTTATTTGCTAAAATCTTGCTTCCATTTCCTAAGCCCTTGCGCTAGCTTGTTGAGATTTTACTTGCTTAGTCCTTACTTCTTTAGTTCTTACTTACTGAAATATTTTGCTAGCTGCCACGCAGTCATCCATACCCTCTTGTTTTATGTAATAGAAAAATTCTTCCTGATTGTCACCCATGACAATTTCTTCATTCTTTGACTTTAGCAATTCTCTGGACTGGTATTTAAATTTCCAGTCACTATCATCACCTCTTTTCTTCTCCTTGACCAAAAATCCTTTAGTCCTTCCATCAATACCTGCAATCATAAAACAAACACCAAATTTGTAAAATCCTTGTGTCTCTTCCTCTTCTGGAAACACTTCAAATTGTTGCTTTAACACTTCCTCTAGCAACACTTCAATCTGTTGCTCTGTTATTTCTCCTAGCAACACTTCAATCTGCTACTTTATCATCAGCAAATCAGTATGTTGATTCCAATCCTTCAAATAATTCTCGAGACTGTCAGCTAGTCTCTCTTTTGCATCATCCTTCACAAGGATGTCTCTATGCTCTTGTTCATAAAAAAGAACCTTCTCATTCTCATTCATCTCTGCCTTTGCAATATGAACACTTATTATCTGTGTTTATATCCTCTACTCTAGAACACTTAACTCATGCCACAAATCTATCATCTCATATGAGAAAACCTCTGTGCAATCTTCACTACCTTCACAAGTCAAGTTTCTTGCTGTCGCTACTTATTCATCTTTCATCAGAGTAGAATCCTGATCCTCCAAGCCTGCAATAACTTCAATTATCTATCCATAACTCTCCAATTGACCATTTAACAAAATCAATTTTTCATTATCAGCATTAATAACAAATTCATCATCATCAGACATAATTGTCATGTCTCTGTTGAAAAAATATTTTTCATTAAACAAGGAATTTATGAATTCCTTTTGTTGCAGTAATTCAACATGTTCTTCATCTGGAAGATATCATAATATCTTTTTTGGAAACTTCCAGCTTCACTGAATACAGTTTCATCATATGAACTGTTTTCTTCAATACCTGCATTCACACAAATCTTGTCAGTTTTCAAACCGTAAGACCCCATGGTCTCATTTGATGATTTGATCATCAAATCCTCTTGCTTTTCCAAGCCCTCTATGAAATTCAGAAATTATTCAATTCTCCTCTCTTCAATTTCTTCAAGCTGGCCAATTGACTGCTTAATTTCCAGCTCCTAGCCATCATTATAAGTTAAATCTCCTTTGCTTCCAATATGTTAGAAGGTAAGACTTTTCTCTAAATATACATGGACATTCTAAAAATATCTGGCTATCCCATTTTCTTCTTTTATGAAAATATCAGCATTTTGTCCTTTTCCACATGTTCTTCCTGCAAACATACAAAATTTGTCAGATGTAAGGCCATTTTACCTCTTGGTCTCACTTGAAGTTTTAGTCTTCAAGTCCTTCTCCAAATACTCAATCATCCTGAGTAATTTCTCCTTCTGCTGAGCATGTATCATTTTCTCTCTCTTCATTTGTAGCCTATGCCACTTTACCTTCTTTTTCATGAGCCAACCAAGTCTCTGGCTTTCCTTTATCATCAGTTCCAATTCGTTGAACTATTCCCTGATCTCAGCTACTTCTTTCTCATACTCTTCCTTTCTTAACTGTCTATGTATGCCATCTATCTTGGCATCCTCTTTCTTCATCTTCATTCTATTGTGGCCTCTCTCAAAACCTTTGCATTCTCTACTATGACTATTAATAGCCATCTTCTCCTTCATGATTTTTCACTCATTCATTATGGGCTACACTAAAACCTCTGCAGTAACAATTCCTCCTTGTCACAACCTACCTCACCAGTCCTCCCTCTGGATCTGGTCTTTTGGAAAGTATAGTTCCTCTATATCTGGAACCTCTTGAGCATTCCTCTCTGCTCCTTCATGCTTCACTCCTCTGCAACCTCTCAGAACACATCTGTTCTTTTTTCATCCAACCTCTGTTGGAAATTCTCAAGGTTCTGCCACACTTTCCTTTCTCTTTAGAAACCTTCACTAGCTTCTTTCATCACTACTTTTCAAAGCTGTGATCTTCTTGCTGAGATTCTCCTCAATTGTTTCCAATCTGCATTCTGCAAAAAATATCTTCAAATAGAATAAAAAATACCTCACTTCAGAGTTTGTTCAACATCTATTTACAATTACTTCTGCAAATCCTTCCAATGCTCTGTTGCACTACACGTTTTCCTGTTAGATTTAAATTTGATCTCTTGCCATCACCATTGTACCTCTGTTCACATTTTCAGAACATAATCTGGAAATCTTAAAAACATTTTTCCTTCAACTTCAGATTCTACAAATCTGAATACCTTCACTGCACACCTCTTCAAATCTGCAATAACTCTTAAATAGATTTAAAACTTCAAATTTTCCTCATTACCTTCAACACACATCTGTATTCCAAAAGTTAATTTTCAAAAAGAGCCTTCCTGCTCTGATACCACTTGATGGCAGGGCTACCCTGCCAAACTCACATAATCCACTTTCAATGCATATAAAAATGCATGCACCCAATTTAATGCTTAATACAATTGTCAATCTGGGAAAAAAATGAAAATATATATGGAAACTTTAATATCTCAAATTTGACATTTGAGATATTAAATTAAAATCCCAATGGTTATAAAACCGACACAAAATAAAACCCTCATGTATTTATTCCTATGCATGTAGAATGCATTTCCCAATTTATGTTTTAAATCTGGCAACTTTTACAATACTGTGCGGAACACTACTCTCCATTCCCAGTGGAGATTTCCTTACCTTTCACATTGGTTATAAAAAACAACCACCAAAGATCAAGCTGGAGGCTTTCATTCAGAACCTATGGCTTAACCAAAGTATAAAATCTCAACGCATATACTATGCTCCTTCATCTAGACAAACCCATATCCAAAATTTGTTGTTTAATTCATTCATGGCAAGAACCCTTTTTCAAAGAGTATTATCCCAACTTTTCTTTAAAAAAAAACATAACTATTATGGCCACAACTTATTAATGCTTTCAAAGCATACAAAACATTCGAATTTTTATTTAAAAGACAAATTACCCGCACACATAGGACTGTTGGTCCCACCGCTCATTTACAATTTACTTGGGCGTTAACTCTTACGCAAATCCACGATGCATCCCGGGCCTCAATGATCGAACACAAATTTCATTTTTTTTCACTGAGCTTTAACAAGAAAATATTTTGTGAAATTCGTGGTTTTGGATTACCACCCTGCCACACGTCGTTCAAAGACCTTTATTGCATTATTTTTAGCCATACCATATACCGCCTATTTTTTATGAGAAAACCACCAGTGTTCGCCTCAAACCACTCCCTGAATTTACTATTCACACTATGTTCGAGTCTTACATTCATTCGAACCCTCTTTCTCTGTGTACATTTGAATGGCATGGATCATACAACAAACCGATATTTTTAACCTCGTCTTCTCCCTTCAACGCTGTGGTCGGCCTCACCTAAAATCTATTAAACAAATAGAGTTTCAACACGGATTTAAATATATTCAATATCAGAGGTTCACATGCTTGCGCCTTCATCAAAAGGTCTAACTCATCAATTCCCTGTATTTTGGCTTTAACACCAGAAATGGTATCGATTTATGCAATCGGAAACCAACATCTCTTTACACCAAATGTATCAATATCATATTGAATCTCTAATACGATTAGAGCCCTTTCACATAGAATAAATGCACATTTAATTTATACATACTTAGAATGAGGATTCAGTCTACAATTTTTTCACAACAGAATTTGGTAGATTCTCAATCAATTTCAACATCGACTCTCCAATACCATACGGAACCATCACATAAACCCTTTCTATGGCGTTCTTTCTTCTACATGATAGATCTCATCTATCTACACAGAACTTCAATTCCTCAAAACATCCATACTCGAAAATTTCAATTTGAATGATATTCAACACCCTTTTGCATCATCGATCCTTGCAGTGATCGATGACTGCAAATATTCTCTTCATATTTCTCAGAAATATGTAAACCAAATTGCATTCAATTTCAAAACCCAATTACAGAATTAAACATACAATTTCTCATTGAACATAAATCATAATGTATATTCCAATCAACCAATGCACATAGATTTCAGAACCAATTTCTCTCATATATACAAATGAAATAAAATCACAAAAGAAGTCTCTTCTTTGGCCAGATTCTCAAGATCAAATGGACCTGTTCACTGCTCATAGGCTTATAGGAACTCTGTTTCCTAAACCTACTCTAGCTCTATGTAGCTCTCTAGATATCCAGGTCTGCCCTCTTGATGCATTTGGGCTTACATTTATACAAAACCCACTAATGAATCGATTCAGCTTCTTTGACAGCTCAACAAAGCTTTTGAAATTCTCAAAGTCCTAAATTAGCCTAAATCCCTAGATTTACTGAACTAGCTCTTCACATTCCCAGTTAATTAATTCTCTCATGTTCTCCAATGATTTGAAAGCATTTACAATTCCTCACTATATTTATTCAAAATAGTAATAATTACATAAGAAGTTAAAACATAAGACCCCCCTATTTCTACTTAGATACAAAGTATTTTATTGTGCCTACTGCCCCTGAATCACAATCATAGAGAAAGAGAGTAAAGTTGTTTTTATGTTACTATGATTTAATATGAATGACAGTGTATAACAGTGGAGAGGACATTAATTTAATGTGGTATTAAAGACATTATAGATATATTATTTCCTATGTTCTATAAATTATTGAAGTATTGAGTCAATAATGGTTGTGATAGGGTACAAAGAAGAAAATTAGGCTCATAAGTTCAAATACCAAAAAATAACGGGAAGGGAACTGTTGGACGGTCCAGGGATGGAAACCCCAAACTGTACCGGTCATTCCCTGTCAAATAAATGAATATACACGGAATGTGGGAATTACGGAAGGTAACCCAATAATTAAGATGGTTTGTTCATTTATCCTGATTAGCGTTAGGACCAAATGAGAGGAAGATAAACTGTTAAGATGAAAACTACTGTGTAACAAGAAACGAGAAGTATATTGAAATTGGAATTCTCATTATAAATAAATGTAGATAACCCTGTGTAAGATACAATTTATTAAGCGAAAAAGAAAAAAATATATCATATTACAGATGAAATATAAGTAGAAAAACTGTATGCAAACAATTTATTACAAAATGAGAATTTTAAAAATAGTATCCATGTTATCGCCTTGATAAAGAAGCAACCAACTACATAGTTGAAGGACTGTGAAGGAAAAACTGAATAAGACCGAGGTGCTACAGGGAAAATAGAAATATTGAAATTAAGCAGTAATCACTGTGCTGAAAAGGATATTCTTAAATTGTAAATTAAATAGGAAATCATGTAGTTTCAGGACATGGTAAAAATGTAAACTACTAGATGGATGAGAATCTCGAGCACGACTAAGATTATCCTTACATTTATAAATAGAACTTATAGAAAAAACCCAAGATTCAGTACAAATCCAATCATTCACAAGACCGTAAACACTTATAATTACATATGAATTATATAATCAAGCATGTACGACTTCAACCCGAATTGTTAATAAACGAAGAGCGGTTATACCGAAAAATCCTATAAGGCTTCATATAAACTAATCATTTTGTAGAATTTCGTGGTATCTGTGTGCCGAAAGGAAAATAGGTCACTGTCGAGCATGAAATTGAAATGAAAGAGTATGCCATGTAAATGAGGGTAAAGGCATGAGTTATCTGAAAAATAGTTTAGAAAATAACTAAGAGTTATGGACGTAAAGGAAACTGGAGAAAGCGAACAAGATTCCGACTATAAATGAACAAAAAAGCTTACCTTCACCATGATGGTAGGGTTTTACATTGAAGACCCACGAACCTGGGAAAGACAATAATTAGATTAGGCATCATGACTGTAATGTCGACATGTAAAACAAATTTTCACTTTTAGCATATGGAAACAAATTCGAAATAATGAGAAATACAAGTGAGCGCGAGGATGAGGAAGGATGTTGGAATAACCTGCACAATCAGAATGGAACCATCCATGATAACCCTATAGAGGCCCGAGCGATAAACACCATAATCCATTAAGCTCTACACTTGAAACAGTCATGAATGCAGTAAGACTGTGTAAAAGACTAAGAAGAGTGGGGTTATAAGAAAACCATAACCAAATTCACAACAAAAATACCATAAGACTGTAATAGTAATGAATACCAATGGAGATATTCAAAAGGAATTTAAATAAATTACGAAGTCCGGAAGCCAAATACCTGTGACAAGATGGGTAAAAACCAAAGCCTCTTCAAGGACTGTCGATAACGACGAGATTGTAGTAAGCTTGTAAACATCTAAGTGAAACTAGATGATAGTCGATCCCACAACGTAAAAATGTCATGTTAGTATAATAGTTGAAGAGCAGTGGACACCTAATTCTCCTGGAGTTTCACATAGAGAGAATGAAAAGTGGTTAGGGTGCATGGGCAGGTCATTACTCTAACCCTACCCAAGCCCCATCGAAGCCGACGATCTTACAGAGTCCAATCCAACAGAGGTAAACATAAGATATGTCAAACTTGTCAGGTATCAAACACTTAATAACATTTTAAATAATCGGAGTTAACATCTTGGTACGAGAAGATAATGTCGGACATCCAATTGTTAATCACCATATTTATTATGATAGCATGATGATACGAGTGGAATAGAAATGGGGTCTAGCTGGTGTTAACTACCCATTCGAATGAAGTTCAAACAACCACAAATCATATAATTATATATAATTGCAAACATAACTATGGATATGCCTTGGAACCAAAGTGCCACATCAATAAAACATATATATAACTTTTCCTTGTATATCCGAATGTATAATCACTTCGACTAAATTTACATTGACACGTAAATTTACCGTTCACAAGCCACATATACCAGTAACGCATGACTTTGCAAGGACTAAGGCTTCCATCCATTTACAAGGACGTCTATCCCTCTAGCTTGGTCATTGACGAGAGACATCCCAAGAGAAATCACAAGTTCTTAACCATTGAGCCCACTCATGTTGCCTTATTATTAATTATAATATTCATATTAATATATTATTATTATTGCGTCGAGAGACTCTCTACAACACAGTATAGGGTACATGTGTAGATGTAACGGGAAGTCTGGAAAATAAAAAATAAAAACTCCTTTTATATGTTAAATAAATAAGAATATAAATTAATTGGATGTATGGTAAATATATAAAATTATAAATAAATTGGAGGTATGGTAAATAAACAAAACCTCTTTTTATACTTACTCCATAGCTATGGTAAATAAATACAAATATAAATAGACTAGATGTATAGTAAACAAATAAAACCTATTTTTATATTTACTCCATAAACATCTTCATACTTATGAAAATTAAAAAAAGAGGTTTTATTTAGGTGAAGCCTATGGGCCAAATACCATGGAAAAATACTATGGGAAAAAAGTATTATTAATACAATGGGCTAAATACTATGAGCCAAATACCATATTTATAAACGAGGTATGGTAAATACATAAAAATATATCAAATTTTATTAGAAATAAACATCTAATTATATACCAATCCTATGGGAAAAATACCATGGTAAATAAAAGAGGTATGGTAAAAAATAAAATATCTTTTTATATTTACTCCATACTCTTCTTTATATTTACAAACACTTAGAAATTTCGGTGAAGCCTATACCATAATATTAATATTAAAATATTAATACTAATATTATTAATAATTATAATATTCATATTATTGTATTATAATATTAATATTATTAAATTTAATAAATTTGGATCGAGAAGATTTATATTTGAGTACATTACATGTATTGACTATCTCAAGTAAAAGTAAATGTAAAAGTAATGTTTAACATTTAATATTTAAAATTCAATCTAATTAATCTAATTTCGGCCTTAATGAAAAAACACTTCTCTCCTTAAATATATAAATTTAACTCAAATAATGTGCGGAGAGTGTTCTGAGAAAGGACTTAATTTAACACAAATAAAGTGCTGAATTGTATTTGTGAGGAAATCTCTGTGATAGTGTGAAGAGTGTTGTGAGATAGGATTTCAAGGGATCTGCGGAGTGGAAAGATCTTCATCTCTGTGACGGTGCGAACAGTGTTGTGAGAAAGGATTTCAAAAGATCTGTTTGAGTGGAAAGATCTTCAGGTTTGATTTGGTTTTATACTATTTTTTTTTCCTACCTTTTTGTTTTTACCTTTTCATTTAGTTTGACTTCATGGATGCGATCATGTGTAATTAATCACTCTTACCACCAAATTAGAATGATTTAATTGCTGCCTTGGATGAAACCTTGCCAGAAACAAAGTGATTTGAAGAATCTATTTCGAAATGTGTAAAAACGAGCTTAGATCCATCCATATTAACTATAGATCTATAAACCCTCGAGAGGGATAAAAGTTTTCGACGTGAAAACCTTTCCTCAAGTTTTTCACTCAAAAAAGAGGTTTTCACCTCTAGAGATTTGATCCCTCTCTGGAATTGATAAATCCTCCATCTTAACTCCTGATCTATAAAGCCATTAAATTTTTGGAGGTGAAAACCTTTCGTGATGTTTTGCACAAAAACTAGGTTTTCACCTCTATATATTTGATGTCTCTCCCGGCTTGATAGATCGAGAGTTAACATGGATCTATGCGCATAATATTAATGTTCTTAAATTTCATAAATTTGGATCTGAGAGGTTTGTATTTGAATATAGTACATGCATTAACTATCTCAGGTAAAGGTAAATGTAAATGTAAAAGTAATGCTTGACATTTAACATTTAATTTTTAATCTAATTAATCTAGTGTCGGCCCTAAAGAAAAATAAATTCTCTCCATAAATATAAAAATTTAACACAAATAAAGTGTCAAATTTTATTTGTGAGGATCTGTGAAAATGGGAAGAGTGAAGTAATATTTATGAGAGGATTGCGGAAAACAATATTTGTGGGAAGCGATTTCATAATAAGAAATGTGACTTTATTTTCTCCTGTAGTTTATTTTGTTTCTACCCTTTTGTTTTCACTGATTTCATAGTAAAAAATGTGATAGATTTTTAGGTTTGATTTCATTTGCTACTGCATTTTATTTTTTTTCTACCCTTTTGTTTTTACCTTTTCATCTACTTCAACTCCATGGATGGGATCATGTTTAATGAATCACTATTACCACCAAATTAGAATGATTTAATTTGTGGGTTTGGTGAAACACCACCAAAGGGGTTTGCACCTCTAAAGATTTGATCCCTCTCTAGACTTGATAGATCTGGAATTAAGATGGATTTAACTGGTTATTGATTTGATTTTGTTCTAAAGTGGATCTCTCTAACAATGAGATGGTTACATGCACAATATAAAAATCCTTGACTTACAAAGCATCCACTACTAAAATTCATTTATTGTAACATTATATACATTGATTTTATTATTTTGCATTATAAGCCCTATCAATTCTCAAATTAACTAACAACAAACAAATAAAATTATGTTTTTAAAACCATTGTTTATGTTTTTAAGGAATATTAAAAAATAAAAGCTCACCACCAAAACTCTTTAGTCCCATCACCATTATAGAAACAATAAGAAAATAAACATATTAATTTCTAATAATTATAAAATTACATATTAAAATAAATTTTACACAACCACCCTTAAATTAACTAATAACAAACAAATAAATAAAAAAATGGTTTTAAAATCATTGTGTAGGTTTTCACCAATATTAAAAGATAATGGTTCACCACCCAAACTCTTTATTCCGATCACCTTGATATGAAGAAATAAAAATATAAATTCCTAATAATTATAAAATTATATTTTAATTAAAACAAATAAATAAATTTTAGGCACCACATGAAACCCAAATTTATAATTTATAAACATTGGTTATGTATACACAACATTCAGATTAATACGCATTCATAGCATGGTCCACTTAAATAACTATGGTTTGAACCCTATGAAATATTGCACATGACTTCAACTAACAAACCATTTAACATATTTTATTTTATTTTGGTTATGGGTTTCATCAATAGTATCGACTATCTTTTTTTTTTTTAAGTTAGGTGGTACCTTTCTATTTTCTATTTATAAATGCAGGACAGGCTACATTAAAATACTTATACTTTGGCCTCAACCTGCCCGTGGGAAACCAGGTCTGTTGGCCGTCTAAGTGCTTTGTATGCTTGCCAAAATTGAAATTGTCTCTTTATCCTATACAGGGCATTAACTAGCTGTCCTACTACTTCACCATGTTCAAGCAGATAACATAAAATAAGTTCAGGCATATAACATAACATAAGTTGCCATACTTTCAAAAAGACAAGATCCTATGAAAACTATGAAAACTATCCATCAGAAGATGAAATTGGGGCTGGATCCTTAGCATGCGATCCAGGCATGTCCACCTGTTGCATCTGTTGAAGCAACTTCTCCATACGTTCCATCCTATCGTCCATTCTCTGAATGCGATTAGTTACTTGATATTGGGTAATTTTGATATACTGCAGGTGGCTTTCAATCTTCTCCAACAAATCTTTAAGAAAGTGTTCTGTCTTTGGCTGTACTTTAAACTCTGGAGGATGTGCACTTTGGATTGCTTTAGCAAGTAGGCATTTCACTTTGGATTGGTACCGACTATCCTTCGTAAATCCTATGATACCGAAATATCATCATATCATCCTCATCAAAATATTTTGGTTTCTTCTCCACTCATCTCTCCTAAAAAAATGAAGATGGCAACGATAAAACCTGATATAGAATAAGGAGAAATGAAGCAGGAGGTGCCCACGAGGGCGCCGAGAGTTAAAGTGTCCCATGCTTGCAAAGAAAAGTTAGACGATCTTACTAGGGCTTTGGATTTCAAAACTCAAGGATACACCATCGATTTTTTATTACTTATGCCAGAGGGAGCCAAAGAAATCGCAGAGCTTTCCAAAGAACTAGGCTACGACAGTGGCGGAAAAACCATCGATTGGATACTGGATACGGTCAGAAAAAAATTGTCCCAAGACTTTCAGGATGCATGCAGACAGCTGGATTGGTTATTGCCAATTCAAATAGGACACTTGCAAGAGGTGAAAAGAGAGCTAGGCCTAGACATAGGTGGGTAAACCAGTGATTGGATATTGTCAATGGTATCCAAGGACTTTATAATGCTCACCATTTGTTGGGCTTCCAAGAAAGCGAAAAAAATATACAATGGTTATTACATCAGGAAAAACCTGCCATTGCCACAAGAATTGCAAGACAGTCTGCCGCTACCGGTATCACAGGATACTCATCATCTCCATATTCTACTTCACATTTTTCACAGAACCCACTAGGGGTTAGACCGAGTACATTTACGCCCACAGGTGCACTAGGAAGAGGGACTACTCCTACACCCACACCCTCAACCACATATTCATCATCTCCATATTCTACTTCTCAGTTTTTACAGAACCCACAAGGTGTCGGACCGAGTACATTCACGCCCACAACCAGACTAGGAAGTAGAATATCGAGGTGATGAGTATCCTGTGGTACCGGTAGCAGCAGATTGTCTTGCAATTCTTGCGGCAATGGCAGGTTTTGCCTCGTGCAATAACCATTGTATAATTTTTTTTCTTGCTTGGAAGCCCAACAAATGGGTGAGCATTATAAAGTCCTTGGATACCATTGAAAATATCCAATCAATGGTTTTCCTACCTCTGTCGAGGCCTGGCTCTCTTGTCACCTCTTGCAAACATCCTATTTGAATTGGCAATAACCAATCCAGCTGTCTGCATGCATCCTGAAAGTCTTGGGATGGTTTGGTTCGGACCATCTCCAGTACCCAATCAATGGTTTTTCCACCATTGTCGTAGCCTAGTTCTTTGACGAGCTCTGTGATTGATTTCGCTCCCTTTGGCGTAGGTAATAAAAAATCGATGGTGTATCCTTGAGTTTTGAAATCCAAAGCCCTGGTAAGATTTTAACTTTTCTTTGCAGGCATGGGGCACTTGAACTCTCGGCGCCCTCTTGGGCGCCTCTTGCTTTATTTCTCCTTCTTCTATACAGGGTTTTGTGGTTTCCATCTTCATTTTTTTTAGGAGAGGCGGGCAGAGATTTCAGTTTCTTTTCTCTTAGTAGGGGCCATCTGATTCAAGTGGACAGATGATATGAGAGCCCTTCAATTGTTATCGTACGATCGCCCTACCTGCAAAGGAGAATAAACCAAAATATTTTGATGAGGATGATATGAGAGCCCTTCAATTCTCATCGTATGATCGCCTGACCTGCAAAGGAGAAAAAGCCAAAATATTTTGATGAGGATGATATGAGAGCCCATCAATTGTTATAGTATGATCGCCTGATTTGCAAAGGAGAGGAAACCAAAATATTTTGATGAGCATGGGTGATTGAGTGTGTTTTAATAACATCTATGGCGTGCAACCCACATCCTTATATATTATTTTTAAAATTCGAAAGAAGCTAGAGTTTATATAATTTTTAAAGAAAACTTATAATATAATAAGATTTTGAAACATGTATATTCACCTATTCCTATTTTTACTACACATATTATTAATTTGGGGATAGGTTTTTTTACAATACTATAGGCCAATATCATGGCTTATTAATATCACATACTCAAAAACCATAACTCTTTTATTTTATTTTTATCTTATATCTTCTAAATTAAATCTCAAAGAAAACTACCCTAGATCCATCTTAACTCCGGATCTAGCAAGCACTCGAAAGAGATCAAATCTCTAGAAGTGCAAACCTCTTTTTTTAGCGCTAAACTTGAACAAAGGTTTGCACCTAACAAGATTTGAGCAAACCTATTTTTTGAGTGCAAGACTTGAGGAAAGGTTTGCACCTAGAAGGATTTGATTCCTCTTGGGGCATTATAGATCGAGAGTTAAGATGGATCTAGGCTAGTTTTTTACATATTTCGAAATATATTCTTGAAATCAATTTTTTTCGGTGTCGGGCAATGTTTCAGGCAAGGAAAAAATTAAACCATTCTAATTTGGTGGTTTAAATAGATGAAGAGTTCAAAACAAAAAAGGTAGAAACGAAAATAAAATGCATATTTTGTGGCTGCTTCCTCACAAACAAAATTCAACACTTTATTTGTGTTAAATTAAGTTAGAAATAATTAATTCCTACTTGTCTATAGTTGTAATTCTCCATGTGAGGAGTTTGATCCTTCAGAATAGGAAATAGCTAGAATATATTTTCTCCTAGTTTAGTGTGTGGTTGAGAGAATCTCTCAACCACATTACTGTACGTCCAAGATAGAACTCCTATCTTGAGATTTTGCTTGTATAAATATGTGTGTAATTTCCTTCATTCATAACATAGAATTTGATTAGAGTTTGTTGTGTGCTATTTTATCTAATTACGTGAGATAGGTAATGCATGTAGTGTACTCAAATACAAACTTCGTGAATCCAAATTTATTAAATTTATTAATATCAATATTAATATATATTAATATGAATATTAGTATTAATATTTTAGTATTAATATTAGGGTATTTGACCATTGCGCTTCACCTAAATTAAAAAATACTTTCTAAGTGTTTGTAAATATTAAGAGGAGTACAGAGTAAATATAAAAAGAGGTTTTATTTTTTACCATACCTCTCATTTATTTATATATATATTTATTTACCATACCTCTTTTATTTACCATTGTATTTGGCCAATAGGCTTGGTATATACTTATATGTTGATTTATAATCATATCTGATATATTTTTATGTATTTACCATACCCATGTATACATATTTTATATTTATTTATTTATTTACCATACCTTTTTTATAAATAGGTAATTGGGCCATAGTATTTAGCCCATGGTATTAATAATAATTTGTTCCATGGTATTTTCCCATGGTATTTGGCCCTTAGGCTTCACCTAAATGAAGTATAAGAAGAGGTTTTATTTTTTATTTACCATACATTTGGTTTATTTATATTTTTATTTATTTACCATACCTCTTTTTTGAGTGTTAGTAAATATACTCTCACATTTCAAATCTTACTTACATTGCCTTATACTCCCACAGGTGAAATGTTTACATTACAATTGTCGCATTCCATCTACACATGTACCCTATACCGGGTTATGGGGAATACAAATTAAATTAAATTGAAAAAATAAAGTAAAATAAAAAATTAATAATTATAATTATAAAAACAACATTTTGACTTGTATGGAAGAGATGTTATAATGTAATGATTAACATTTTGAATCAGTTAAATTACATTAAAATAAAAATTAATTAAAAAAATTACTATAATGTAATGTAAATATTTTAACATGGTCAAAATAAAAATAACCTTATGGGTGAAAATGTGAAGTTGGGTTACACTTTTGTGAGAATCGGGAGTGGAAATTTTTTTCAGTAATAGTTTGGTCGAAATTTTGAGAAAGTTTGGCCAAACTATTAGATAGTTCGACCGAACTTTATGAGAAATTTCAGTTGAACTCATTCTGCCATTTAGATTAACGACAAACTAATGGCATGGGCAAAAAGAATTTTTTCCAAAGATGGGAAAACCTGCACTAACAGTTTGACCGAAATTTTAGTTCAGTCAGACTATTAGTTCGGGCAAACTTTAAAAAAAGTTCAGCCGAACTAATATTTTATAAATATATCACCACAAAGGAGTCTCGTTTTTACACGTCTCTATTCGCATAGTCTGTTCGCGGGTTTCTGTGGCACTATTGTTGCTCTATTGCTGATTTATCGCCCGCGGTCACGAATTGCTGCTCAGGAGTTGCACTGCTACTCAGGAGATGCTCCAGGTAAGTAATTGCTCCATATTAGAGATCCTAAAATATGTTATGAATCACAAAAAAAAAAAACGGGAGAAAAAAAACTGTAGTATCACTATTACTAGTATTTATTACTATTAAATAGGTACTAATGTGGTCTCCATTACTGCACCATATAGTGAAATGATATAGTACCTATCATAAACAAAAAAATAGTGAGCTATAAATCAGAAGTGATTACATTACAAGGATAGCACACATTTATTATTGATATTAGCTTGTCTCCTATCTGTAAGCAGAGTGACTCTATTGAAACCAATCGATTAGGGAAATATGGTAGCATGTTTTCATTGTTCTTGTTCTTGTAATGATTAGGGTCTCTTGTTATCACTTGTATGGTCCGATTCCACAGTTCTCCCCACTACTCGAATTATATCTATGGATAATATGGGCTATTCTCTTAGTAGTGCCATCCCTAATTTGTGTTCTATTGATTTGCTTATACTCCCCTTCGTCATCCATCAAAGACAGGACCCATCTAAAACCATTTTTGCATTATTTCAAAAATAAAATTGATCGCCCATTTTTCAACGCAAAATAGGAAATTTTCACCTGGACACACGTCGCCCAAAGACCTTTATTATGTTCCTTTAGGGAAAAACCATTTACAGCCCATCTCTCTCGTGAATTCCAATCCAGTTTTCTGCAATACCGCTTTCTCCACTTCGCGCCATAATTTAATTTAAACCCTAGTTTTGCATTTCGCCATGGGTTTTTCCACCTCAGCTGCATTGTTCATTTCTCTGTAAATGCTCCTCCACCTCTCTCGAGCCTCTGAATTAGTTAAAACCACAAGAGTAGGTTTTTATAATATGTTTCTTATTTAGTTGAAGGTTTTAATGGCGGCCATTTACACACAGGCATCCCACAGCAAAATATAGTTGCAAATTCTCGAGATGATGATCCTCAGGGTTCTAACAAGAAAAATAAGGGATCCAAGGTTTTGATTATGAGCATTTGATCGATGTAATCATGGAAACTCTCTAGAATGCCAAAGAAACGTCTGCAAGCAAGAAAACAGAGCGATTAAATACTTAATCGAAGGAATCGAAGAAAAGCGACGATTAGCATAAAGATAATGGATAAAGCACAATGTCAAGACAAAGGATTAAAGGTTAATATAGTTAGTAGAAAAGGCAAAAAGCCCCAAAGATGATTAATGAAAGCCTTCAAGCATAAATCAAAGGAAAATCAGTGTTTAAGCCACAAAGCAGACAAATTAGTAAGGAAAGCCTCCAAATGCCACATCAGTGAGGAAATTAATTCTCAGAAATGCCACCTACCAGTTTATTCTCCTCAAAAGAATACAAATTCAATGCACAGTCAGAGATATTTTTCCAAAGACAACTCAAAAGTAATTGCTAGCCTCCCAAAATCCTCAAAAGTCAACAAAAGTGACTAAATTTGATGAAGTTAATGTAAAAGATAAATTAAAAGAGTTAAGACATTAGATATCTTCTCCATTAGGCCTCTCAAAGGGCGAGAAGCATTGACTCTGTATTAATTGAACAAACATCTCTTCCTTTCACTCCACCTCCTCAATTTAGTTATAAATATCATAAGAGGAGCCCATTGTAAATGTTGGTTAGTGGAATACTTATCAAGTGTAAATAGTTGTTGAGGTTGTTTAAGCTCTGTTATTAATTGAAGAAAGATAGGCTAAGATGAGAAGTTTGAAGCTATAAAGACCTATTGGACTTGAAGATTGTAACTGGTTTGAACATCAAATATACAAGCTGGTTTCTGGGATCCTGGTCTATGTTAATGGTGATGTGTTTCTTACTCTAATTGTTATTTTTATGTTGTTTTTCATACTGTCCACTTTCTCTGATAAAGAAAAACAAGTATATATTAGGATTTACTTCTAAGAGTACCCTAATTCTCACTGATAAATATTTATCGCTATGTTTTCTTATGATTGTGTTTCAATGGTAATTCAATAGAGTATAACCAATAAATTGTTGGCGATCCCATGTTTCCTGAGTCCAACTCGAGATATTGTCTTTGAAAGTTTCCTTAATAGTATGCCGAAAGCAGGATAGGTTCAAAGTCCTTACTTGAACTTAGGCTACTTCTTATGTTTATCTTAATTTTTTTTCTGAAGAGTATGCCAAAAGCAGGCTAGGTTAAAATTCCTTACTTGATCTTAGGCTATTTTTTGTTTTCCCTTGAGAGTATGTTGAAAGCAGGCTAGATTCAAATTTCTTACTTGATCTTAGGCTACCCTCTGTTTTCTTGTATGTTTGCTTCCTTCACCAGATTTCTTGATGTTTCATACCATAACTCAATATTAAAATATACTTTGACATAGATGACTTGCCCCATAGACCATTCTTGAAACTTTTTGTGCAATTAAATCCTTGTGTGACTCCATAGCCCAATGGATTGATACTGTCTCTTATTTATCCTATCAGTTGAACCATTCTTTCAACCTGCTCACACCTTTACCCTTCAAAAGACTTCCTACATTTTGATGATATCCCACCCAACCAAAAACAAACAAACCCTTGTACTTCATAACTAGCCTAATATCATATCTTTTAAAAACACTTATATAGAGAGATCCCTCTCTAGATCCAGAAGGGCTAGATCCGAGGATTCCAAAGTGGTTTTGATTTAGGCCCTGCGGTATTTTTTCTTGCCAATCTTGCAAACTATGGGGATCATAGCATAGTGGAGACCATACTGGGGAGTTTTGAGTTCATATTTTCCTAGCAAGCTCCTTTAGACTCATTAGTCCTTTAACAACCATAGAAACTTAGAAAAATCCAAAAATATTTCAGATTGGCCTTCATAATAACCCTTGGTGGTGGACCATAGAATATTTTACCTCCAAAAGAGCTAAAAATTTCCACCTGGTGACTCCACTGGCCTCCAGTAGGCCTATTAATTCACTATTCCTTGTAAACTCCCCTGGGAATGCATTGAGCAAACCCAGTCATGCTGTTGGTGGACAGAAAAGCTCAAATCTTCCACCTGGCGACTCCACAATTCTCAAAAGACCTAATTACTCCACTGGTAGAAGATTCTGAAGTGGTTGAATATACATAGTGACCTCTTTTCTAATTTACAAACATGATTCCAAGGATACAACGAAGATATGCCCCAATGGGTAGAGATCATATCCCTGGGTTCCCACACAAGATGCCCAAGGTGAATTGGGATTAAAACCTGCCTGTTTTTCAAGGTGAAGAGTTTGATGACCCTTTGTTACATCTCATCAAATTTCATATACATGTATGGAGGTTAAAGGTCAAATGGCATGAAGAAGGCCTTATGAAAATGTTCATGTTGACATTAGAAGGAAAATCAAGGCAATGGTATCAATGGTTGAGGACTGGTAGTTTGTTCTCTCTAAGAGACCTCCACATAATATTTTATGATAATTATAAGGAAACATCCCCATATCTATCATTGGATGGAAGTTGTAATCAATCTGAGGGCATCATAGAATACCTTGCAGGCATTTATGATGATTTGGAAAATCGGCAACCTGAATATCTCATAGAAGCCATCCATGAATTTCATACCCAAGACAACTATCATAAGAACCTAGATGAATTAGTCGAGGAAGAAATTAATCAAGAAATAGAACAATATCCTCAGGATCCAACTGAAAACATAACTAATGATGATTCATCATCCCTTTTAGCTAAGGCTGAGGAAGACATCCAGCCTAAGATTCTGTCTTCACAAGAGATAGAGAACTGTTGTACTTCTGCTCAAAGGAACACAGAAACATCTCCTCCTTTGACAGAAGAAGAAATCGATTATATTATCAACAAACAACCAGCCTTTGAAATGTTTGATAAAACAAACACTCTTTCCCATTCACCTAATGAACTTTTTTGTAAAAATTTAGAAAGTTCCCTTGTAGATCAGAATAAAGAAAGACATGTTGATAATCCAATATTTTTGATTGGTGACATTATGTACAATAATGATTTTCCTAATTTTGACATGTCTAATGATGATGTTCTCCAAACAGAATTTGATCTTGCAGGACCACCATTAATATATTCTTGGGAGGAAGATCAATTCCACTAACTCCGAGAAAGTAATGAACCGAAGCAGGCTATTTATGATACTAATGAAGAAAGCTTTAAAAATGAAAAAAGAGGGTGAATAATCTCTGAATATTTTCTCTACTCCATTAAAAATCATCAGTAACAGTTTTCATATGATTGGGAATCAACATTCTTTCAGCTCAAATGTTGGGGAGGAAAGCAATGAAGAATTTCTTGAGCATGATGAATATAAGGAACCTTCTCCTAAAAGGGTTGAGGTAATCAAAGAAACCCCTGCTCAATAATATAATGTCCTTTTCACCAAGCTCAGTCCACTAAATCAAAATACTCTGGGACTACAAGAGGACACCACTGCCAAATATGATGAATCCTCCAGTTCAGATCACAATGAAGAAGAGGAGGATTTTCTTTCTCAGAAGAATCTTTTTCTTTCTCTCGTGGAAGAAAAAATGATCATGGTTGAAACTTACTTGTCAAATACTCCCAACCAGGTATTATTTCAAGACCCCTTTGCTCATTTTTTGAATACATTTGAAGAAGGGATAGAGATTTTTAGGAGTAGTGTATCACCAAAGGCAACAAAATTATTTAGCACTGCTGCCAAGAAACAAGTGAGATGGGAGTGGCCCTATCTATCTTACATGCTCAAAGGGATGAGCATAGACCAGTCATGGAACCATTCAATTGACTGGATGTATTGGAAAAGATAATTTGTTAGCTAAACATGTAAATATTTCAGAGTTAGATTAGGGTAGGTAGGAATGTCAATAAAGCTCAGCCTATGAGAATTTAGTTAACTTTTTAAATTTGATTTGAAAGAAATAGAAAAAATACAAAAACAATAGAAAAAGAGAAAAAGAGGGCAGATATAAAAGAAGAAAGGTACAACCCCATACCAAAAAAGAAAGGAAAAATATGAAAGTGTGCAAGCTTAAATGCCACTACCAAAAAGAGCACTACTATTTAGTCATAAAACCCAATCATGAATAGATAGATTTCAATTTACTGTTGATAGGTTAGTGAAGAAGATTTTCCAAATTGTTTAATCTTGGCTTATCAGTAGATCAGATTAGGATAAAAAGAAATGGCTCTAATCAGATCAAAACCTGAGCCAAAGATAGAGGAAAATGGTTCAAACATGCTCAAAATATCAACCAAGAGAAAAGCAAAAGGACAACTCTAAGCAAATCAAAATCTGATTCATAAGAAAAATGACCGATGTTTTAAAGTTTCAGATCTTAAGCCTTCATAGTTTTGTTTTAAAAATTCTGTAAATAAAGTCTATGTGCAACTTTTACATACTTCCATAGACACCATAGCAAATCAGACAGCTTAATCCTGGTTTGGTCGTGTTTTAGATTTCTGTTTTAGAATATAGAGAGTAAAATCTTTGAGACAGTTTAAACTTGGCAGATAGTAGCTTAGGTAGAGAATTTATGAGTTCAAATGTTCAATATGGACTCATGGAAGAAATAAGGGTAAATTTATATTAGTTTCCTTCTTTCAATAAAAGAATAAAATTTTGATGTCAAAGGTTTGCAAGTCCAAGTGCACCTTATGAATAAAAAATGCTAGGAAGTAGGTTGTGTAGGTAGAATGTTTGGGAAAAAATTATTTTGCTGATACAAATACTGATCATATTTTTAAGCAGCATGATCAAAGAAGGAAGAGGTTTTCAAAGTGCATCACAACATCAAGGCACTGGTCTACTTTCCAGATATTTATCTATGAAGTTCTTGACACCTCCAAGGAGCTGCCATCCCCAAGTGGAGCCACTGTTAGCCATCAATAAAATTTTGTCATAACTAAATGATGGCTAAAATAGGTCTTTAGTCTTCAGGAAACAAATTTCATGCAAAATTTGTGACTTCCTGAAGCCTCTTTGTGTTCCTTGTCCAAAAGATCCTTTCCACTGATATCTTCATTAAGAATCTTTCAAAACCCTGCTGGGTCTAAATAAAACTATTCCAAACCCCTCATTTAATTCATTTTCTCCTTCACCACAAGTGTTCTCCCCCCCCCTTAAAAGGCCCATTTTTCCTTTTACCTTCCTCCATTTCCTAAAAAAATCCCCTTAAACCTTTTGAATCCCTTTTACAAAGTTTAAAACCCCCTTTTTCTTCTATTGGAACCTTCATAAAGCTAAAAAACTCAGTTTTTCATCCTTTTTTCTGAATTTTTCATAAAAAAGGCCTTAAGCGTTTTTTCTCTTAAGCACAAGGCCATTTTTTCGCCATGTGACCAGGCTCCGTGACGAAAACACTAAGCCCATCGGCATTTCGGCCTTTTTTCTTTCCCCGCAACCTTTTCTCCTTTGTAAAAATATTTTTGCCGATGCAAAGCCCCGATCGTTCCATCACATCGGACATCGCATATCAGCATTCCCCGTTCCTTTGATCCTAGACCCCTACTTCACCGATATGTCAATCCTCCGACGAAATCTGGACCGTCGATCTTCATCAGATCTGACGGCTACCGCACCATCGCATCAGTGCATTCCCCTTTTCTCTTCTGCTTTTGGTTTCCCGCCGATCAAATCTATACCATCAATATTCCTCAGATCTAACGGTCGGTGCTACATCACACTTCAGTGTTTTCCTCGGCAACCATTTTCATTCTCCATCGATGGTCCCCTACAAATAAGATCCCCGCCGTCGATCCCGATCTTGATTGGACGACCCTCCATCCATCGTACTTCATCACATCTGCACTTTCCCATCACAATTTCCCCTCTTATCAGCCATCGGCCATCGCAAATCCAACAAACCTTGTTCCCAGACCCTCTTCTCCTCAAATCTACGATTCCCCGATACAATAGCAACCGTTGATCCTGCTTATCCAACGATTCCCACTAATCCCCTCCGCCACTCTTATAAAACCCTTTTCCTAAGTAAATAACCCCAAAACCATTGTATAAATATGGGCCCTCCATCTCTTATCTTTCCCCCTTCTAATCAATCTCCATCTTTCATCGAAATTGATCCAAAGGCTATCATTGCATCTCCCAACTTTTCTTCCCTAACCACGTTTTACCCCTACACCCCTTGCAAAAAGGAATTTTATTTGTATTTCCCCATAATATCTTTCCTCCGCACATATTTTCTATTTTTTGTGCTCACCTATAGCCGTAGATCTGCCCCCCCAGATTGGACAATCTAAAACCATTTTCTTGTTCATTTCACAAATAAAATTGATCGCCCATTTTTCAATGCAAAATAGGTGGTTTTCACCTGGACACGTGTCTCCCAGAGATATGTGTCGCATTCATTTGGGGAAAAACTATTTACTTCCCATCCCTTGCATAAATTCCACTCTGGTTTTCTGCAAAACCTCTTTCACCACTTTGCACCAAAATTGAATTTAAACCCTGGTTCTGCCTTCCGCCATGGGTTTTTTCACCTCCGCTGCATTCCTCATTTCTCTGTAAATGCTCCTTCACCTCTTAGGAGCCTTTGAAGAAGTTAAAACCCCAAGCACAGTTTTTTACAATATGTTTCTTGTTTAGTTACAGGTTTTAATGGCGGCCATTTACACACAGGCCTCCCACAGCAAAATACAGTTGCAAACACCCAGGATGATGATCCTCAGGGTTCTAACAAGAAAAATAAGTGATCCAACATTTTGATTCTGATAATTTGATCGATGTAATCATAGAAACCCTCCAGAATGCCAAAGAAACTCCTACAAGCAAGAAAATAGAGTGATTAAAGGCTTAATCAAAGAAATCAAAGAAAGGCGAGGATTAGCATAAATATAATGGATAAAGCACAGTGTGAAGACAAAGGATTAAAATTTAATACAGTTAGCAGAAAAGACAAAAAGCCTCGAAGATGACTAATGAAAGCCTTAAAGCATAAATCAAAGGCAAATCAATGTTTAAGCCACAAAGCAGACAGATCATTAAAGAAAGCCTCCAAATACCACATCAGTGAGGCAATTGATCCATATAAATGCCACCTACCAGTTTATTCTCCTCAAAATAATACAAATTCAATGCACAGTCAAAGATATTTTGCCAAAGACAGCTCAGAAGTAATTTCCAGCCTACCAAAAGCCTCAAAAGTCAACAAAAGTGACTAAAGTTGATGAAGTTAATGTAAAATATCAATTAATAGACTTAATACATTAGCTATCTTCTCCATTAGGCCTCTCAAAGGCTGAGAAGCATTGACTCTGTATTAATTGAACAAATAACTCTTCCTTTCACTCCAAATGCTCAATTTATTATAAATATCATAAGAGGAGCCCATTGTAAATGCTGGTTAGTCAAATACTTTTCAAGTGTAAATAGTTGTTGAGGTTGTTGAAGATTTTTTAGTAATTGAAGAAAGATAGGCTGAGATGAGAGTTTGAAACTATAAAGACCGACTGGACTTGAAGATTGTAACTGGTTTGAACATCAAATATACAAACTGGTTTATGGGATCTTGGTCTATGTTAATGGTGATGTGTTTGTTACTCTAATTGTTATTTTTCTTATGTTTTTCATATTGTCCACTTTCTATGATAAAGAACAACAAGCATAGATTAGGATTTACTTCTAAGAGTACCCTAATTCTCACTGATAAATCTTTATCTTTATGTTTTCTTCTGACTGTGTTTCAATGGTAATTCAATAGAGTATAACCAGTAAATTTTTGGTGAGCCCATGTTTCCTAAGTACAACTTGAGATATTGTCTTTGAAAGTTTCCCTAGGAGTATGCCAAAAGCAGGATAGGTTCAAAGTCCTTACCTGATCTTAGGCTACTTTTTATGTTTATCTTAAATGTTCTCCTTAAGAGTATGCAAAAAGATGGCTAGGTTAAAATTCCTTACTTGATCTTAGGCTATTTTTTGTTTTCCCTTGAGAGTATGCTGAAATGAGGCTAGATTCAAAGTTATTACTTGATCTTAGGCTACCCTCTGTTTTCTTGTATGTTTTCCTCCTTCACCACATTTCTTGATGTTTCATACCATAACTCAATCTTAAAATACCCTTTGATATATATGACTTGCCCCATAGACCATTCTTGAAACTTGTTGTGCAATTAAATAATTTTGTGACTCCATACCCAAATGGACTAATACTGTCTCTTATTTATCCTATCAGCTGAAGCATTCTTTCAACCTGCTCACACCTTTACCCTTCAAAATAATTCCTTCATTTTGATGATATCCCACCCAACCAAAACCAAACAAACCCTTGTACTTTATAACTAGCCTAATATCATATATTTTGAAAACACTCATATAGAGAGATCCCTTTCTGGATCTAGGAGGGCTAAATCCTAGGATTTGAAAGTGGTTTTGATGTAGGCTCTGCAGTGTTTGTTCTTGCCAATCTTGCAAACAACGGGGATCCTAACAAGTTTTTATTGGTTACTACTTATTGTATGGAATATCATAAACTGTACTAGATGGGAGCACTGCCAGAGTGGAATTTTTTAAATTCCATATTTCTCATCTGTACTTGATTTTACCTTATTTACATAGTTGTGAGCTATAAAAGTACTTTTTCTTAGAAAAAGACGATACCTGCTTTGAATATGTCTCATTAAAAACATTCACACAGATTCTCTAATGTGAGAGTGGAATTTCAATATGAATTTTTCATTGCACTATTTTTTTTCATTTTGGGTTGAAGAACCCACTCTAGAGCAGTTATTTGGTTTATTTGGCAATTGAATGGTGAAAAAAATTCTACTTTAAATGTCAAAGTCATATCACCGCAAGGTAACAATTCTGACAAGTAACTTGACGGAGTTTCTTTATTATTTTCAATTCAGGTTACAACTCACTCTCATTCCTCTACCCCTCATTGCCTTTATATGCTTAATGATACATCTTATACTAGTGAGTGTGAGTGTTATCAAAATTGGATTGTTCTTTTATATATGTATATATACTCTGTGAATCCAAACCCTTAAATAAAAATATGCATAGTTCCAGAAATGATTAGGATGGATTCTGAACTAGTTCAGACCAAAACAGGGTTGCAATTGGTTTGAGTGGATAGTTATGCCTACGAAAACCCTTGAACTAGGTTGACTAGACCATTTAGCTAGCTTTGTTTTGGTTTTGATAAAAATTTTTGCCTTAGAAATACAAAATAACAGATATTGATAGATAATGATTTGTGATTAACGAAATAGAATTTTTTATTTGTTGTGAATTCTTGCATCTTATTGAGAAAAGTTTGGACTGTCTCTTAAGGCATGCTTTTCTCCTCAGCAAAGACCTCATCCTTAAGCATGCTTTTAGCAATAATAATCATGGTTACGTATTAGTTACAGAATAAGCTTAATTTCTGGAAACCTGTAATCTACCCAGTCATCCCATATTATAGAAACACTTTTTATCTCTACTAATTTTTTATCATGTAATTGTATCGACTTCTAATATTCACTGTGCTCTAATTACATATTGATAGGCCTCATAAGTGGTTACAAAAGATTCCAGAATATACTTCAAAACCAGAAGTGATTTGATAAAAACACATTAGCCAATAAGCAAACCATTGAAACCAAAAGTGATTTGATACAAAACATAGGTTTTAACCTAAGAGTAAATGCCCCTACATTCAATCAATCTCTGGAATAGTTTTAAATATATAGAAATTTTTCATTTTCATATCCATGGTCTCAAACAATGAGAGAGAGAAAAAAACCTTTTATATTCAATGTATGTAAACACAAATTAGCCACATCTCTAGAATATATCTAAATAGAAGTTTTTCATTTTCATATCCATGGTCTCAAACAATGAGAAAGAGAAAAAAAACGTTTTATATTCAACATTTAAAACACAAATTAGCCATAAAAGTTTCCCATTGAAACCATAAGTGATTTGATACAAAATATAGGTTTTAACCTAAGAGTAAATGCCCCAACAGTCAATCTCTGGAATAGTTGTAAGTATAAGTTTTTCATTTTCATATCCATCGTCTGAAAAAATGAGACAAATTTTTTTTATATTCAATGTATGTAGAACAAAAATTAGCCATATCTCTAGAATAGATCTAAATAGAAGTTTTTCATTTTCACATCCATGCTCTCAAATAATGAGAGAGAGAAAAAAATTTTTATATTCAACCTGTAACACACAAATTAGCCATAAAAGTTTCCCATTGAAACCATAAGTGATTTTATACAAAACATTGGTTTTAACCTTAGTAAATGCCCCTGCAATCAATCGCTGGAATAGTTTTAAATAGAATTTTTTCATTTTCATATCCATGGTCTCAAATAATAAGAGAAAAAACCTTTTATATTCAATGTATGTAAAACACAAATTAGCCATATCTCTAGAATATATCTAAATAGGAGTTTTTCATTTTCATATCCATGGTCTCAAACAATGAGAGAGAAAAAAACATTTTATACTCAACATGTATATATTATTTAGAAACAAAAATTAATTTGATACAAAACATAGGTTTTAACCAATTATATGGTTTTTCATTTTCATATCCATGGTCTCAAACAATGAGAGAGAAAAAACCTTTTATAGTCAACATGTAAAACACAATTTAGCCATAAAATTTTCCCATCGAAACCAAAAGTGATTTGATACAAAGCATAGGTTTTAACCTAATCTAGTAAATGCCCCTACATTCAATTTCTAGAATAGATCTAATTAGAAGTTTTTCATTTTCATATCCATGGTAGTTCTATAGGTAGAGTCTATAAAGGGCCAGGTAGCCTCTGGATCTCAACTTTTATGAAAGGTGACATATCTAGTAAATGCCCCTACAGTCAATCTCTAGAACAGTTTTAAGTAGAAGTTTTTCATTTTCATGTCCATGGTCTCAAACAATGAGAGAAAAAACCTTTTATATTCAATGTATGTAAAACAAAAATTAGCCATATCTCTAGAATAGATCTAAATAGAAGTTTTTCATTTTCATATCCATGGTCTCAAACAATGAGAGAGAGAAAAAACTTTTTATATTCAACATGTAAAACACAAATTAGCCATAAAATTTTCCTATTGAAACCATAAGTGTTTTGATACAAAAGATAGGTTTTAACCTTAGTAAATTCCCCTACAGTCAATTTCTAGAATAGTTTTAAATAGAATTTTTTCATTTTCGTATCCATGGTCTCAAACAATGAGAGAAAAAACCTTTTATATTCAGTGAATGTAAAACACAAATTAGCCATATCTCTAGAATAGATCTAAATAGAATTTTTCATTTTCATATCGATGGTCTCAAACAATGAGAGAGAAAAAACCTTTTATATTCAACATGTAAAACACAAATTAGCCATAAAAGTTTCTCATTGAAACCATAAGTGAGTTGATACAAAACATATGTTTTAACCTAAGAGTAAATGCCCCTACAATCAATCTCTGGAATAGTTTTAAATAGAATTTTTTCATTTTCATATCCATGGTCTCAAACAATGAGAGAAAAAACCTTTTATATTCAATGTATGTAAAACAAAAATTAGCCATATCTCTAGAATAGATCTAAATAGAAGTTTTTCATTTTCATATCCATCGTCTCAAACAATGAGAGAGAAAAAAACATTTTATATTCAACATGTAAAACACAAATTAGCCATAAAAGTTAATATCACGTTCAGGGTCTGTGGTTCAAACAATGAAGATGGGTCTGACTATCAAGATATGTTGATAAATAGTAGTGTTTTTTAAGTGATACTTTTAAAATAAATAATTGTGCACACATGTACATGTACATATATAATAATAAAATGTTTTAACATATTCTGATTCCGTTCGATGTTTTTGGGATGGTGTTACCTTCTTATTCCTTGGGAGATGTACCTTCTACTTCCTTAGGAGATGTGCCACATCAACAACACATATGGACAATTTTTCACTTTTAAAATTTATGTTTAAGTTATATATATATTCCACCTCAAAAAATTCCATTAAAAATTGAGATATATATATATCTATATCTTGAGTTATTTTAAAGTTTTTGAATTTTAGGTTTTTGGATATTTTCTTTTGGAGCCTCTCTTAGGAGATGTCCGAAATTCACCTATAGAAGTATTCAATTTTTCACTTTTAAATATATATGTTTTTTAAAAAGTTATAATTTATAAATTGAAGTTTATTTAAGTTTTATTATAAATTGAGATCTTGATCTTGAGTTATTTTATACTTTTAAAATTTTGAATTTTAGGTTTCTACAGAAGATTTCTTTAATCCATGGACTCTAGTGATGGAGATAGGAACATCCACAGCATTTCAACCATTTGAACAAGTTGTCTAACTTTTTTTTTTAATAAGTTTATATATGTACACATGTGCATTTTCATCTAAAATCTTTTAATATATATATAACTGTACATGTATATTATATAGTTTACTGTTGGAGATGTTTCCATGGGGGAACTTGTAGCAGGCAAACAAATGGAGAGGGAACCTCATGAGGTATTGCATGATTTTTTTTTAAAATTTTGTTTTTTACATGAAGTTCTATATATTCTCACTCATTTTTAAAACATCAAATTTTAATGTTTGTATGTGCATTGTGTATAGGTTCCCCATGCTTCTCAAGATAACGCACAAATTGAGACTCTAATAGGAAATACACTACATCCATCTGTATTTTATGGACATGAATTGTAGATTTGATTTCAATATTTCTAGTCTTAAATTTACTTTTTTATATATTATCTAGATGCACAGTCATATATATATAACTTGATACTTGATACTTGTGAGATAAAAAAATTTTGGACTTATTTTATTACAGTGTTAATATAATTTGTTTTGTTTCAAAAAGTTATGTTTTTGATGGTTTTAGTACTTTTGGCATGTGAATGTGAAGTAATGTTGTTATATAATTTGTTTGGCTTTTAAAACTTTTAAGTTTTGGATAGTTGAACTACTAGTAATGTTGTCATCTATAAATTAAAGTTTTGCTTCTAAACTACATTTGGCATGTTATGTAATGCTGTGCTATAATTTTTTTTGTTTTTAAAACTTAAGTTTTGGATGCTTGAAGTACATTTGGCATGTGAAGTAATGTTGTGATCTATATTTTTTTGTTAAATTAAAAGTTAAGTTTTGGATGGTTTCAATCTACATTTTACATGTGATATAATCTTAAATGTTTTTATTGGATATTTGAACTATAATTGGCATGGCATGTGAAGTAATGTTGTGATATAATCAAAAAGTTTTTAAAACTCAAGTTTTGGATGGTTTCAATCTACATTTGGCATGTGATATAATGTTAAATGTTTAATGTTTTTATTGGATAGTTGAACTACAATGGCATGGCATGTGAATTAATGTTGTGATATAATCAAAAAGTTCTTAAAACTCAAGTTTTGGATGGTTGAAGTACATTTTGCATGTGAAGTAATGTTGTGATCTATAATTTTTTTTTAAAATTAAAGGTTAAGTTTTGGATGGTTTCAATCTAAATTTGGCATGTGATATAATGTTAAATGTTTTTATTGGATATTTGAACTATAATTGGCATGGCATGTGAAGTAATGTTGCATGATATATAATCAAAAAGTTTTTAAAACTTAAGTTTTGGATGGTTTCAATATACATTTGGCATGTGATATAATGTTAAATGTTTTTATTGGATAGTTGAACTACAATTGGCATGGCATGTGAAGTAATGTTGTGATATAATCAAAAAAAATTTAAAACTAAGTTTTGGATACCATTTCAATCTACATTTGGCATGTGATATAATGTTAAATGTTTAATGTTTTTATTGGATAGTTGAACTACAATTGGCATGACATGTGAAGTAATTTGTTTTGATATAATCAAAAAGTTTTTAAAATTCAAGTTTTGGATGGTTGAAGTACATTTGGTAAGTTTTTTAAAAAAAATCACTCAAACAATAGTATGTAGTATGTAAATATCAAAAACAATCTTAAGATTACTTTTAAGTATGATCAAGTGTTCTTGAAACATTTTCCCACATGATGATACCTTCATTGGCCTATGAACTAAAGTAGTTCATAGGCTATATGTTCTACCTCTTTCCCATACAAATCCCTTTAATTTTGATTGGAAATATAAGAAGTAGATATATGTTTGTTGAATTGGGGTCAATTTCATTAATGCACTCAACTAGTTAGCCTTGTTGATTTATAAATTGGTAAATTGATGGCCCATTCAGTTTTAATTACATTCTAGAACATATATATTCAGTACGTGTAACATTTTTCATCAATGCTCATGGGAAAACTACTTGAAAAATTAATTTCATTCTAGAACACACACACACACACACACATATATATATGTATATGTCTATGTATATGTATATGTATATGTATATGTGCGTGTCCGTGTGCATGTGCATGTGCATGTGCATGTACATATATATATCTATATATATATATATATATATATATATATATATATATATATATATCCAATACGTGTACAACATTTTTCATCAATGCACATAGAACATATTCGACCATTGGACAGACAAATTTTGTACTAGATTTTCAATCAGGAATAGAGATGTGGGTCAAATCCCACCAAAAGTAGAAGAAGTGATCCAAGTCTCTTTTCTGAAAGGAATCTTCGTACAAAATTATACTGCGAATGATTTATTTACATTGTGGATACTTTTTACCAAAAACACTTAGAAGAAAAACTAGGCGTGCATTGAGTTCATGCATATATCTAGTACATGCAACATTTTTCATCAACGTACATAGAAAAGCTACTTTCTATTAATTGCATTCTAGAACGTATATATTGAGTACGTGAAACATTTTTCATCAATGCACATAGTAAAAACACACACACACACACACCATATCTATATTATACATATATATATATATATATATATATATATATATATATATATATATATATATATATATATATATATATATATATATATATATATATATATATATATATATGTATGTGTGTGTGTTCTAGAGTTCAATTAACTGCTCAATTAGTTTTACTATGTGCATTGATGAAAATATATATATATATATATATATATCTAATACATGCAACATTTTTCATCAATGCATGTACAGAAAAGCTACTTTCAGTTGACACTAGAGTGTGCATGTACCAAAACAATCTGTACATGTGTAAACACTTTCACATATAACATAACAAGGAAGCGAAATTTTTAATTGAGTACTGGAAGTTATAGAACATACAATCCAAACAGAATAAATTTTTGGGCAGTTCAATCAAAAAAATTGTAATGGAATGCCATCTTCAATAATCTGTTCATGATCATATTTTGACATTTTCCATTTATTAATTTTCATTTTTTTCTTTGATTGAACCTCGATCAACTTTATGCATGCTTCACAGAGTAAGTGACTATATTGATAACTTATGAAATCAGGTTCATAGTCCTCAAAGTAAACAAAATTCCCACTTTGATTAGTTTGTCTGAAAAAATAACCTTTCAGTATAATAGATCCTCTTTCATATGGAAATTCGTGATCATTATATTCTTCTAATAATTTCATTTTTTGTTTAGTGCAACACATAAAATAATACTTCACATTTTCATCATTGTTAGTAGGTGCAATTATAACAAAAACATCTCTTGCACAATAAAACAAACTTAACAAAATTATACATATTCAAATTTATTTCTAGATCTTTATCATTAGAAAGCAATTCAAATGTTACCTTCTCTAACAAGATTAGAAACTTGATCACCATCAGATGATATTGTAGTCTCCTCTAATTTCATTTCTTCAAACATTGCAATGGGCATTTTTCCCTTTGTATTTGGCTCTGTATGTTTCCAATCTTTTACATACATTTTATTTTCACAAACGTCATTGGATTTTGTGTTGTCTATGTAAACATGACAAAAACAAGAATATTTTCTTTTATCCAATGCAAATACATTTCTAGATGACTTTGTTTTAATTGAATGCAATTTTCGAGTCCCTTTTATTGTTTCAACGTCATTTCCAATTGATCTATCTACGTCTTCGATCCCAATATGCCAAAAAAGCCTTTATATGGAAAATTTAAAGAAGAATGTAAATATGATATCAAAATACAATCAAAGATAATCCTTGTGATAAATGTACTCTGTTTAAAATTAGATATCCAATAAAAATTAGATTGAATGTACCTTCGCACTTCCCTTGATCGGCTAGTCTCATGGTTTAGAGCAGCAATGCACCATTGAACAACTTCTTTCGCATCCACAAGTCGGCTTGCAGAGGGGTTCATTTGATATCTCTGAAGTGCTTGTTTTATGCATGCCCCTGCACCGTCATGTTCTCCTTTTCCATGGACAGTCTCAAAGAAATTCCAACAATGTTTAATGCAGGTTCTCCTATGAAGACAACACAACCAAAAGAATAATCATGAAAAATTGAATTGTCCTGTGCATCCGTCTAACCATATCCAATGTTCATTGAATTTTATTCAATGATTTAAGGAATCATATTTTTTTCCAAAACAATGTTGTACAAAATATATATCATGTGTATGATCGTCACTGATCTAAAAGTGATATTCTTTAATAATATGTCGATTTTCACTGGTGCTTTCTATATGATCGACATTTTGTTCAGCGTGTCTATATAGAATATGGACGAGCATGGAGACTTGGTCAGAATGATAATATTCACTCCAAATTTCTTTTTGTGGAACAAATGTGTAGTTTTCTGCAAAATCAATTACTGACAAAATGGTCCCTGGTGGAAGAAATTCATGAGATTTTTTGAATTGCAAGTCTTTCCATCGAGCTCTATGGGAATTCTTGGTGTATTTTTAAATTTCTACCTCAAACTCTCTCAAAAAGTCAATCACAAAAATTTCTTCTTCTCGTAAGTCAATTCTTTTAACACTATTTGCACCTTCAATCGATGTATGGATATATTCATATCTCTTCCATTTCACTTTCGTGTTGGATAATGATTGTTCATTTATATCAGTACGATATTTTTTTTGAAATTTAGTCAAATTTCCACAATCATTGCATTTTTTACCACCAACACATTTATTTTTGTAAAATAGTTCATCGCTTCCTCTTTCACATAGAATTTGAGATATGAAAACATAGATAGTAGAAGGAGGAGGTGAATGTTTCCAAAATGTTCTACCAAAATCAAGGAATGTGTCATAATATAACTCAAATTCCACATTGTAAGGGCAACAACAAGTGTCACGTATGGTGATAGGTTTTACATACCATGGTTTTTGTTGAACATAAGCCCTGATTAAAGATTCTCTTCTTTGAACTTGTTGAACAACTCTATCTGAGTGGTTTCCAAGAAATGTTTTCCATGTTCTTCGTACTAATTTTGTGTTATTCTTCTTCACATGAAATGTCTTGTAGTGGAAAAACATGTGAATTGTTCTTCCAATATTCATATATTATATTTTTTATATTTTCTCCAAGTCTATCTTTGTATGGTTGCATACAAATAGCTCTCCAACAAGCAAGTTCACCATTTACATCTATTTGCAACCAAAATTTCCGATGTTTGTGCAAAGCTTTTCGCGAGTTTCCTAATGCTTGTGCCATAGATTTTACCAAGCGATTCTCTTTAGTACTTGATGAAACCGCTGCCATATGTATTTCTCTACGTACAACTGAAACATTTTTCTGTCTAGATCTTCTAATTGAATTTATAGCATTATTTATATTTTGTATCACATTTTCCTTCATTTTTTTATCTTTGGTTTATTTTCGAATACCCAATAAAGTCATAGCTTCTTTTAATTTCATTAATTATAGGAGACCATTCAACATTTTGGCTTGAACTGTAACATTTTCCTTTATGAAATACTTCTCAAAAATGTGGTTAACATGATATCGCATATAATGGTCAACTTTTTTATCTCCATATGTGTGGTGTCAACATTTTCTAACATCTCGTCATCGACATTGATTTCATCTATACATATTCGAATGAATAGTACATAATAAGTTTACATATTCAATAAATAAATAAATTAATAAATATATGTATAATTTCAATAATACGTGCATGTGTTTAACACACACACACACACACACACACACACACACATATATATACCTTCCAATGCAATTTCATCACTTGAATTTCTTTCATCATTTTCACCATTTTCAATCATTGGTTCAATATCTCTTTCACTTTCTCTTTCAAAATTTTGTATTTCATCATCAATGTTTTGAGGAATATCTCTCTCTATTTACGTTGAAAAATATTTGTCAAATTAGTTCATCAAATAAAAATTAAGCTTCACATTTTACACTGGGAAAATTTTAAATATATCAAAATCATAATATTTACATTTACATACCTGTTTCACTTCTAGTTGAGGTTGATTTTCCCCTTCAATATTTTAGAGTGCTTCTATCTTTCTTTTGCGAGATTGTCTCATCTCTTCTCTACGTTCCTCAGGGTATCTTTTTTTATCATATTTTCTTGTAAAATTTCTTCGATTTCCCATGATAATAGAGTATGAAGTTCAAAAAATTTCCTTTAAAAATTTACAGAAAAAATCATTTTAAAAAATCATTATAAAATATTTACTACAACCCAAAACCAAAAAATGTCCTTTTGAAATTAAGCCCAAATCCATACTTTAAAAAAAATTGAAGCCCAAAAAACTGTATCACATACCTCCAAGAAATTTATTTTGAATGTACCTCCAAGAAATTCTTTAAACCCAAAAAAATTCATTGCAAAATCAGATCAAATGTACGAAAATAACGTGTCTCAAAGAAAATTCCTTTGAATGTACCTCCAAGAAAAGTCCTTAAACCCAAAACAATTCTTTGAAAAATCAGATCAATAATTTTGTAAAATCAGACCAAACGTGAAAAAATATGCAAAAATAATGAATGGTTTCATGGCAGTTTATATTTCTGCGAAATGTTTTTTTGGAGGGGCTCAGCGGTACTTTCCGGCTGACGGAAAGTTAAGTAAAGGTTCGACCGAAATTTTAAGAAATATTTCAGCCGAACTACTTTGTCGTTTATCTTAACAGGCTGTCAGCGCAAAAAAAAAATTGGCCGAACTTTGTTTAAGAGTTCCGCCAAACTAAGGTGTCACCAGATATGCAGAGCCAAGCCCTGAATACGTTTCTACAAATTTGGACTGATTAAACTCCATGAAACATTCTGAATTAACTATCAGAACCAAAACAAGAATTTTCATAATTGAATCAACTTTCAGGAAATATAACTTCCATGGAATTTCATAAATATTTAGTAATTTTAATTAATTTTTTAATAAAACAGATGCAAACAATTTCTGAAGGTCATTGTGATTCAGTGAAATCAGAGTTTTGTATCTTCCAAAATACATTGTAAAAAAATTTGAAAAAATTATGTTACATTACATTGGTCCATTATCTCTCATGGGTAGCTTTTAGATTTTTAGTTTATAACTTACATGTTAAGAAATTTCTTGCGTCGCGAAACATATTCAAAATATGCAGTTTTTCATATTGGACCAGTTCAAAAAATTCTAGTAATTATGATATGCATCCATTGTCTTTGTAAATATGAAAAAACCGAAATAGACTTTGTCTAGATAGTTGTAACACATTTTGTTTCTCAAAAACACAAATTTTCAAAGAATACAACATTGCATATTAACATGACTTCTTATGAATCCGTTGATCTTTAAAAAACACACACTCAAAGAAACGCTAAGTTGACATATCAAATGTGTATAAAAAATTCCAAAAAATAAGTAACAGAAAGCTAACAAAATTTCTGACAACTTTTATTTTTATCGCAAAATTAAATTCTAAACGGATAATTTGTTTTAGCTTGCAGAAAGTTGAAGAACCGAAAAAATGAAAGTTTTTTTCTCAAAAAAAGGCAAACTTCCTCATATCGATCTTTGGAATATGGTGGGTCTTAAATCAAACATTATAGTATATGAAATCATTATTAACATTTCTTTTTTTCTCATCATGAGATTCATCTACTACCTTTTCATCATTAGGAATATTGTTTTGTAGCAACTTTGTCAAACCTTCCTTCAAAACTTCCATCTCTGCTTTTAGTTTTTTTTTTATACCATCTAGCTTAGCTTCCATGCCATCCATCTTAGATTCCATGCCATTCTTCAAACCATCCATCTTATATTCCACTCCATTCATCTTATATTCCACATCATTCTTCAAATTATCCATCTTAGCTTTCCACGCCTTTCTTCAAACCATCCATCTTATCTTCCATTACATTTTTAGTTACTTTTTGCAAGAGTGAAAATTGTTGCACTTGGTCTCATAATTTTGATAAATCATGTTAAACCTCTTCCTCTTAATGCATCATAGTAGATATTTTTGAGGGCTTAATGGGTGTGGAATTCTTTTTGGTAGGCATTATATAACTTCAAACTAATTTAAAAAAAAAAAATTACGCAATTTAAAAGCACACACAGACACACCTTTTTATTGATTGAGGAGATATATATTGAACCTGATGTATCTCCGTGATTTTAGATCCCCAATATTTGAACTTTGGTCCTATAGTATTCCTATGACACTTCTTTCTAATGCCATAGGTCATACCTAATTTGGATTCTTCAAGGAAAAGCTATATTTGATCTCCCATAATGGCCTAATTATGGATTGGTTCAGTAAAGCTAACTTGTATGACATCCCATACGCCACTGTTTCAGCCTTAGGCTCTGAAATAGATATCTAATAAACCAAATTTAGTGAAATTTTGGCCACGTTTTACAAAATTTAGATTTGATGTCTGAAATGAAAGGTATGGCGATTTTCCCTCGATCACAAGTTAGAGATGAAATTATGGAGCCTGCAAAAACCATAAATTCCACAGATCATATCTCTAAACAAATTGCAAACCTAGGTCTGAAATTTTTGCATGAAGTTCATCAAGATTTCAGCACCACGTGGTAAAAATTTCAGATTATGAAGCCTCGCAGGAAAAATATTATAGCAAAAACTCGAAGATGGCCTGTTTGAAGAACTGAAACCCTAGGAAATCCCAGGCTCTGATACCAAATGTTATGCAAATAGCTCAAAAAATAGAACAAAATGTATATCAATGACTTATAAATCAATCTCTTCAAAGGGGAAACCTACTTTACATTACATAAATGAATCATTCTTGGATGATTCAAATGACAAAACCCTCCTTTGTATATATAAGATTCTAAAGGGTCCCAATATAATCAGAGCCTACATAGCAATAATGATGTAAGGTCACAATAATAACAATATTGGGATTAAATGGGACACAATAATAACATTATGGAGAATACATGGTCCCAATAATACGAACAAGGGGGTTACACTATGTTATGAATCCAGCTCCAAAATAGAAGAAAAGAGAGATCAATGCCTTATAAATCAGCCACTTTGGGGGGAAAATCTACTTTAAATTACATAAATGAAGAATTATTGGATGATATAAATGAAAAAATCTCCTTTATATATATATGAGTCGATGGGGTAGCAATATAATCCTAGTTGACCTAATAATAATAATGAAGGGGGAAACAATAACTATAGTGGATTTTACGGGGCACAATAATAACAATATGGGGGCTACGGGGGTACAAAAATAACAATAAGGGGGCTAAAATAACAAAAATAACGGGATACACTAGTGATATAGGGACCTAACACATAAAAAATAATAATAAGGGGCTCCACTAGTATTATAGGAGCCTAACATTTAGCCACACTTGAATCAAGGAATTCGTTCCCCTTTCAAAGGATGTTGCGTGGAACTTCAATTGTTCAATCCTCAATTTATGAACAGATCAATCCACCTTTAAATTAAAAGGTATTCTACAACAAATATGCAGCCCATGAACACACCAATTCTGAAACATATTATTAGTCACACAAATTAATCGGCCTTCCTCTGTGAGGCAACAGGTTCGACCTCTTACATTTCATTGTTGATGCAAAATAATTAGGCGTATTTCCCTATGTATAACTCACACTCATTAGAGAAGTGATACTTGAAACTCTCATTCTATTGAAGAATAAATGCAGCCTTCATCTAGATTATTCACTCTCACATACCCCTGCAACTCGTCCCAATGAGCATGGTGAGGGAGAAATTCCACACAACCCTATATACTTAAGATCTCAGAGAAAAACCAATTATGATATTAGAACTGGTGTCTTCTCCTTGAATTCAATAGGAAACCTTAATTACACCGTAGGAAAATATTTCAGCCCACTAAGAGAGAGAAATTATGTCTAGAAAACTCAATGAGTTTCAATTCTCAACAATTGGTGAGATTATACCTCCAACTATGAATTAGGAAAATCGGCCTGCCGAGACAAATAATATATTTAGCCCAGAAATGTTGGAGAAATGACTTCTTCAGTCATCAAGGAAATACATTCCTTTACCCATGCACATGCATGCCCTTTAAATTATAAGGTCATTCAGCAAAGTAATGGGCTAGTCCCTATAATAATTAATACACAAACTTCACAACTTGAGAGCTTCCCGGAAATTGGACGTTGACCCTTATTTATGCATCTCTTAAAGAAGTTACCATGATTTTCCTCTCCTTTAATCAATAATTGATATTCCCATTGGTGGAGTTCTAAAGGATTCTTGGCATTCCACGACAATCCCTTGATAGTTCTGTACAGTTATTTTCTTAGAAATATAGCTTTTTTCTGGAAATTGATTTCTATGTATAATGTTACAACTCATCGACTAGAAATTTTGTATTCGACCTCTATAATAGACTATTCAAAATACATAATACCCATTTTTCATTAATAATCAAATGGTATATTAAATCTAGGGCACATGACATAACATTGCTTCAATCAAAACTAAATTGCTCAGGTGCCAATTGCAATAGATCTTTCTTGTGAAACAATGACTTTGAAATGGAAGCTATGAATTCACTCTTGAATGGTCAATAATGTTTCGAATTCCACAACGATACCTTTCTCAAATCATACCATCTCAAGGTTCGCTCTGGCTATGACGCCTAGATCTCAATTTTTAATGACGACCGACCCACCAATTTTTTTTACGTATTCCTTAAAAAAAAAGTCATTGAATGCCCACTGTTTGTAAAATAAAATTGTATTGAATGCTCGTGGTCCCTTTGTAAAAAATATTTGATCTACTACAATATTTAGAACATAATAATTCATCCTAATGAAATGGGACCCATATACATATAAGGAAATTGTCGGATTCTTATTATGCCTACGAAAATTCATCAAAGATATGTTGCACTAAAAAAAAATTGTCAAGCCCTTTTTAACAAATTCTCATTTTGCTGCAAGAAGTGGGTCTTTAACTTCTCTGAAAAAAATCTCCAATCACTAATAGCTGCAATTGAAATTGGAACCGTACAAGCTAGTAGGAAAAGCCAACTCTAATACCACTATAATATCCCAAACTCAAATTTTGCAACTTCTTGAAATATAACTCAACAAATGCTCCATATAAAATTTCCATTCATTAAGAGAACATTTCCATGTAAAATTAAACAACATATAACAACAAAATAACAACATAATGATAATAAATACTATCATCTTTATTTATAATATATAATAACTAGGGGTTTTACATGCTGAAAAAATTACTATAGCTGAGATAGAACTTGCCTCAAGAATCTGCCCCAATGTTGCACTGGCCCTCCACCAAGACTAAACTGAACTTTTGTTGCTAATCTCTAATGTGAATTCTAAATGAATTCTCCAAGGGGAGATGCGTACTCTCCCAATATCACTGAATCACCAAAGTCTTTTTTGTCTCGGGGCTACACATGGAGTAGTGAATCGGGTTCTCAAACCTCTCATACTAGAAGAATATCAAATCCAAGATGTCCTCTAATGGTATCCTCCTCTGATTTTTATAGATATAATGTACCCCTATAGAAACTCGTGTTTTATTATTAATTTAATCATTGAGCACATTTCCCTATTTTTTTAAATTAAAATATCTATTTAATGTGGGAAAATGATTAATTTTCCACCATGCATCCTCAGGCCGCCAAAACTCACTTATAACCATCATCTCTTGTATATATTCTCATTCTGGTTCCAATGAGCTATTACACTAAGGTGTTTTGTCAAGTATTCCACCCAAAATTCTAGCTTAAGCATAATTAATAGAGTTAGGCCCATTAATAACTCTATTTTTTGAAAGTTGTCAAAATGGAACGATACGAAAGGAAAATTATGAAGATGATGGAATATACCAAGTTAATTCCATCGGACCTCATAAAAACTCCTCAAAACCCCTCCAAAATCTCCCGGGCCTATTGATAGAGTAAACCAACTCATGTGACCTAGCTTCCTCCAACCTTGGGAGTCCATCCTGACCATGTTGTAAGGGAAATAGGAAAAAGGAATATGACACCAACTAATTTAATATAAAAATAAAAAGTGATAAGTAAACAAATAACATCACATCAATGCATAATAACAACACATATGGACACCAGATATAAGTGGAAACCCATAAAGGGAGAAAAAAACTATTTTTTTATTGTTGTGATGTAAAGGCAAGCTCATACTGTCTTATTACATTTTATTTTATGTAGAATCCAACCTCCAGGAGGATGCTACCTAATTTTTTTCTGCAAGCTACAACATGCAAGGAAGCTCCAATTCTCATATGTTTTCTATAGACTACAACCCACAAGAGGTTCCTACCTCAACAAGCTTGAACATGATATTTATAAAGCCATGACTTGAAAGGAGACCACAAACCCATCATAAAAAGTGAAAAAAAATATGTTGGTTTTCCTGGTAATCAATTTTTCATACTTCCATCTTTATTTCTACCTCTCCTCCCCTTAAAATTTCTTTCACGTCAATTTCATGTGTGTTAGGTAACTCACAAACATTCAACCCTCATGTTAGCTCCCCATAATTTGCTAGATTGATTGAGATACAAATGAACATGGTCACATCAAACCAAGATTTGGAATCCAAGGACCTAGCCTTCCTGGATTTAGAGAGGGATCTCTATATTAGGTGCAAAGATGTGAACTTGTTCGCTAATTAGGGTTGATTTTAGGCTAGTTATGAAATAGTTGGGTTTGTTGATTGTTTTTGGTTGGGTATGATGCTTAGAAAGACTAGATAGAAAAAGCAGAAACTTCAAGTCATTGGGCAATGGAGTCTAACAAGGTCATCATAGGTTCATCAATGGATTAGGGAGTATTGTAGGGAAAATATAGCTGGGTTGGTGGATCCTTGAGGTTTGAAAGATCATGAGATGGACATTAATTTTTAGAAACAAAGTTTGGCAAAGAGTAGTAAAGAATTATTTATCCTATACTTTCAACTAAGGGAGTTAGAATAATCATAAGCATAGAGAAGAAATAAAAGGCAGAGGAAACCCTACACTGTTCAATTCATACTTAAAGAATATAATTTATCCAAGAAAAACATTCAAATGAAACATAGAAAGGTAAGAAACTTATTCAACTTTCATGGACTTCATTATCAAGAACATAAAACATTAAATATGCATAAATAATTACAATCATAGAAGGATAAAAATATGAATATCTAAGATTATAGCTATGAGGGTTATTTGAAACAATTAGCTAAGAAAATAAAAAGGGAATGATTGAAACAAACTTCTTTGACAAACCTAGGTAATGGTGCTTTAAAGAGATGACTCCAAGAACAAAGCTTTTAGTTGCAACAAATATGTAGGGCTAGCCATAATCGTGCTTGATACCAACTGATCTAAACCATTCAAGAAATAGACAATTTCAGGAAATCCTTACAGAGAAAAATATGACTTCTCTAACATACCCTAGTAGAAGAAAACATTGAGGCAGTGAAGGACAAACAAACTTAAGGTGCCATTAGAAAAAATTTCTTAATCTAAATTTTTTGTCCTAATGCAATAGAGCAAGATGGAAAACATAATGGAAAACTAGAAAAACATAAACAAGAGAAAAATTCACCATCAACCAGGCCTAGCGATCTTGCAAACAATCCTCCACCATCAGTAAACAAATCAAGGCATGCATGAGCTCCAAGACATCAAATTCACATCAAAGGCTCAAAGAGACTGCTTATTGCTTCAGCATAAGTCATCCAAATCCAAAAAAATACACGAGAGCCTCATGCTCTATTTATGGAGCAAATGAGGAGGTGGAAACCCTAAGAGGCTTCTAGAAACCCTAATTTAGCCATAAATGTCATAAATGTGCTTAATGACCATGCAGGGCCCAAGACACATAATAGATAAGAAAATAAATGAAAAACACCAAAACATAACTCCCCAATCAAATTAGGAGTGTTTTTTCCAAAAAAATATTAAAAAACCAATTTTCCATTAATTAGTGTCTTTTGTTGACTTTTTGGCAAAAGACAGTGCAGGGGCGCAACACCACTTTTGCAGAAAATAGGTTGTTTTGCAACCAAGTTTTGGACCACTTCTTGATGTCGGATTTCGCTCCATGATGGCTTGTTGGAAAGAATGAAGAGTATAATTTGCAAATATACCTTTTTTTCTCAATATTACCTCTACAAGTTGCTCAAAAATTGGAAAAATCCAAGGCTTCCAAGGGCGCAACACCTGTTTAGAAAAAGAGGCAGGAAGGTCAAATCTTGGGTGTTTTTCGAACTTTTGAGGGGGTGAAAATGCTCCAATTGACCAGAAATTTTGTAGATGGAATGTTGCTAACATGAAAAATCCCAAAATTTAAAATTTATCAGCTGAGGATGCCCCAAAAAAGAGCAAAGTTCCTAGGGTGTTGCGCTCCTAGGGCCTCAAAATTTCAAAAACATAAAAACTTCTCCTGTGCGCATAAAAATTTTGCAGAGGGAATTGGGAAGCCTTCCTGGTGTCAGAAGGAGCTCTGTCATAGCTCGTTGGATATATTGACTTGTTCAATTTCCAAATATACATTTTTTTTCTTGATTGAATTTGATTTTCCTTGTCAAAAGTTTATTTTCCCATGGCTGGTAAAAACGTGCTGAATGCTGGTGCAGAAATGCAAAGTGATGGTGCAGACAAATTTTGGAGGACTTCCACAACTATAAATTGAGCTCATTATAGCTTATTGGAAATCTGGTTGAGTATAATTTCCCAAAATTCTTTTTTGTTTCAGTTTGGTTTTCATTTACCAGTCCAAAAATGGATTCTCCGAACACTGGTCAAAAAGTGCTAAATGCTGGTGTAGAAATGCAGAGTGCTGGTGCAGACCACTTTTGGATGAATTCCTAAATTCCAAATTGAGCTCATGATAGCTCATTGGAAAGCTCTTGAAGTATATATGTCATTTGAATTATTAAGGAATTCATTTGGACAAAAATCTATGAGACAAATGGAGTTTCCCAAGGTCACGCCAGAAGTGCAAAATTTCTCTCGTGACACCTGTACTTATGAAATTGATCTCAAACCATGATACCTGTGTAAAAAATTAAGGAGGTTTTTCTTCTTGGAACTTTTATGGATATAAAAATCTCTCAATTTTTCCAAATTCATCTCAGTTTGGTCATAAACACAATTTGAAGAAAAACTAGCCCTAGGTGTGACACATGGCTTGTCTCTTGGAATGAATTCTTCGAAAATGATGGAGGCATGATGTTTATGAGCTGGTATAAAATTATTCTTTCTAACATGATAAATCAAATTAATCTTTTGCTCGTGTGCCTTCTTTTCATATCAAACCCTAGCTTAATTGGAAGAGGAAATTAGGGTTTGGTGTAGGAGATTTAGGACTGCCTTGCAGAGGGAGGCGAATGAAGGGGTTAAGGGTTGTCTAAATTATTGGGGAAATTTTGAGGGATAAGGATAGATGTTATGCAGTACTGGAAAGTGTAATTTCAAGAATTGAGTGAGGGGAAGGGGTCAAAAAGGTCAAAACACAGGCCTAGTCTCAAAAAGTGTCAAATTGTGGCAATAGACTAGGTTTTGTAGAAAAATGATGATTCTGAGGGATAGTAGTGATGGGAAGTATTTATGGAGGTATTTTAAGGATAGGAGGAGGTGTAAGAGCATCAATATATAAGCCTTGTTGATTATTTAATCATGGAGGTCATGAAACCAAGAAAAATGCCCTTAAAAACCTTAGATAGGCAATGGAGGAGTTTAGGAAAAACAAAAATAGAGGGTTGAGGCCAAAGGTGGTGAAACATAGTGATAATGAGTGGCGTGAGACCATGATGGGTCTTCTAGGATGGGTGAGCTGAGCTTGGCATGTTAGAATGATGAAATAGTGAAAAATTTATCCTAAGGATAATGAAAGCCATGAGATTTATAGAACTCACAATGTTCATGAACTTTGTTTCTAGAAATCTAGAACCGATACTTAGTCATCTTCAGATAGTGAGAATTATGGATTACTAACAGTGGCTCCACTTGGGGAGGGCAGCTCCTTTTCAAGAGATGTCCAGAACTTTCATATCTCTTGGTTTATCAAGACTAGTGCCTCATCCATTGGGTAGATTTTTACCTCTTTCACTTGCTAATGCTTTCTTGAAGCTGTGATCTTTAGTAATCTGAAAAAACATGATTAAAATCAACATCATCTCTACCTACCCAACCTAATTTCCTAACATTTTTTCTCCTTTGGTGCATTTGAACCGACAAACCCTTGACATTTGTCTTTCTGGAAAAAAAAATCAAACTATCTAACTGTACCCTTATCTCTTCCAAGAGTTCATATTAGGCTAATGAAATATTTTTATTTTCTACCTAATCTACTCATTTGTTAAGATTAAGCTATTTGACAAACTTTATTCTCTATCCTACTAACATGAAGTTGAAAACATGGTTTAAATCAGGATTAGGCAATCTCACTTGCCATGGGTTGTGGCATTAGAACAAGATGCACACAAACATTATCTTTGTACCAACAAAAGTAGAAAGTATAAGGGTAGTAATCCATCATTTTTTAGGCATCCCTATCCTTCTCTTTGGTTCAGTTTTAAGCATGTGGAACCAAAATTATTCATTCCTAATCTATTTCTTTTGACAAGTCAAGTTCACATGATTTGACAAGCATCTTTTTCACTAACTTATCAACAATAAATTTAAAACATGTTCAGCCATGATTAGGCTAGATGACTGAACACGACTTATTTATGGACCAGTAGCGGAATTTAATCTTGCACACTTTTAGTATTTCTATTTTTTAGGTATGGGGCTTTACCTCTTTTCAAATCTACCCTCTTTTTCTACCTTTCTTTGTTTTTTTGTGTTTTTTCATTCTTTCCAAACAACCTAGAACTAAAAATATGCTCACAAGTCTGAGACTATTTTTCATTCCTATCTATCCTAATCTAAAATTTACATGATATACATTCATTCGGTGAACTCCCTTTTCCAATATATCCAATCAAGTAGATGATTCCATGATTGATCTTGTTTTAGCTCCTTGAGAGTGCTGAAGAAATCAAAAGGCCACTTCCACCTCACTTTTTTCCGAACAGTAGTGCCTAAAATTTTCTTTAAGCCTTGCATCGAACTGCTCTTGACATGTTTTACTCCTTCTTCAAATGCCTTTAACAAATCAGGGAAGGGATCTTGAAACAATACTTGAATGTGAACATTTGGTAAATAAGCTTGATCCAGGACTGCTTCTTCTTCCATTTGGCTAAGCTTGGGAATTTTTTGGGAAAGAAACTCCTTCTCTTCCTCGTGATCATCTGCACTATCAGACTCATCATATATTTCCATGTTGTCATCTAGCAAACCTAATTGAAAAGAGATATAATTGTTATATTTATCTTTTTGAAGGCTAGATATAGGGCTAAATGTGTTCTTTGTTGTTAAAATCAATACCCAAATATTGTTAGCTTCTGGTTGCATTAAAGTTTTCTTTGATGAACTGAAAGGAAGCGCAAAAAAGATGTAAAGATCCTTGCCCTTCTCCCAAAATTTCTGCACTTTCTTCTACACTGTCATGGTTGAGTGGTATTTTCTGGTCACTATACTTGAGCTATGGAGAATGATTGTCTTTTTCCCACAAAATAATCATTGATTGTTCGGTAGTGTTCGCTTGAGTTTGGAGAACATAATCATCATCATATTTATCATATTCAGGCACCGTATTCGTAGGAGGAATGTCATCCATTATGCACACTTGATCAAAAAATTGTCCCACCATATGAAAAGGAGAGTGTTCATGGCCAATAGATTCTCTTTTATCAATCTGAAATGACTCAAAGAACAAGGGTATGGACTCAAGAGGTGTTGGCTCATCTTTCATTTCTGGTTTTGTAATCCAAACAGCGATACCAAGATGATTTGAGGGGAGAACTTCTAGATTTTAAGAAGGGCTTGCATTATCCATTTCCTCCCTTACTGATTCTTAAGAGCATTATACCTTGTTTCTGTTTTCAATTTTCTTGTAATACTCTCTAAATAGTGAAGGAAAAGATGTAGGAAGACATTTAATACTTACTTGACAACTTTCCACATCTTCTTCTTTGCAACCTTGGTCAGCCAGTATGTTTTGATAGCTACCTTTGCATTAAAATGATTGATTTGGTTCCTCCCAATAAAATGATACCAGCTGCTCTGAATAATCAGCACCAATCTCAACCATGTTCTCTTCCTCTTTCCTACCAAGTATATGCATCATTTTGTTGATTGTATCTATCAACATATCAAGTTTTAACTCTGAAGAAGTTATTTTCTCTTGAGTTGCTTTGTCCTTCCTTATTTCTTTTAACCTTTCCTCTCTTTCCATTATGTTGAATTCCATAGTAATTTCCATATTCTACATTTCTTCCAGGTTTGAAGGGTCTTTTTCTCTTATCTAGAATTCCATCTCTGGGTCAAAAGTACTTGGGTAGTGCAAGAGATCCCACCCCAAAGGTGGCTTTATCTTAGCAAGTATTGCATTGTATACCTTATTGAACCTAGCTGAAAAGTCTTATACTGTCTCCCCTAGTTGTATTTTTAAATTCTTTTATTCCTCTATGATGAGAACTTCATTTCCCATGATCACCCACCTATCTAAGAAGACTTGAGTAAATTGATGAAAATTGATAATGCTTGCAGCTAGGTCCTTAAACCAACTCCTAATTTTTCCTTGTAGTGATAAGGCAAACATTCTAATACGCACAACATCTTCTTATATTTCATAAAGTTCAAGTAAATTCTCAATATTTTGAATGTTTTCTTCAGTGGTGACTTTTGAGCTTTCTCCATCAAATATGGGTAGTTTATTTGCAAGATTTACAGGGAGGGCTTGGAAGATAGGAGGAAAAATCAGAGGCTTGTATCTTTTTAGGACATTTGTGGGTATAGGTAACATAAAAAGAGATTTATGGTTGTTTGAGGTTTCAACAAGAGGAGGAAAGGTAGCATGAGGCTCATGTTTCACTAGATATGCCATAGGTGAATCTGGGGTAAGCACAGGTGTATAACACTGATCATGGTCTAAAATTTGAGGCTTATATTTTGGAGGCTTGAGATATTTCCAATGATAAATGTAGATCTCATTAGTGTATTCTTGATCAGGATTAAAGTAGGATAGAACATAGTTATAGATAAAAACAATAATTTCTTGAATCCAACTTAGGCCTGAATGCTCTTTCTTTTTAGGATGATTGGTCATGTTTCAGGTTCTTCCTCTAGTGGATTATTTAGGTCTATTGGGAGTTATGGAGTCACTAGGTGGATGATTTCAAATATTTTAAGGTGGGTTGCTATCCACCATCATCAACTGAATACAAATCTAAAAACAATTGTGGTTTTTCTGAGGTCCTAAGGAATACTTAGATTGTCACTAACTCAGAAGGTCCCACCGTGATTGCCAATATTTTAGCTCCCTGTAATTTGCTAGATTGATTGAGATACAAATGAGCAGGGTAACATCAAACAAAGCTTTGGAATCCAAGGACCTAGTCTTCCTATATTCGGAGAGGGATCTCTCTATTAGGTGCAAAGATGTGAACTTGTTTGCTGATTAGGGTTGATTTTAGGCTAGTTATGAAATAGTTGGGTTTTTTTATTGTTTTTGGTTGGGTATGATGCTTAGAAAGACTAGATAGAAACAAGGTAAACTTGAAGTCATTGGGCAATGGAGTCTAAAAAGGTCATGATAAGTTCATCAATGGATTAGGGAGTATTGTAGGGAAAATCTAGCTGGGTTGGTGGATATTTGAGGTTTAAAAGATCATGAGATGGACATTAGTTTTGAGAAACAACATTTCACAAAGAGCAGTAAAGAATTCTTTATCGTATACTTTCAACTAAGGGAGTTAGAAGAATCATAAGCATAGAGAATAAATCAAAGGTAGAGGAAACCCTATACTCTTTGATTCAGACTTAAAGAATATAATTTATCCAAGAAAAACATTAAAATGAAACATAGAAAGGAAAGAAACTTATTTAACTTTCATGGATTTCATTATCAAGAACATAAAACATTAAATATGCACAAATAAATACAATCATAGAAGGAGAGAAACTCTAAATATCTAAGATTATAGCTATGAGCGTTCTTTGAAACAATTAGCTAAGCAAATACAAAGAGCATGATTGAAACAAACTTCTTTGACAAACCTAGCTAATGGTGCTTTAAAGATATGACTCCAAGAACAATGTTTTTAGTGGAAAAAAATATTCAGGGCTAGCCATAAATCCTGCTTGATATGAACTGATCTAAACCACTCAAGAAATAAACAAGCTTAGGAAATCCTTAGAGCGGAAAAGATGAATTCTCTAACATGCCCTATCAGAATAAAAAATTGAGGCAGTGAAGGACAAACAGACTTAAGGTGCCATTAGAAAACATTTCTTAATCTAAGTTTTTTGTCCTACTGCAATAGAGAAAGATGGAAAACATAATGGAAAACTAGAAAAAAAATAAACAGAAGAAAAATTCACCATCAACTAGGCCTATGCATCCTGCAAATAGTCCTCCACCATCAGTAAACAAATCAAGGCATGCATGAGCTCCAAGACATCAAATTCTCATCAAAGGCTCCAAGAGAATATGTATTGCTTTAGCATAAGTCATCAAAATCCAAAAAAATACACAACAACCTCACACTCTATTTATGGAGAAAATGAGGATTTGGAAACCATAAGAGGCTTCCAGAAACCCTAATTTAGCCATAAATGTCATAAATGTGCTTAATGACCATGCAAGGCCCAAGAAACATAAGAGATAAGAAAATAAATGAAAAAAACCAAAACATAACTCCCCAAGAAAATCAGGAGTTTTTTGTCCAAGAAAATATTAAAAAACCAATTTACGATTAATTAGTGTCTTTTGTTGACTTTTTGGCAAAAGACAGTCCAGGGGCGTAGCGCTACGTTTGCAGAAAATAGGCTATTTTGCAACCACGCTTTGGACCACTTCCCGATGTCGGATTTGGCTCCATGATGGCTCGTTGGAAATCCTGGAGAGTATAATTTTAAAAATTACCTTTTTTTTATCAATTGGACCTCTACAATTTTCCCAATAAATGGAAACACCAAGGCTGCCAGGGGCACAACACCTGTTCAGAAAAGGAGGCAGAAAAGTCAAATTTTGGGTGTTTTTTGACTTTCTGAGGTGGTTAAAATGCTCCAATTGACCTAGAATTTTGTGGATAGACTTCTGATGACATGGAAAATCCAAAAATTTAAACTCGAGCAGCTGAGGATGCCCCTAAAAATAGAGTAGCGCCTAGGGTGGTGTCCTCCTAGGGCCTAAAAATTTCAAAAACATAAAAACTTCTCCTGTGCGCAGCGCAATTTTTCAAAGGGGATTTGGATGCCCTCCTAGTGTCAGAATGAGATCTGTGATATCTAGTTGGAAATATTGAATTTTCTACTTTCCAAATATGCAATTGTTTCCTTGATTGAGGTTGATTTTCCTTGTCAAAAGTTTATTTTCCTATGACTGGTAAAAAAGTGTTGAGTGCTGGTGAAAAAATGTAGAGTGCTGGTGCAGACAAAGTTTGGAGGCCTTCCACAACTCCAAATTGAGCTCATGATAGCTCATTGGAAATATGGTTGCGTATATGTTCTAAAAATTCTTTTTTGTTTCTATTTAGTGTTCATTTACCTGTCCAAAAATGGATTCTCCCAACACTAGTCAAAAAGTGTTGAATGCTGGTGCAGAAATGAAGATTGCTGGTACAGACCACTTTTGGATGACTTCCTCAAATCCAAATTGAGCTCATGATAGCTCATTGGAAATCTCTTGAAGTCTAGTTTTCATTTGAATTATTAAGAAAGTCATTTGGACACTCCAGTGGTGAGAAAAACGTATTTTCCCAAGGTCACTCCAGAAGTGCAGAATTTCTTCCGTGACACCTATATTTTTGACATTGATCTCAAACCATGATACCGACGTAAAAAATGAAGGACATTTTTATTATTGGGCCTATTATGGACAAAACAATTTCTCACTTTTTCCAAATTCATATATTTTTGGTCAGAAACACAACTTGAAGCAAAACTACCCCTAGATGTGTCACATGGCTTGTCTCTTGGAATGAATTCTTAGAAAATTATGGAGGCATGATGTTTATGAGCTGGTATAGAATTATTATTTCTGACATGATATATCAAATGAACCATTTTCTGTTGTGCCTCCTTTTCATATCAAACCATAGCTTAATTTGAAGAAGAAATTAGGGTTTGGTGTATGGGATTTAGGACCACCTTACATAGGGAGGGGAATAAAGGGGTTAAGTGTTGTCTAAATTCTTGGGAAACTTTTTGGGGATAGGGATAGATGTTAGGGAGTAGGGGAAAGTGTAATTTCAGGAATTGAGTGAGGGAAAGGGGTCCAAAAGGTCAAAACACAGGCCTAGTCTCAAAAAGTGTCAAATTGTGGCAATAGACTAGGTTTTGTAGAAAAATGATGATTCTGAGGGATAGGAGTGATGGGAAGTGTTTATGGAGGTATTTTAAGGATAAGAGGAAGTGTAAGAGAATCAATATATAATCCTTTTTGATTATTTAATCATGTAGGTCATGAAACCAAGAAAAATGCCCTTAAAACCCTAGATAGGCAATGGAGGAATTTAGGCAAAACAAAAATAGAGGGCTGAGGCCAAAGGTGGCAAAACATAGTGATAATGAGTGGCATGAGCCCATGATGGGTCTTCTAGGATGGGTGAGCTAAGCTTGGCATGACGGAATGATGAAATAGTGAAAAATTTATCCTAAGGATAATGAAAGCCGTGAGATTTCTAGAACTCACAATGTTCATGAACTTTGTTTCTAGAAATCTAGAACCGATACTTAGTAATCTTTAGATAGTGAGAATTATGGATGAATAACACCTCACATGCTCTATAAAACTCTCACTCCCGTTAGCTTCCAAAATCAATATCTTCTATAAATAAATATTTTTGGATGCTTGTATTCCACATAAGAATATGAAGTGAGCATGTTTGAATCTTTTCCCTCCACTCATTTGTTTCCAAACTCTTCATATTTTGAATATAAGAACACAAATAATTGCTCAGATGCTATTTTTAGCCATATATAATGATTAAATACATCAACATCAACATAATTCCAACATATTCAAGAAAAAAGACATTATAACACCATGATACATATATAAAACATTTACTCTCCCATGTATGCATCATATGAAGGTAATGCATCACTATCCAAAGCCCTATATTTGTTCTGCAACAAATTGTATCACCAATTCTCAATGTCGTTGTGTTAGCAACCTTAAGTATTACCTAGTTTTTTGTGGAGCCTTGCATTTTCTATCATGGAGTCTTTCCTTTGCCTTGCATCACAACATATAAATCGTATGCATACAACAAAATAAGCTAACATCACCAATTCATCAACATCCCAATCTCAATAGTTTGATTCACATAGCTTCTCCATGCCTTGTTGCTTCTTCGTTTCACTTTTTCCATCACACTTTTGTTTATTATTTTCCTTGATGTAGATCAGGTTCCAATAGAACCCTCTGATGTGTGGAAGACGACCTTCAAATCCAAGGAGGGAATTTTCGAATGGTTGATCATTCCTTTCGGGTTGACGAATGTTCCCGCAACCTTCATGAGGTTGATTGATGACATCTTGCAGCCATTCACCAACTCATTTGTAGTGGTGTACTTGCATGACATTATAATCTTCAGTCAGTCTTGGGAAGAGCACCTCTACCACATCTGACAAGTCCTCCAAACACAGCGGAAACACAAGTTGTGTACCAATTTGGAGAAGTGAGCTTTTGGCATGACCTTGGTTCAATATCTGTGGTACATTATTGACGACAGGGGGGTGCATGCGGATCCAAACAAGATCCAAGTAATTCGAGATTAGCCAACCCCAACCACTCTAATAAAGCTTCACAGCTTTCTGGGTCTTGCTAATTTCTAGCGTCAGTTCATGTTGGGATTCTCTCATATCACTTGGTCATTGAGTCAAGTCACCAAGGGAGGAGTGAAATAAAAGTTATTTTGGTCGGAATCTCAACAGAAGGTGTTCGTAGAATTAAAACATAGCCTCTGTTCTGCTCCAGTGCTCATGTTTAGTCAATTTAGTGTCCTAAATTTTTAACATAAAATATCTACCAGGGCCAGTAAACTGATGAAGTGTAATGCAATGTATATGCCTAAGTATCCCTTTTTCCTACTTCGTTGTTTTAAGGTTTTGTTGATGTTTTTAGGATTTTTTATATTTTTATCCTTAGAATTATATTCTAAACTAAAATATGAGGTTAAATGTATTTAGAAAGTAAGGACAGGGAAATGTTGTCAAATGAATTAAATAAGAGCTTTTGGAGTCTATCTTCTAATTAAGAAATGATGAAAATTAGACATCCTAATCCATGGATATTGCAACTTAATTGAGAATTCAAGAAATGAAAACAACTAATAACTCAAACATTACAACTAAATCCAATTCATTCAATTAAGATTTATTGGAAGAGCTTTTGAAAAATATTAATTGTAGTGTAATGAGGATCTCCTATGACACGAAAAAAAAATGCTGAAACAACTAATAACTCAAACATTACAACTGAATCCAATTCATTCAATTAAGATTTATTAGAAGATCTTTTGAAAAAGATTAATTTTAGTGTAATGAGGATCTCCTATGCTATGAAATAAGAAACAACTAATAACTCAAACATTACAACTGAATCCAATTCATTCAATTAAGATTTATTGGAAGAGCTTTTGAAAAATATTAGTTGTAGTGTAATGAGGATCTCCTGGACAATTACTATATCTATAAGTCACTAACCATTTTAATTTAATATTTAAATGGCCTGTACTTGGTCAAACAAAGTAGTTATTTAACTATGAAAGAAAAGAAATGAAACCTAGGCAATCACTTTTCTTATAAGTCATTTATCTATTATTTAATAGCTTTTACTTAGTTTGATCCAACAATTGAAAATTATGAAAGCAATAATTGAGCAAAAAGTAAAGAGAAATACTAAACAAAAAATGAAATAAACTTATCTAGAAAACATATGAAAACTCCTCGAATAGCAGGGGCCCTCTACTACCAATTCGGTGTAACCCTTTAGCTCCTTAAAATTGTAATCAAAACAACATCAAGGCTAATATCGTTTTATTAAAACAGTGCTTTGAAAAACAGAGTATCATTTTGATTCTGAATGTGTTATCAACCATCCTTTCTCGGTTCTACAGAGCTTAATTTATACGCAAATTCATAGCTAATATTGAAAAAAAATAGGTACAGGTGTAATCTATTAGTCAAAATTAAACTGAGACTCTTTTGAGACTCGTGATTTGTTGCAAAGAAAATCAAGAGTCCTAATTCCTGTAGAAAACAATTTCTTTGACCTTGTTTTGACCATTGGATTATACACCTATTCAAGCCCCTAAAATTATAGCTTCAAACATTGGGGAAACCACCCCGTCTGGACCTTAATATAGCTCCTTATCTGTTTGGTATAGTGGTTGCGACTGGATAATATGGGACCAGTTTCCCAACAATAAATGAAATGAGTTGGTGATGAGGTGTTCGTATAATGGATGGTGAAATTTGATATTTAATCTACTGCTTAATAAATACATTCTAAACTAACCCAGGTATTTAAAGATGAACACGATTTTTAACAATAATTTCAATTAAACAAACAATCATAAAGATGAATAATTTATTTAAAAGAAAGAAGAAATTTTATATCATGGTCTTAAACAGAGTTATAATAACGTATCATATTCACAGATCTATATTTCTATATTGTCTATACCTATTATGAAAGATAAAATTTCTATATTTTCATAAATTATATAACAGAGAAATGTTTTAGAGACATATATATATATATATATATATATATAGGAATATTTCATCGCATAAGAAAACTAAAATAGAAATGATAAAAATACCAGATACATTCAAAATTCTCTGATGCAATTGATACTCCAATCCTGTTCTTTCACTTAGAACTATCTCCAAGATGCAAAAATGCAGACTCTTAAAAATGATTCATCATAAAATCACAGAATGTAATCCACCATTAAAAAAAATAATGTATTTAGAAGTACAGAAGTGTATCTTCCAAGTCAAAAATTATTACAAATTTAGGACCCCTTTCTAAATACATGAAAGGGGTTTAAATATTACTAAAAATTCTAACAAACTATCCTAAACATCGCTTAGATGTTGTTGTGAATACCAAATCATGAAAGCTAGGGATGAGATTTTACAAAAGTAGATTGGCAGTTCCCATCAGAATATATCTAAGATACTTATTATGTATCTGATGTGTGTAGCTGGCATATCGATTACATATCTTTGACCTTTGGTGGGTGACTCAGACGAGAATGTAGTTTCCCAGTGTAGGTGGCATCCGAAAATTCTGGAAGCATATTAGCAATAGCATGGGAGAGGAATTTCATTGTCAATTGCTGGCTGTGTGGTTTGACTAGATATGACCAGAATGTATCCCATGTTAGCTCTTGTATTGCATCAATTCGTTGTTAACTGATTTTCAATTCTTGTTCCCATTTTTTTTCTAACTCTTTGACCTTCGAAAGTTGTCCTAGAATGTGATTGGAGATTAAGTTAGAAGTATGTAGGTTATCATTGATTAAATTTACCATATTTTCAATTAGAATTCGTGCCCTGGAAATGGCTCTCTCTGTTTTAATTAACTGTGCTTCCCACTCTAAAAACATAATTTCTTTATGTGCTTCTTGAATTTTAGGCAAATTAGCTGCAATTCCTTGATCTGTTTCTTGCCATGTGAGAAATCCTGAGATTTTCTCATCGACGTCTTCAAATTCAAGTCTTGAGTTTGTTGTTTTCTTTGCAAGTGATATGGTTATTTCACATAAAGGATGAACCATTGTTATCTTGTGAGATAAAATATCAAGCTATAATGATAACATTTTCTTTTATTCAAGGGTTTCCTTCTTGAATTGATCTACCTCAGGATAATTTTTAAATTTTTGCAATTTTTCTTGCAAAATTGCATTCTGTTCCTCCTTGGCCACTTTTTATCTTTGGAGCAATGTCTGTAATTTATTTACCTCTTGGGTCAGTTGTTGTTGTTTTTGTATAACTTGCTGGTCAAGTTTTTTTCTTTCAGAATTTAACTATTCTCTAAGTTCTTCATTCTGCTGTCTTTCTTCAACTAATTTTTGCTCCAGCTTTACTATTCTTTGATCTTTTTATTTTATTAACAAATTTAACTTGGAAGCTTTATCTATGGTTGCTGCTATATAGGCTCCTGCATACTGAGATAGTTTTTTTAAGTCCTCTGAAGGATCAATATTGGAGTTTTTCCAAACAACATCCATCAATTCAGCCTGGGAAGAGGATAATAGATTATGGTCCAGTTTTATTTTCTTTATTTGCCTCTTAACCACAGCTCTATCCTTTGGACTGTAGAAAATGTCCAAGGGTGGAGTATCTTCAATTTTTAACATAATATCCTCAGATGGATTCTCAGGAATAATTTCAACATATGGAGTGTTAGAATTACTGATTCTGTCTTTAACTGTGGTGATAGATGTTTGTGTTGTATTCAGCTTCTGAAAATCATTCTATCCTTGGATCTGCTGATTGAACTACTCACCTTCTTTTGAATTAACATGTATATCAATATGAAAGGAGTTGTCAACCTTCTTTCATGTGTTTACCTGTTTAGTTTGAGTGTCACTCTTTTTGCCGTTTTCTTCTTCTTTTTCTTTTTGGAATAACAGGGGAGTCGTTTGTAGCTGGTCAAAAGGAATTGTTAGTAACCTCTTATTCATGTAAAGCATGAATTTCTCCATATCTATTGTTTCTAGTTTTGAACTTGCTTGTTTTTGAACCTGTGCAAAACCTTCAGCTGAGAAACATAGGTCACCAAAAATATCATCTTCATGTTCAAACTTGGAAATTTGTGCGATAGATGTAACATTAAGGGCTATTTTCTTTAGGTCATATTTCCTTGTGGAAATGAATGTTAGTTTGAGTTGCTTAATTTTCAAAGCCTCTTTCTCTGCATGATTTAAATCATTGTGAGTGTAAGATACACTTTTGAGAGGAAATGTAGGCCACATTTGTTTCTTGGAGGTCTTAAGATTCCTGGACAAACTGTTCTTTGTAATCTGATAGGAAATTTCCTGAGCTAGTAATTTATCAGGAATGTATACAGGAAAAACATGGGGGTTGGTTACACTTACGAATATTCAGATGTAATTGAAATTCTCCTCTCTAAACCAGTTTCCAATTAGGGTTAAGTCAAGGTTGGCTTTATCTGATAGACGCAGAGAGGGTTTGTTAAAAATGGCTTGATGAATGGGCATCATAAATCCATGGAAAATCTTATATAGATGATTTCTATAATGGGATTTCCACAAATATTTATGATAGATATTGATATTAGTGGGGTCCTGAGGAGTCCATTTCCATCCAAAGGTGGGAAATTTGGAATTGAAGCATATGGCATCTAAAATGAAAGCACACAGATGAAATGGGGGTTTCGTTCCAGTAGAGTTATGCCTATTCCTTCTATAATCAAGAATTTTATTTTCTATCTTATCAGATAGGATGACAGACCAATCCATAATATAATAATTCATGGTGGAATCAATAAGTGGTACCATTTCAATAGAAAACATTGTAGAATTGGTAAAAACCCAAAAAATCTGCATATTAAGGCAGTAGCATAGCAATAGGGAGGTGCTAGAGATTCCACAGAATACAAAATTGAGGATTCATGCTTGTTTTTCTCTGGAGATTGCCTTCAGTCTCTAATAGGGTCTGACTCTACTTCATTTTTTGAAGAGAAATCCTCTAGAAATTCTTTGTTTTACTCCTTATGAGGCTCTAGTAGATGATACATTGCCTTGATATCCTCTGATTTAAAATATCCTAACATATTCCCTTCAGCTGTGAAAAATTCTCTGTCTATGATGTTTATACCCTCTATTACCCATCATACTAAATCATAGTATGGAAATAAATTCGCTTGAGCCGCTATTCTATGAAGATAAGAGTCTGCCATTTCTTTGAGGGGATTAACTTCTGATTCTGAGTCCCCATCTAGCACTGTCACTTTTTCTTTTGTTACATTGGGATTTGTAGCTTTGACTAGATTATAAAATTCTTCCCAAGACATCTTCCCGAGACCAAGGCATGTAGTGTCAGTTATTAAATTGACTTTGGCCAGATTTTCCTTTTTCATGGTGGTAACCTTTGCTTTCTTAAGCTTCTTTGACATTTTCTCTGACTGGAAGTGTTTTAACAGGTCTGCAAATAAGTGGGAAATGATGTAAAATTCTCTTAGAATCATAAGGAAAACAATGAAGAATGACTAGCGTCATATAAAAAAGGAAATCATTTAAAGAAAAACAATCTGTGAATGATTTCGTTGATGAACTTGAATTAATGATTTTCATATTAAAAATCAAATGCCATTATGGAAATTCATGTCGTGCATTCACATTTGAGTTAATGTAATAAATTATCTGATTTACGATCAATGATGATCATACATTGGGGATCGGAAAACTCAAAGTCGGTTTAAAGTTTACCGTTTGAAACTTCCGATTGTGATTGCCGATGAATAATGTGATTTAGAGCGATGAGTGATGAGCGATGAGCGATAGGCGATGAGTGATGAGCGATTGCTTTTACTTTATCGCATTTGAACTTTTCAAATGAAAGCATAAGGATGCATTAAGTTTTATGCCGATTCGTGATTGCGATTATAATTATCACATCGGAGCTTTGCAAAGGGACTGCTTGTGATATGACTTTATTAATTTGCGATTAGGATAAGGCTCCATCGCATCAGAACTTTTGAAATAAGACCGCTTTGTGATATGATTACCGATTTGCGATTGTGATAAGACTTCATCGCATCGGGGCTTTTCGAAGGGAAGAATTATCCATATGTTTAGTCCAATATGCGCTTTTGTGATGTGATTTATCGCATCAGAATGATGGGGAAGGCTTTTGAATTTTTTCCTATGTGATATGCGATTTAGCAATTCACTTTATCGGATTGGAATTTTTTGAGCAATGACATATCTAGCTTTTCCTTTATCTTTTGTGAAATGCGATAAAGACTTATGTTTAGGCTTTTCTATTTTTTATGATTTATTTGATTTCCTTTTAATATTTACATATATACAAAGGTATTTCCTTAATATTTTTCAATAAGAAAATCTAGGAAAAAATATTGAATCTAAAAGAAAAAGAAAAGGGGATCCATTTCTTCTAAAAATTAATATAAATTTTTTGAAATGGGGAGGTTTGTTGTATAGTACAACAATTTGCGATTCACTGGGAGAAACAGTTATCTCTGAAAAAATAAAGTGAACACTACATCTCTTTTAGGTAAAAGTTTTTAAAGACAAAGAAAACTATCATAGAAAAATTTAAATAAAATCTAACTCTGAATGTAAATAAGATTTATTTACAATTTCTTTTTAATCCCTTTAAAAAAAAAAAAAAAAATTAGTTTAATCAAGCTTTGATTGGTTGATAAAGATAAAGTAGGGGCCTTTTCCAACTTAGCTTTGTAATTTACTCTTTTGTCATAGGTAGTGCCTCTGCTGCCCGCAAACGTCTATAGTCTCGACAAGGTTACCTTTTAACCATTAATCATCCGTTATCCCATCCATCTAAGAGTATAAATTTTTAAAAGATAAATTCATAAAGATATTCTATCTTTTGTTTATTTTATTCTTTTAGTTTAAAAGCCATTTTCCTACTTTGGGAGCCAGCTGATAACAATGCCATTCACTTGTTGTAACTAAATTGAACAAGCTAGCTTATGATGGGACCCCTTGTCTTATGATTATAAGCCATTACCCTGTTTTGGTATGCAGTATTGGTAATATCAGTTTGATTACTTCCCTATGATCATGGTAAGCAGGCTCGTGATGAGACCTCTTATCTTTTATCTTTAGACACAATTTTTTAGAATTACACTCTAAAAAATCATAACCTTAGTAGATGGGGTGAATGATTATCTCCTTCAGAGTTAATGGATGAACTTGAAGATTTTTAAGCTCCAGAATTTGGAAAAATTATTTACTTTTTATAAATAACCTCTCTCTACTTTATAAACTTTCGAATGATTTAAAATATTTTCAAGGTTTGTGAAGATATTGCAAATATTAAAATAAGCTTTCAAAGTTTTAAATTTTATTGTAACTTTCCAAAACTGTAATCACTTCCTTAAAAATTTCTATCTACATAAACAAGTATTCACAGTATTTTCTCAAATATATTTTCAATAGTAAAAAGTCAATGGAAGACTATTAACAACATTATTTGCAAAACAAAAAAAACAAAAAATATTGCATAATGAATATGTACAGGTAAGAAGGGGTTGCTTTCTTAGGAGAAGAATTTTTTCAAAATAGGCCCATTCACAGGAAGAGAATCTCTCCTTCCTATTAGATCTTGTAATATGAATGTTGATGATCCTATATTTTCAATGATTTGGAATGGTCCAAGCCACATCTTTTGAAATTTAGTATGTTTTCCTTTATCTTTGTGTGCTTTGTCCCATTTCAAAACAAGATCACCAATTTGTAATGTTTTAGATCCAGTTTAATTTGCATCAAAAGAATATTTTATGAGTTGTTGATGTTTAGCATGAGTGGTTTTAGCTTTTTCTCTTTCTCCATCTAATTTGAGGATTTGATCAAATCTTAGTTGGACAGAAGATGAAGGATTTTCTTCAATAAATTGTACTAGGGGTAGAGATGGGAGTGCTAGGTTTGAAGATATTACGGCTTCTTTCCCATACACTTGATTGAAAGGTGAAGTAACGATTGAAGATTTCTGAGTTATACGATCAGCCCAAAGTGCAAAAATAAAATACTTATGCCAATTCTTTTGATTTTGATATACTTTTCTTTTTTATGATTTTAATGAGATTTTTCTTAGTTTATTCTGCCAAACCATTATCTTGTGGATAATAATTTGCAGAATATTTTAATTTGAAACCTATTTTGAGAGAAAATTTCGTTAAACTATTTCCATAAAAATAATATGCATTATCAAAAACAAGGGCATTATGTATGATAAATTAGTTAATTAGTAATTAACCAATTTATCATTTATCTACATTATTTATTCATTACACATTAGGTACACCAAACCTAGTAATGATGAATTGATCAATGAATTCAATGATTGCATCAGAATTAGCTACCTTTAAAGGAATTTCCTCTACCCATTTTTTAAAGTAATCCGTTGATGTAAGGATGTTTCTGTGTTGCTTGCAAGAATGTGGAATGATTTCTCCAATAATATGAAGTCCCCATTGTTCAAATGGTTGACCAATACTTACTGGTTGTAAAGGAAAATCTGGTTTCCTTTGTCTTCCACTGGAAGTTTGGCAAGTCTTACATTTCCTTACATAGTCATGGGCATATTTAAATAAAGTAGGCCAATAATATCCAGCACGAATTATCTTGTGTGCTGTATTGTCTCCTCCAAAATGTCCACCTGTCGATCCATCATGTAATTCCTGCAAAAAATTTTGTGCCTCAGTTTTTTCCAGACATCTTAGAAAAATGGAATCATAATTTATTTTGAATAACACATCATCAATGATTTCAAAATTTTTAGCTTTTAATATTAAAGGATGCTTACTTTTATAGTTGAGATTAGAAGGAGTGTTGTGCTGGATTCAACACACGAGTGTACAAAATCGCATGCATTAATAGAATGTGGTCTTTTCTCTAAACCATAAGTAACAAGAAGTATATGGGGGGAGCTTAGAAGTATAAGACTTAAAATTAAGTAATACACTTAAGTATGCTCTGCTAAAAAAGTAAAACAGAAAACACAAAAAGAAGCTAAATAGAGAGTTCCAAACAATAACAAGGTAAACAACGGCTTGATGGCCTTCTTCTCATTGAATGTTTGGAATGAACACAAATCTTACCCAATTGCCAAAGGGCCTAGGCAGAGGCTCTAGAACCCAACACAAGGATGTTTTTCCTTCATGTTCTGCCTTCTGAAGTAGTTCAACTCTCTCTCTCCACTACAATGGACTGAAATTGTTGGGTGTCCAACAATTGAGTCCTCTTCTTCATCTCTTGCTCCTTGGTTCACACAAATAGCTGGTTTTTCTTGGGCAACTTTGGCCAACATAACCTTGTGGTCACACATTGTTCATCTCTTTGAGGGTTTATATAAGTGAGATTTCAAATCTCCTTCCCTCCCTTTGGTATATGGTGGATAGTGACCCAAGGGAGGGGAAATATTCCATTGTGGGCTAAAATATGCTTTTGTGTGCTCACACAAGGCCTAAGGAGGCGTTGGTGTTGTCCTTAGGCAGCTTTCACATAAGGAGAAACTATCATTTTCTTGCTTGTGGTCTCGAAAAGGGACTTTTTTCCATTTCCAGGAATGCGTGCTTATCGGGCTCCAGTGTGCGCAGAAGGCATTCTTCTCGAAGGAAAAAGCACGCATTTGGGCATTTATGACTAGTTCAATCTTGAATTGCTCCAAACCTTAGAGATTATTAATATTTTTGATTCCATAATGTATCCATGTCCTGTAAATCCTTAGGCTTCACATTAACTGATGTCATTTTCTGCTGTATGATTTTCCAGTGTTAATAGTTTCCCCCTAACGTGTGAGGTCTAGGAAGAACTGTATAGCTGAAATACATTATAGTTTCTTTACTATATCATACGCACAGAGAGATAGAGAGAGAGCAAGAGCGAGGCTTGCGTGTAGAAGAGACAACACCTTGCACCATTTCTGAGATAACCACTGCCTAGGGGACCCCCTGCAAGTAGACAAAATATACAACATATTTGAAAAATCTAAATGAGGATGCCATGTCCCATGCTTGTGATGCTATGGCTAGTCAAACAAAATTGATAGATACATTTACTGTCTATGTAACTACTATGGTAGTGATGTTGGTGGTTGCTGACAACGACTGTTGACGCCCTCAGGGGCATTTTTTATTTGACGATAGATGGAATGTGGTACCCATATGCGTAATCTTGGTATGGCATATCACTACAAAATGTATGCATATGTACTAGTTGGGACCTTCCCATGTAAGCATTGTTGTTAGAAACGCTTATAAAGGCACACGTCTTCAATGGATATTGAACAAAGTGCAATGGTTGTAAGGTACGATACCATTGTGACATGAAAGTTTTTGTTGTATTCAAATTTCAAGAGGATCTATGACATATATGGACAATGATGTCTCCCATAGTGCCACCCGAGGATACCCCTTTACATGGGGAGGGGTCATCCAAGGTATTGCTTCCTTTTTGGAAAAAAGGTGTTGATGTCAACAAAAAGGAAGCCTTAACCAAACCATAATGGGTTTAACATAGGCATGTCAGTGAGCGGTAGCTGAAAATGGATGATGGGGATTCAGTGTCCCGGGGTCGAAGTATATTTGAGCAGCTTGGTGACACTCATAGGTATTTCTGAAGCAAAAAATCCCTGGAGTCAGTAGGACTTCCAGGGTGGGTGTGAACTACCTATGATTGTTGTAATGGTGCGTGCATGGAGGCTATGAAATACTTCAACCAAGGGAGATGGGGGACTACTGCCATGGGAGGAAAAAGTGAAATATGAGGGCGAAGAGGCGAAGGGCGTTGTTTGTGATTTTTGTACAAAAAGAATAAAATAATTGGGTTTCATTTGTACAAAACACAGAGACGAGTACCCCAAAACATGAAAGATGGTCACTCACTTGATGGTGTGAGGATGGTTTTTTTCTGGGGGTAGGGGTCCCATTGGTTGGTCTCATGTGTGGGGTTGATGAAGCGGAAGATGTCGCAGATGGATTCAAGTTGATGGAGGTATGGTAGGCCAAATGCGGTGCGTGGAGGAGCGCTTTCATTCTGCTTGTACAACCTGGTCGTCTGGGAAGGGGGTTAGTTTAAATGATGAACTTGACCTTACGCATGATATATGGATGGGCATGAGGTGCTTCCTGGACTAAAATGGTATGGCCATGGCGTCACTTGTGGAGTGATATGTGGTTTACTTGAGATGACGATTGCCATAGAGGGGAGGCTCTACCAACCGTTGAGGACATTTATCATAAGCAGGGTGAGGTGATGGTAAATGTGGTCGGGTATGAGGACTCGAGGGTTTATTTCTGATGAAGAAATGATGTCAGGATATGAGAAGTTTTCCTGGGACTCTATCATGCTGAGGGTAGAATGATACTTGCTCCAGAACTTTCAGTCGTCAGTGTTGTGAATGGTTTGTGAGTTCTTCCTGCAAAAACAACTACCACAAGTGAAAGCATCTTATTTTCATTCAATACTATTGAAAAACATGAATTTTGGAAAGGAAGATGGGAGGGTGCATACTTGCCAGTGCTTGAAAAAATATTTCTTTTGAAAGTGAATGTGGGGCATCTCTTTCGTTCATCATGGTATACTGATGATGGTGTAACTTACGGTTTGCGGAATTGACCTTCTGATCTCCTATTATGGAGGTTCAAAGTTCTTGAAAAGGGCGATAAATAAGGGATTATGGCCCTAATCCTATTCATTTGTACTTGCTGAGTTTAGGAGATCAGAGTTGATAGCAGAGCCTTTCTTCTCGTCGCGGTCAACCTATGTACCGGGGATTAGAGATACTTTGCCGAGGTAACTCTCATGACATACTGCATTTTGATTTTTCCAGTTTAGTGACACTGGGGGCCGTACAAATTAAGTTTGCATGGCCTCAAAGGGGATTTTTTCCCTAGATTTCGCAAGCAATCTAGGCAAATAGACACCCCCCTTGCACTCATGTCTCAGGTACAGCCGCACAGAAGCACGGTTCTCTTCCCTCTTTGCACGCAAGGGCACGCCTGTGAATGAAATGGGTGTGCAAGGGTGTGGCTGTCTGAGAGACGGGCGTGCAAGGGCAGTGTTTTTTGAAAAAACTTGAGTTTTTTCTGTCCATAATGATTTTTATCCTTTGTACTGATGGGTGTTTGTTGCCTGGCAGGTTAGTGTGGAGAGAGTGAGATTGGCCCGAAATCCAGACTGCTATGGATGCTGATGATGGGGTGCACCGTCAGTTGGCCACATGGGGCCTCCTGAAATTTGCTGAGAACGAGTTCCTTTGGTCACATGACTGATTGTTATGTTACATCATACGGAATTGGCACAGTTTGCACAACATGTTTTTCCTGAGGGGGACAAACTTGATTATCCTTCCAGAGACAGATATTTACTTTGTGACTAGATTACTACCTTAGGGAGAGGCACTGAGGTATCCACTTCCTGCTGGGCGGGTGAACACGGAGAGGTTCTGGCGGAGGCATTGTGGTGGTGTACCTCTGACTGAGGCATGCATAAATATCGCCTCAGTGACAGATGTGGCCAAGTGGTGTGTTGTGGCCCTTATTATGCAACTGGCTGGGTCATTTACGCCTCATTGGGCATCAAGCCCACAGCTGGTGGTTTTATGCCACTTGAGGAAAGGGCATTTCTTTTATTTTTCTTGTTTCTTATTTGATGGGATGGTGTCTCAACTGAACAAGGTCTAGCATGGATCCAAATCATTTGTGTACGCCATAATTTTGTGCAGCATCATGTATTAGAGGTTTGTGTTGATGAGGCTCGTAGTGCCTGTGCCTATCGGGGGGGCAAGGGAGCCACGTATGAGGAGGTGGGCTCCGATGATGCCACGCGGTGGTGGTGGCAGAGTGGGTTGTTATTGGAATGACATGACGGAGGCCTGGTTTGAGGCCAATCCACAAATGTTCTTTCCATACACTTATGCAGGGATGGATTTTCAGGGCGATCCAGATATTGGTCTCCCTTTTGGTTATGCCTAGGGTACCGCAGGTATGTGTTATATTATTACATTTACTCGATTGTTTTGTGTTCTTGATTTTTTTTTATTGACACTAACATTATTTTGGTTATTCGTGCAGATGTTGGTGAGGTGGGATGCCCAGTGGCCTGGCTAGTGGGTCACAACCCTCTACCATGAGCGCCTAGTTGTCACGGAGGTGGTTTCGTCAGTGGACCGGGCAAGGGTGGTGCTGGCCCTTCAGGTGAGGGAAGCAGCACAGGTGCTGCTTAGATATCAGCGGAGAGAGCTCATGCAGATGTGGCTGAGGTGAATATCATAGCACTTACAGCTCAGGTAGAGGGTCTAGAAGACTTCTGGGGTCAAGTGGACCATTTGACCCATGGGATGCCTGCCCGAGGTCGTATGGATGACTTTGAGGATATATGGCTGGAGACGGTGATGGCCCGTGAGAGGGACTACTGTCCTACTCTATGATGGGTAGCTATCACAGTGGCGATAGTAGCTCCGGTGGTGTTACCAAGAGCAGTGGTGGGCCCAGGTGCTCCTCCTGAGGGGGCACCCCCCCAGGGTAGATTTGTACATAGGGAAAGCACCCATTATGAGGACGTTTCCCTTATTTTTGACTTTGGGCTAGCCAATCAGCTAGTGATACTATTTTTTGTACTTTTATACACATATTTTTGATGTATATATGAGAGATATTTTTTGCGGCTCTACATGGTGTGATGTCTATTTTGGTTTAAGCATTTCTGTTATGCTGATGGATATACATGTTTTTGGTTTTTATGTATGGTGATTTGCTCATGATGCATTCCAGTCTAGGATATTGTTAGCTATGTGAATCAACTATTTTTTTTTATTCCTTAATACATGTGAGTATGTAATATAATCAAAGTGTCTGCTTAATCTTCTGGCACACAAATATTTTCTAAATAGGTTTGCATCCCTGGTTTCAAATGTTTGGTTTAACTGCAAGACTACTAACTGGGAATCTAGGTAGACATGCATATGGTGGATGCCCTGGTGGAGGGCCTTGCACATATGTTCGATAACGGCGTCATATTCTTCCTGATTGTTGGTTTTTGAACCGATTCACATGTCATTTGAACACAGTGGTGATTGGTCAGGGTGATAGATTACCCAAGCGGCTGCAGCTAAGTTTTGACACCATCGCGACACTCCATCAGCAAATCCGAAATAAGGTTCAAATTGGTGATCCATGGTGATATTTTGAGCGCGTTTAGGTATTTTGGGGAAAATCTATTTTGGTGTTGGGGTTTTTGTGTACTCTAACTCTAGTGGACAAGGGCTACAGGGTCCCTTATGGGTAGAATTTCTTGAGGTAAAGGCTATTGACGGGGCTAGTGAGGTAGGTCCTGTTCGGTTCTGTCAAGATGTATGCTCCCTGCTAGAGGAAATTTTTGATGATATAGGGCCCTTTCCACAAGGTTTCAAACTTCCCTAGCCCTAAGGCTTCTTTTGCGACATCACAGCGAAGGAGTAGCTCTCCTTCAGTAAATGAGCGAGGGGTGATGTGGTGGTCGAATGAAGCTTTTACCATTTTCTTATGGGCCTCATTGTGTTGTAGTGATTGGCGCCTGTTTTCATCAACTAGCTCAATTTGTACTAGGCATTGTTCTAGAGCCTAGGTGTCATCAAGGAGTTTGATGGCTGCATGTAAGTTTGAGGTCTCATGGAAATCGATGCAAGGGCATAAGGTGTCTTGGTTTCTTGTGACAGGAATAAAGTCGAATTCCTGTGACGGGGAGGTTGTTGAGCTCCTGTTTTGGGCATGCAATGACACAAGTCGTATGTGATGAGTTGTGTCGCTGGTATGTGGCAGGGGAAGGATCTCCGCAATGGAGTCCTGATTTAGATGATAGTTGGCCCTCCCGCTAGGATAGTCGATTCCCGGTAGAAGGAAGTTAATTTTATCACAGATATTTCTGAACATTTGTAGCAACAAACATCCCTCTGGTGCATGGTTATGACTAGTGAAAATGGTGTAAGGTATCACAATGCTGATAGAGTAGATAGTGTGAGAATCTACACTACTCAATGTTCCTGATATGGACGCTTGGAAAGGGTCTGTTGAAGACCAAGTCATCTTTTGTTTCCATTTTTGTGTCGTGGGTTGGAACTTTCCCCCCTTTTTGGTGGGTGTCTGACTTAATGCTCCTCTAGCTACTCTCAGCTTGGGGAGATCCGTACACTTAAATGTATGATGAAAGCTTGAGAAAAGTCGGCAGTAAGTCCATGTAATATTCTCTTGATTAGAGAGAAGCTTTTGAGGGAGAGATGTGATTATGCGGAGACTATTTGCAAGGGGTTTGAGTTTTGTGCATTGATTAATCCAGTGATCGTTTAGATCACATAGGCCGCATGTTATCCTTATCTAGGCCTAAGGTTTACGTGATTGGTTATGGTATTAGTAGGTGTGACAAACTACCCTGGTGGCAGGGTTGTAGCAGGCTTATAACATAATCGTGGTGGTGGGGATGTTGTTGGCTCGATGATGTATTTTTTTTTCCATTCTTGGAGGTCTCTTGTCCTTTCTTCTATGGCCTTAATCATGTCAATAGTGGTACGGAGTCACGATACATACGTACAATTCCGGTCACAATGATCACCCTGACATATTAGGAAAAAATTCCATGATTTGGGTCTCCCATTATGCGTGGTCTGAGGCAGGGCGGGGTACCATCATCGTAATGATGCTAAGTCAGGGAAGTGGACTACTATATGGTCTATATTCTTGCATAATGTGCATGTGGGCAACCTTCATGGGGTGCCTGCAGGGGTAACTATGGGTTTCCCACTAGGTCGTTCTTCGACTGTCAAGAGCAGGATAGACCCGCTCATCTCCTCTGCCTGGGTCATGGAGCTGCTGATAGACTTAGCATCCATATCATATTCTTGGGAGAGAACTATGGCTGAGCGGAGACTAGCTAGGGCTAGTTGAAAGCAAGGCATGTAGTGACAATCTTCCAATAAGTGATTGTCGGTGCATAATGGGCATGTGAATTGTGCTGCCCATAGCCCTATGTAGTAGACCCTTTCAATTGGATACCATCTGTGGATGAGTTCCAATGTGGCACATTCTTCGAGGTAGTGACCACGTTCATCGCATATCATGAAACATATAATGGGCATTACTAGGGGTCGCTCTACGTATCGACGCTTGTCTTGTAAGTACAAGATGGAGTGTGGCTCGTCATTAATAGACTGGGTGGAGGGATCCTCTTGATAGGATTGCTTAATCATGTGCAAGGCATCCCGATACCATGGTATTTCTGGACAATGGTGGGTATAGTGCCCATAGGTGTCACAAAGGGTGCATGCATGATTGGTACACAGTGGTTTGCCTGTACTTTTGGTGGCAAGTTCCTTTTTATGGGAATGCCATTTCGAGGTGCCTGCCTCATAGCCGAGGAGTGACTTTAATTCATCCAACTCCATGCATATGTGAGTAGGGTGTCCAATGACATCAAATATGGCATAGGTTGATGACTACCACTGTATGGTGGGGGTCACCACTTTCTTTCGTTTCTTGGAAATTTTCTTTATCGTGGTTGCCGGTTTCTTAGTGGGAATTTCCCTTGCGGGGGTAGTTTTGACTGTTACTTGGGTAGGTTGGGGCTCCTCAGGACTGGGGGGATGTAACCAAAATGCAGTAACTTTGGTAGCTGGTGTTCCTGGAGGGGGATCAAGATACCACACTGGGAAAGCCAATGATATGTTGGGTAGTACCAATGTTGCCAAGACCTACTGGGAGGTGAAGCGAGGAGGTGGGTATAGGAAAGGAGTTTGGGAGGCAGCATAGACTATGGAGGCTGCAATAGTTGATGCCTCGGTATCATTACTACTTGAGGCCATGTCTTGAGTAACCTCAGTGCTTGATGTGGACATCATGCACACCGAGGCGTCTGTGGCATCAGGCGATACCTCAGGGATAATAGGAGGATCTCCTAGGAATGAGCCTAGGACAGATGATGGTTTGAATTGGCCAGGGAAATATTCTTGATACCATACAGGACCATTAGTGGATGTGTCTACATAGGGTAGAACCATATCTTTGTTTGTCAAAGGACAATTTTCAGTGTGCTTCAGCTGGTCTACTATGATGATTCAATCCTTGTGGCGGAACATCATGATGCGGAAAATGGAGGATGTTATGGTAGACATGGCGTACATGTAATTCCGTCGAAGGAGTATATTGTAATCCAAGTGAGTGTCCAAGACTTCGATGTCTATGTGGACCATTTTTCTGGCTAAGCATACTGGTACATTTTGGAAGAGACCGATGGGGGTCGAGGGCGAGCTGTCGTATGCTCTGAAAGTGATGACGGAGGGTTTGAGTTTTGGGGCTCCTAACTTTTGCCATATATTCTTTGACATGATGCACGTAGATGAACCCTCGTTAATGACACATCGATGAATAGTGACATTCTGTACTGAAACTGGTATCTGGAAGGCGACCATGGAGGGAAGCCTAGGGGTGGCTTTTTCTAAATCAAAAGCCATCATGCGCTTGTCGGCATGGTCGACGGCGCCTAAGGTGGAAAGTAGGACTTTCCACTACTTTGGGCATGACTGCAGTACCTCCAAAGCGGATATAGTAGTAGGCGACTGGGTTAAATCATCTATGATGCTATAATTGTGGGCTACTTTGGAGTAGTTACCTGCTCGCCTATTAGGCCCTTTAACCATTTTTGGCAATGGTTCCAAAGGAATATTTGGAATGGTCAAAGGTGTAGTCGGTGCGGATGTATTATCCCCTGACATACCGGTGTCTGGTGGGGTGTCGTAGTTGTGATTCCAGGTTTGGAAAAACATTTCTTCCCCAGCCATGTAAATTTCATGGTTGTTTTTCTCGAAATCGTTGGGGTTTTCCTGCTGAGTGCTGACCGTTCCTTGATGGGGGAAGGGTTCTTGCATAATTTCAGTTGTCTGGAAAGATCCTCCTTGTCCTTGGTTACTCTAAAGCTTTTTAAGCTCAAGGAGTTCGGGACAGTGGTGAGTATAGTGCTCGTATTCACCACATATTGAACAGTAATGGTTTGTTTGTAGAGATGGCCGCTTGCCTTGCTTTTAGGCATTGCTTGGCCCCTAGTTTTGGTTCCGGTTGAAGTTATCTCCAGGCCAGGGTCATGGTGGGCGTTGTGGGTTGCTGCCCCCTTGTCCAGGGTTCCCTTTGGGTTTTTCTTTACCTTTCATTTGACCAGGTTAGGAGGGTAATTCTCCTAATCATACTGGTGTGGTCGATTTTGGGACGGCTTCACAAAGTTCACATGTGCATTGTTTTTCATTGGTGGGTTATGTGTTTGGGACTAAGCATATTGTTGTCCCATATTTGCACCTGGCTGTTGGGGGGGAGTTCTTCTGTTAGTTTTTCTTCTTGCGTACTAGGTCCCCCTGGCTGGAACATAAGATACTCCTTGGTGATACGCTGGCACCCTATTAATCAAATTTTGCCGTTGCATATGATGACTTTGAAATCCGGGTTGAGACATGTCCTCGGTAGACCCATGTGTGTAACTGATATTCTGACTGTTGTTGCCTAGGTACCCTTGGGTCATTGACCCAATAAGTCTATCTGCAGAGTTCGATGTGACTGGTAATTCTTGATAAGATTGCAGGCATGTAGAATTAGGCAGGATATTGTATATGTATCCTGATTGCGTATAAATCAGTTCAAGTTGTTGGGCTTTACTGATTGCGTCCTCCTCGGATGTGGGGTTACATTGTGCCACATCCTTTGAAATCTTCTCCGTCAGAGTTTTGAAGAATAAATCTAAAAGGTCTCGATCATTGAGTTGAGCTTTGCATAAGCTACGACGCCATCTCCACTCATGGAGATGTTAAAAAATTTGGGTAGAAGGAGATTGTCTAAAAAGAGTGAGTAACTCCATTCCCGAATCATGGTGAATGGGTAGCTGAAAGTATGTAAGTAACGCAGTAGCAAGGGCGCTAAAGGTTATGTGTGAAGTAGGGGGTTGCTTGATGTACCATTTCGCAACCATTCCCATGAGAGTGCGTTGAAACAATCTCAATCGAATAGTATCATCAATGATGATATTCGATGAGCACCACAAGTGAAAGGTCATTATATGATTCCCTGGGACTTCCTCTTGCTTCCCTTCAAAATTTGGTATGTCTGAAGGGAGCTTCATGGGCATGGGAGGCCAATTAGGGTCATGTACGATGGGGTCATTGGTGAGTTTGGTTAAATACGGTAGATTTAATGCCGCTAAGAAGGGTGACTGAGAGGTTGACGCCATTGCAACGTGTGAAGACACGAAGTTCTGGTTAGAATGAGGGTTAGTCTGTGACGTAACCAGTTTTGAATTCAGTTTGCTTCCCGTATGGGATGCAGTCTTCTATCCCCTAGGGGACGAGGGGGTAGTGATGTGTGGTGTGGTGTTGGGAGACCGGCTAGTGTTCCCAACTAAGGTTGCTCCAAGAAAGGAGGAACTAATCACTGAGGGAACGTTCCATCTTTGACGCCTAAATAAAAAAATACCTAGAACCCCTCCCGTTAATGGGGGGAGGTCCAAAAGATGCCTGGACCAACAAGGTTCCATTGGAACCGTTTGAGGGTTGGCCAGGTTAGGTTTTGGAAAAAAAATTTTGACGATATTGAGTCAATGATCATGACAATTTTATGACCACATACATAAAACAAAGAAAAAACAAATGATTTTTCCTTTAATTTAATCAATGTGATCAATCAAGAAAAAAATGGTTTTGTTTCTTTGCATGTGATACTCAAAAATCCTAGAAGACCTAATAACGTCCTCACACACTCAAAAGTAACTGGGCCTTGAGAGGATTTCTTGCGAGTGTTGGCATAACGTCCCAAAAGAGATGGCGATGCCCCTAGTCAGCCAAAGAGAATCAACCAAGGTAAGGGTAGAGGGTCTAGCGCTTGCCTACAACGTCAGCTATTAGGTAAAATATTCCCTAGTTTTGGTGACTAAGAACCACCATCCCACGTGAGCGTTTGACTCTTGGGCTTCTTGGTAGTCAGCTAATAGTACTAAGTATCAGACAGGTCAGGTAGCCCTAACTGATACTGCACGCACTGCGCCTAAGGCTAACCCCCTCTAAATCGGGTCTCTGCCATGCTCAGGTTTTCTTTTCTATGGGATGATAGGTGGATTTTAAATCTCCCTAAAAACGTAAATTCTATGTTTCAAATGTGAAGCGTGATCAAGGCGGCTTATTGGATGCCTACCCCCATGATCCTAACTTAAACTATAATTTCTCTTGTCGCCCTTGTGGGGAGAGTTTAGTGAGTTGGTTTAAGTTATTTTTAGGTTGATTTATTTTCTTAGTGGGTGTATGTGTGTGAGCGTATGGTGAACAATCTCATAATTTTAACATATGGATATCAGTGATGCATTACAAATGTCCCCTAGTTAAACTATGTGACGTTGTTCCTTTCTCAAATAAAAATCATTTGCGGATAATGGGCCACTTCCAAAACCTCCTAATTAGTAGACGTGAGTGACTAAAGGGAGATGGTGAATCAAAATGTAGAGTGTTCATATGCTTTTCTAGGGTCACCCAATGGCGCAAAGACAACAGAGATTACTTACTCTAACTTGCAATTCAATCCTAGTCCTGCAATTTCCTAAATGCAAAAATTGAAATTTAAACTAAACAATTTCTACACTAGCTTATGCATGTGTGTTCATGAGCCATTTACATGGATTAGTTAAACTAAGGGTGCATACTAGAATTTGCAAGAAACATAAATTGTTTAGAAAGAAATGGTTAATTTTCCCCCTACTTAAACTATGTGAACACTTTTTTCAAAAAACCAACTTAAATGAAAACTAACTAAATGCCTACAAAAAGCAGCAAAAATTAGTCTTCAGAAGATGTGGGATATGAAAAAATGTGTTGGAAAATACATTAGGGGTTGCCAAAAAGACTTACAAGTAGAAAAAATGTAGAAGGTAGGGAGAAAAAATATCTGCAAATTTCATGCAAAAGCCTCCGACAGGTACGCTTTCCTGCATGTAGGTCACTCCTGAACGCGTGCCCTGTGGGTCTGTGTGTAAAATCAACGCGCAAAATTCCTACAAGTAAAAAGAAAATTAGGAGCTGCCTTCTTCACTCTGTCACTTTAGTGAGTCTAGGGACTGCAAGATGGGTCAGAGGACTGTCAGCTCCACTCCAGCATAGACTAAGGGTCTCCTGCAAACAATGGCACAACCACATAAACCTGAAACACGTCAGTGGAGTCACCAATCCTCTTGTGGTGGATTCGACACACGGGTGTACAAAATTGCATGGATTTAGAGAATGTGGTATTTTCTCTAAACCATAAGTAACAGGAAGTATCTAGTGGGAGCTTAGAATTATAAGACTTAAAATGAAATAATACACTTAAGTATGCTCTGTTAAAAAAGTAAAACCGAAAACAAAAAAAGAAGTTAAATAGAGAGTTCCAAACAATAACAAGGTAAAAAACGGCTCGATGGCCTTCTTCTTATTGAATGCTTGGAATGAACACAAATCTTACCCACTTGCCGAAGGGCCTAGGTAGACGCTCTAACCCAACGCAAGGACGTTTGTCCTTCAAGTTTTGCCTTCTAACGCAGTTCAACTCTCTCCCTCTGCTGCAATGGACTGAAATTTTTGGGTGGACAACAATTGAGTCCTCTTCTTCAGCTCCTGCTCCTTGATTCACACAAACAGCTAGTGTTTCTTGGGAAAATTTTGCCAGCATAACTTTGTGATTACACATTGGTCATATCTTTGATGGTTTATATATGTGAGATTTCAAACCTCCTTCCCTCCCTTGGTACATGGTGGATAGTGACCTAAGGGAGGGGAAATATTCCATTGTGGGATGAAATATGCTTTTGTGTGCTCACAAAAGGCCTAAGGATGTGCTGGTGTTGTCCTTAGGTGGCTTTCACATAAGGAGAAACTGTCATTTGCTTGCTTGTGGTCTTGGAAAGGGACTTTTTTCCATTTCTAGGAATGTGCACTTATCAGGCTCCAGTGCATGTAGAAGGCAGTCTTCTCGAAGGAAAAAGCACACATTCAGGCATTTATGACTAGTTCAATCTTGAATTTCTCCAAACCTTAGAGATTCCTAATATTTTTTATTCCATAATTTATCCCTGTCTTCTAAATCCTTAGGCTCGACATTGACTCATGTTATTTTCTGTTGTATGATTTTCTAGTGTTAACAAGGAGCATACCCATTTTTTAAGTAAAAGATCAAGTCAGCTTATTGAGATTCAGAATTTATGATACTTATCTTGTTTACTTGAACAATGTTATCATGATCTTGATGTTCTGGAATATTGGAAGCTCCTTCTAATAACCTGAAAAAACCTTGTCCCCTAACAATTTTAGCTGGTTTAATTTCAATATCATATTCCTGTAATGTTGTTACCCAATTAGCCCTTTTTCTCCTACTTCTCTTTGTACTAGGAATTGTCTCACTGCAGAAAATGGGACAATGACTTTTGTATGCGTTTTTAAGAGAAATGGCCTAAAATGTTTGATAGACTTAAACAGAGTAAAATCTTGTTTTTATACTTCTGAATAGTTAAGTTCAGCTCCTTTCCGATTTGAGCTAAAGAAGAAGATAGGTGCTTCAATCTGTTGATCATTGAGTTGTGTCAAAACGACAGTGGAAGATGTTTTAGTGGCTAAAGTATACAAAATAAAATGATTAGAAAAATTAGGAGTAATCAATGCTAGAGCATTAATAATTTCCTGTTTGATTGAATTAAAGGCTTCCTTTTCTTTATGTCCCCATTTGAAAATTGAATTCTTCCTAATCATTATCTGTAAAGGTAAAACTATATGAGAAAAATGAGGAACAAATCTCTTTAAAAAATTTATCTGTCCTAAAAATGACTGCATGGATTTCTTGTTATGTGGAAAAGATATATTAGAAATCTCCTTTATTCTATTAGGGTCAGTATATATGCCATCTTTAAAGACAATAAATCCTAAGAGTTTCCCTTCATTAAGAGAAAATAATGATTTTTTTGGATTCAAAGAAATTCCATACCTTTTACATCATTCAAATATCTGTTTTAAATCATGTAGATGGTTAGTTATTTTCTTTGAAAAGACAGTTATGTCATCCAAATAAACAACAACTAACTTATTAATCAAACCTTTGAAAGCTATATCCATGGCTCTTTTGAGGGTAGCTCCAGCATTTATCAAACCAATAGGCATTTTTTGGTAGGAATATGTTCCCCATTTGGTTCTGAATGTGGTTTTCAGCCGATCATCGAGATGCACCAGTATCTGATTATATCCTAAAAAACCATCAGGAAAACACATTAGTTCAGAACCTGCTACATCTTGAAGTATCTGTTCCATTGTAGGTAATGGGAAAGTATCATTTTGACACACCTTGTTGATATTTCTAAAATCTATACAAATCCTAATATCTCCACTCTTCTTCCTAACAGGTACCAAATTCGAAACCCAATTCGAATGTCTAGCAGGGAAAATAATTTTGGCTTTCAAGAGTTTATTCAACTCTATTTTAATTTGACTTTCCAAGTTTCGATGAATATTCCTTAGCTTTCGTTGAACTTTTTTTACATCAAAGATCATTGGAATTGTATGTTGAATGATAGAAGTATCATAAGTTCTCAAATCTTCGTAATTCCAAGGAAAAACACTCTTGTATTTTTTTTAAAATTTTGATGAAAGAAAACCTTTCTACTTGTGTTAGCCCAAGTCCTAGATTGACATTTTGTGGTTTAGATTCAGTACCAAGATTTATTAACTCAAACTTTAAAGTTGAACTTTGAAGTTTAGCATTAGTAACCTTTTTGAATCTATCTTTGATATCATAGAAATTTTCAAGTTTTAGCACAGATTTCGGAATGGAATTTTCATTTTTATTTTATTTTATTTGGAGATCATGATCACTTTCATCAATTATTTGATCATCATAAGATTTCTCCGAGGCTAATAAGTTCAGGATATCTTCATCATGATTAAACACTTGCCAGTGGGTAACATTGTCAGGGACAGATGGTTGAAATATTAATTCAACTGAAAACCTATCTAGACTATAATCCTGAGATGGAAGGAGATTAGAAACAACATTAGCTAATAAATCAGCTGTTGAATTCTGAGATCTAGGAATAGGGGAAATATTGAATGCTAGAAAATGAGTTGTGAGATCTTGAACAAGGGTTTGGTAATGTTTAAGATGACCTAAAAGACAATGAATAGTATCTATTACTTGTCCGATGACAATTTCAGAAACACCATATACCTTCAAATATTTAACATTCAACCTTATTTCTTTATAAATTCCTTGAATCAAGGCTTCATATTCTGCAATGTTATTTGTAAACTCAAATCCTAATCTACATGACAGCATATTTTTCTCCCCTTCTAGATTAACTAAAATACATCATGCTCTTGCACCATCATTAGAACTTGATCCATCAAAATACAAAGACCAAAATAAAGATTTATCTATAGATTTATTTACAGATTGATTAGCAATATTAATACATCTTGAAGTATCAATATGTGAGAAATTTTCAACTGTAAAGTGAAACTATTTACAAAGAAAGGTGATTGTTGAGCATTAAAATTTCCAAAGAATAATTTGACTGAATAATTTCCAAGAATGTTATTATTGAAAGCTACAGGTTGATTTTCCTGTTCAAACTCTGTTACTATATGCATCATGTGTTTCTCCCGCTCAACCTTAATTTGATTAGGTTTCCCTTTATAGGGAAGCCACATGTGAGACCAATCAGGAGAAATGTATCCATGGAGTTTTTCAGGCCAATCCCTGCTTAATATCAAACCATAAAACTCAGGGATGTCAGCAATCAATATATCAATTCTCTGAACTATTCTTGGATCTGCTGCTAGCCTAATAGTGACTGAATTAATCTCTCCTACAACTTGCACTTTAGTTCGATCTAATTGGACAATATGAACTACAGATTTCTGGGGTTCAATGTTTAATTTAGAGCACACTGAGGCTCACATTATGTTTGATGATGCCCTTGAATCTATCAAGCAGTTATGTAAATTCTTATTACAAATATCGTAAGTTAAGAGTAAAGGAGGTGTCTATGAATTAGATTTATCTCCAATTAAGACAGTATCAATAGCATCTACTTTATCGGGTGGCTTACCTGATCATTTGGCTGCTTTGTATATTACACCATTTGGGAGAGAAGAAGCAGGTACTGCATTTAGTTCTTTTAACAATAGCTTCTGTTTATGTTTGATCTTGCTGAGTTCATGTAAATAAATATTTGCTCTGGTCTTCTTCATGTCTTCTATAATATTATAATCCATAGAATTAGACACTACTAGCATTTTATATGTTGAGGGCGGATTAGAAGATGATGGTTGATTTTGGGTAGGAAAATAAGATGCTTTCTTTATAGGAGTTTTATCTTTAGTAATCAGAGTTGAATTTTTCTTTTTTGGAGATGTTTGAATAGGTTCTGCTACACTCTTTCTTCTTGTACTCGCTGGGAGAGATTCTTTTTCATTTTCATTATCTAAGTTAGGAAAAATGAAATCCCACATCCCATGGCATTCAAATAATTCTTCTTCTTCGTTTTATTTTGATGATAGGAGTGTATCTTCTTCTTCCTCTTCCTCTAAATTTGACTCGGCATTAGATATTGCATTAGGTGTTTTAGATTTAGCTGTTTGATTTCTTTTAAAATTCCTAAAGGGCCTTTTAGTGGAAGTTTCAGCTACCTGTTTATTAATTTCAACCATTTCATTGGACATAGTCTTCAAGAATTTTTGTAATCCTTCCATATCATATGGATCTTTAGGTGCTTTCTTCTTTGAATCATCTCTGAAACTAACGTTTCTGGATTTTGTCTCTTCATTAGCATTCTTTTTATCTAAAGCAATGATACGTCTTTCTACTGCGATTGCTTCTTTCATGTTTTCAACTAGTGTAGGTTTAACAGCTCTATCTACAAAGATAGCTATATTTGAAGGTAAAGATGATATATACCATTCACTTTAAACTTGTTCACTAGGTTTTGATGATGTAGGAATTTTATTCAACAACTTGTTAGATCGAGAGTTGAAGTCTTTGATGAGTTCTTTAGATTCTGCTCTCAAATTGGAGAGATCATTAATGAAAGTTGCTATTGACCTATCATCTCCGAGCTTGGTTAGGAATTGTTCTTGAAAAATATCCCAGCTAGTAATGGATCCTGATGGTAATGAAAAATACCAAGATCCTGCCACTCCTTGCATAGTGTATGGGAATACTCAGACCACAACATCTTCTTCTGTTACTCCATTTAAATTTATAGACAACATGAAGTTGTTAATGTGTTCTTCAGCTAGTATGCCAAGGTCAGGACTAAAATTTGGTAACCATTTTTCAGGATTAGCTGGTAATTGATTCAAAGGTGTAGGTATTGTAACAACTGCTTGATTAGTCCATGGTCTCTGTGCCATCATTGTACTAACGGTAGAGGAAGTTGAAGGAACAGTTGAAATTGTTTGAGTTGGTGCTGTTGAAACAACCGTACCTTTTTGGATCGTGATTTGAAGTTGGGAAGTAGATGGTAGTGATATGGAATATGTGGATGATATTGATGAAAGAGTCTCACTATCTGACTCAGAGGGTGTTTTTCTAGATCTTTTTCGACTTGGTAGAGGAAGTTCAGTCGGTGCAATACCAAGCTTTTCACTCTGTAGTTTAGTAAGAGGCTGGGAAGGAATGTATTGTGAATTCACACTACCTTGGGATAACTCAAATTCCTCTTGAGATAATCAAAACCCTTGAAGTTTATGAATTAAGTATTGTGCTTCAAGAGATTCAATAGATGACTCTCCTGATTTGTCTAAGGTTTTGGCAGTGGGTGTAGTAATTATCTTTTCAACTTCTTCCCTGGAGATTTGAGATGAAGGATAAGTTGAAGAAGGTGATGACGGTGAATTGCCCTTGGAATGGCCTGTGGATTTGGATTTACTTGCCATTCATAGCTGAGACCCTCCTTCTAGTGCCAAAAATGTTGAAACCCCTGAAATCCTATCTTCAAACATTGGGGAAACCACCCGGTCTGGACCTTAATACAGCCCATTATCTATTTGGTATAGTGGCTCCGACTGGATAATATGGGACCAATTTCCCAATAGTAAATAAAATGATTTGGCGATGAGGTGTTTTTATAATGGATGGTGAAATTTGATATTTAATCTACTACATAATAAATACAAATAATTCTAAACTAACCTGGGTATTTAAAGAGGAACACGATTTTTAAGAATAATTTCAATTAAACAAACAATCATAAAGATGACTAATTTATTTAAAATAAAGAAGAAATTTTATATGATGGTAACTCTGTTTAAGAAGCTAAATAGAGTTATAATAATGTATCGTATTCATAGATCTATATTTCTATATTGTCTATACATATTATGAAAGATAGCATTTCTATATTTTCATAAATGATATAACAGAGAAATGTTTTAGAAATATATATATATATATATAAATATATATATATATATATATATATATATATAGATATATATATACATATATATATATATATATATATATATATATATATATATATATATATATATATATATATATAAAATAGCAAATTTTAATAGGAATATCTCATTGCATAAAAAAATTGAAACAAAAATGATAAAAATATCAGATACATTTAAAATCCTCTAATGCAATTGGTACTCCGATCCTATTCTTTCACTTACAACTATCTCCAAGACACAAAAGTGCAGACTCTTAAAAATTATTCCTCATAAAATCACAGAATGTGATCCACCATTAATAAAAGTAATGTATTCAGAAGTACAAAAGTGTATCTTCCAAGTCAAAATTTATGACAAATTCAGGACCCCTTTCTAAATACATGAAAGTGGTTTAAATAGTACTAAAAATTCTAACAAACTATCCTAAACATCGCATAGATGTTGTTGTGAATACCAAATCATGAAAGCTGGGGATGAGATTTTACAAAAATAGATTGGCGGTTGCCATCTAAATAGGTCTAAGATGATTCTTATGTCTCTGATGTGTGCAGCTGGCATATCGATAACATATCTTTAACCTCTGGAAGATGACTCAGACGAGAATGTAGTTGCCCGATGTAGGTGGCATCAAAAAATTCTGGGAGCATATTAGCAATAGCATGGGAGAGGCATTTCATTGTCAATTGCTAGTTGTGTGGTTTGACTAGATATGACCAAAATGTATCCCATGTTAGCTCTTGTATTGCATCAATTCGTTGGTACCTGCTTTTCAATTCCTGTTCCCATTGTTTTTCTAACTCTTTGACCTTCGGAAGTTGTTCTCGAATGTGATCGGAGATTAAGTTAGCAGTATTTAGGTTATAATTGATTAAATCTACCATATTTTCCATTAGAATTCTTGCCCTGGAAATGGCTCTCTCTATTTTAATTAATTGTGCTCCCAATCTGCAAACATAATTTCTTTATGTGCTTCTTGAATTTTAGGCAAATTAGCTGTAATTCCTTGATCTATTTCTTGCCATGTGAGAAATCCTGAGATTTTCTCATCAGCGTCTTCAAATTCAAGTCTTGAGTTTGTTATTTTCTTTGCAATTGATATGGTTATTTCACATAAAGGATGATCCATTATTATCTTATGAGATAAAATATCAAGTTGTAATGATAACATTTTATTTTATTCAAGGGCTTCCTTTTTGAATTGATCTACCTTAGGATAATTTTTAAATCTTTGAAATTTTTCTTGCAAAATTGCATTATGTTCCTCCTTGGCCACTTTTTCACTTTGAAGCAATGTCTGTAATTTATTACCTCTTGGGTCAGTTTTTTTTGTTTTTGTATAGCTTGTTGGTCAAGCTTTTGTCTTTTAGAATTTAGCTGTTGTCTAAGTTGTTCAATCTACTGTCTTTCTTCAACTAATTCTTGCTCCAGCTATACTATTCTTTGGTATTTTTATTTTATTAACAAATTTACCTCGAAAGCTTTATCTATGGTTGCTGTTGTATAGGCTTCTGCATAATGAGATAGTTTTGTTAAGTCCTCTGAAGGATCAATCTTGGATTTTTTCCAAACAACATCCATCAATTTGGCCTGGGAAGATGATAATAGATTGTGGTCCAGTTTTCTTTTCTTTCTTTGCTTCTTAAGCAAAGCTCTATGTTTTGGCTTGTAGAAAATGTCCAATGGTGGAATGTCTTAAATTTTTAACACAATATCCTCATATGGATTCTCAAGAATAATTTCAACATTTGGAGTGTTAGTATTATTGACTGTCTCTTTAACTGTGATGATAGATGTTTGTGTTGTGCTCAACTTTTGAAAATCATTCTGTCCTTGGATCTACTGATTGAATTGTTCACCTTCTTTTGAATAAACATGTATATCAATATCAGAGGAGCTGTCAGCTTTATTTTCTATGTTTTCCTATTTAGTTTGAGTATCACTCTTTTTTCCCTTTTCTTCTTTTTGTTCTTCTTGGGATAGCAGAGGATTCATTTGTAGCTGGTCAAGAGGAATTGTAAGTAACCTCTTATTCCTGTAAAGCATCAATTTCTCCATATCGCTTGTTTCCAGTTTTGAACTTGCTTGTTGCTGAACCTGTGCAAAACCTTCAGCTGAGACAAATAGGTCATCAAAAATATCATCTTCATGTCCAAACTTAGCAATTTTTACCATAGATGTAACATTAAGGGCTATTTTCTTCAGGTCATATTGCCTTGGGGCGATGAATGCTAGTTTGAGTTGTTTAACTTTCAAAGCCTCTTTCTTTGCATGCTTGAAATCATTGAGAATGTAAGATCCAATTTTGAGAGGAAATGTAGGCCACATTTGTTTCTTGGAGATCTTAAGATTCCTAGACAAACCATTCTCTATAATCTGACAGGAAATTTCCTGAGCTAGTAATTTATCAGAAATGCATAGAAGAAAAACATGAGGGTTGGTTACACTTCCAAATATTTGGATGTAAGTGAAATTCTCCTCTCCAAACCAGTATCCAATTAGGGATAAGTCAAGGTTGGATTTATCTGATAGAGACGGAGAGGGTTTGTTAAAAATGGCTTGATGAATGGGAATCATAAATCCATGGAAAATATTACATAGATGATTTCTGTAATGGGATTTCCACAAATATTTATGATAGATATGGATAGGAGTGGGGTCCTAAGGAGTCCATTTCCATCCAAAAATGGGAAATTTGGAATTGAAGCATATAGCATCTAAAATGAAAGCACATAGATGAAATGGGGGTGTCGTTCCAGTAGAGTTATGCCTATTCCTTCTATAATCAAGAATTTTATTTTCTATCTTATCAGATAGGATGAATGACCAATCCATAATATAAGAATTCACGAAGGAATCAATTCGGGGTACCATTTGAATAGAAAACCTTGGAGAATTGGAAAACCCAAATAGTCTGCATATCATGGTAGCAACGTAGCAATAGGGAGGTGCTAGAGATTCTACAGAATAAATACCTGAGGATTCATGCTTTTGTTTCTCTGGAGCTTGTCTCCAGTCTCTAATAGGGTCTCACTCTATTTCATTTTTTGAAGGGAAATCCTCTAGAAATTCTTTGTTCTAGACCTTCTGAGGCTTTGGTAAATGATACATTGCCCTGATATCCTTTGATTTAAAAGATCCGAAAATCTTCCCTTCAGCTATGAAAAATTCTCTATCTGTGATGTTTATATCCTCTATTACACATTGTACTAAATCATAGTACGAAAATACATTTTCTCGAGCCGCTATTCTATGAAGATAAGAGTCTTCCAGTTCTTTGAGAAGATTAACATCTGATTCTAAGTCCTCATCTGGCACTATCGATTTTTCTTCTATTACAGTGGGATTTTTATCTTTGAGTAGATTATAAACTTCTTCCCAAGACATCTTTCCGAGACTAAGGCATGTAGTATCAATTATTAGCTTGACTTTGGTCGAATTTTCCTTTGGGATGGTGGTAACCTTTGCTTTATTAAGCTTCTTCGACATTTTCTCTGACTGGAAGTGTTTTAATAGGCCTGCAAATAAGTGGGAAATGATGGAAAATTCTCTTAGAATCGTAAGGAAAACAATGAAGAATAACCAACGTCATATAAAAAAGGAAATCATTTAAATAAAAACAATTTGCGAATGATTTCGTTTATGAACCTAAGTTAATGATTTTCATATTAAAAATCAAATTCCATTATGGAAAGTCATGTCGTGCATTCACATTTAAGTTAATGTCATAACTTATCTAATTTACGATCAATGATGATCGTACATCAGGGATCGGAAAAGTAAAAGTCTTGGTTTAAAGTTTACCATTTGAAACTTCTGATTGCGATTGTCGATGAGTAATGTGATTTAAAGCGATGAGTGATGAGTGATGAGTGATGAGTGATAGGCGATGAGTGATGAGAGATTGTTTTTAATTTATCGAACTGGAACTTTTTAAATCAACACATAAGGATGCATTAAGTTTTCTTCCAATTCGCGATTGCGATTATACTTATCGCATCAGAGCTTTGCAAAGGGACTGCTTGTGATATGAATTTATTAAATTGTGATTGCGATAAGGCTCTATTGCATCGAAAATTTTCAAATGAGACTGCTTTTTGATATGACTGCCAATTTGCGATTGTGATAAGACTTCATCACATCAGAGCTTTTCGAAGGGAAGAATTAGCCGTATGTTTAGTGCAATATGCACTTTTGCGATGCAATTTATCACATCGGAATGATGGGGAAGGATTTTGAATTTTATCCTATGTGATATGCGATTTAGAAATTCACTTTATCACATCAGAATTTTTTGAGTAATGACATATCGAGCTTTTCCTTTATCTTTTGTGAAATGCGATAAAGACTTATGTTTAGGCTTTGCTTTGTTTTATGATTTATTTGATTTCATTTTAATATTTACATATATACAAAGGTCTTTCTTTAATATTTTTCAATAAGGGAAGCTAGGAAAAATTATTGAATCTAAAAGAAAAAGAAAAGGGGACCCATTTATTCTAAAAATTAATATAAAAATTTCGAAATGGGGAGGGTTGTTTTATAATACAACAACACCTCTAGTTGTCGATTCAATCCTCGTGGATAGGAAGGAATCATGTAGTGAAGATTTGAAAACTACGCATGTGTGAATTTTCTCCAATTGACACCTGCATCATACTTAAACACAAAAACTAGTGTGTTACGCTTGACTGGCTATAGAATGCCTATATTCTGTGGCTAAACTGTTCAAAATTATTAAAACAACAAAAATCATGAAAATACAACATGCTAATAATTTGTATGTAACCTTTAAGCAATATTAATCATTCTTCATTGAAATTTAGGCTTATGAAGTGATAAAGAAACGATGAAATGAAGTGAAAGTTTGAAAAAGAGAAGACAATTCTAGGGCTCAACATACCCCCACTGCAAAAATCTTGCATGTCCTCATGCAATTCTGTCAAAAATTTATTCCATGTGCTTTGAAGCCTCTGCTAGAACATCCAACCTTATCTTTCTGCTTATTTTGGTGGCCAGTGTCATTCTGGGATTTCTCATGAATAATTTCAACCTAACATTTATGAGGGCCCTGTTCAGTTTCTTATTTCTCTTCTTTAGCCTTCTGTTTTCTTTATGTAGTGTACCCAATTGCAGAGTGCGAGTATCATTCATATCATTCTTCAATTTAACTTGTTCTCTCAATATTTAATTCTCATTCTTGATATGTTTGTTCAGTATCTCCAATTCATAATTATATTTTCTTAGGGTTTCTATTGGAGGTTCTTGTGGACTGAGGGATCTTTCTTGATTTTCTGAGGACTTTCTTTCCAGAGATTCCATATAATCATAATTTTTTTTTGAGCTGGGTCTATATCAGGAGTCCCTCTATTAGGGTCTTCTTAAAATTTATATAAAGGAGATCTGTCAACTAGTGTTTGAACTAGAGTTTCTTCATCTTCAACATTTATAATTCCTATATTCTTAACCAATGCCTTTTTCATTATTCCTTTGAGTTTGGAACTTCTCCTTAACTTTGGTGGATTTTCATTTTTTTCATCAGTATATTCACTTTCTATCTTCTCTTTTCCCTTGACACTAATCTATTTACTAATCTTTTTCAACTTATCAGAAATAAATTCTTCACTCTCTTCTTGTGATGATGTATCATGTTTATTTTCAAAATCTTTATCAGTTTTTCTTCTCTTGCTTCTTCTAACAGTCTCTTCTTTAGATGATGTTTCCTCTAGCTCTTGAAAATGATTTCTTAAAATAAATTCTTGCCAGTTATCTCCATCATTTAAGAAATTCATTAACAGCTTGATATGATAAACATACATTGTACCAAATCGACCTTCACATGTTATAATTTTTTGCAAAATTAATAACATGTTTCTCCATTTAATTTTTAAAGATGTGCTCGGAATTCCTTTCCTAAATATTGTAATATCCATACCTGGATTCTTTAGCATTTCTTTCCAAAAATCATTATGGAACTCCTTATTTTTGAACTAGTGTCCTCCTTTTCTTGGCAATTCTGTGGCTTCAACTATAAATGATTTTGTTATGGTAAACTTAATATCTCCAATTTCGACTTCTGATCCATCAAATGATCTAGCAAATGATTTTGTAACTTCTTTGTGGAACCCATTGACTTTTCCTACAAAAATTAACCACCCAACTTGTTGTAATAGCCCTTTAACTTATGGGTATCCTTCTAAATACTTGACTCCAATTGGTTCTCTTCTCACAATTAACCCCATTTCTTCTCTGTACATATTTCTTCCTTTTCTTAGTTGTACGGTCTGATGCTCTATTTCTGATCCTGTGTCTGAAGGAAAAGTAGTTGCTGAAGGATGTCTTGCCCTTAAAATGACTTCTCTGTTCCTGCAGATGAACTGGCTACAGAATATAATGGTAGTGAGTGAATGAGATGGTGAACGAACAAGGTGATGGGAAGATGATGAAATTAAATTGAGGGTTTGATATGGAATGAAATAGGTGTGAAGAGATTTATGATGATCTTCAGAATCATAACTAAGTGATACAGTCTTTTAAATACATGGCCTAATAGGTCACATCCAAGATTCTGACCGTTAGTCACTTAATTAATGATGAACCATTATGGAGCGCAGGGTAAGGGATATGGTCGAGGTGTTTTATGACAAATTAAGATCAATTCAAATGATAGATTTACTTAGGAGACATATGATTAAGCATATTGTATCTTTTTCATGTTTTTATATTTTTGCTATCACAATAACTTTGCACAATTTACCTCAGATCTTCTTGACTTTGCTGCTTTTTGTGTTTATCCTTCATTTGTGGAATGTTGATATTTTAAGCTCCATAGTCTCCCTTGACTATCATCCTTTGTTTATTGAAGTAGGTTTCAGAGTCAGATTAGCTGCAGAACAGAATTGGCTATAGAAAAAATAGCTGCAGAATGTACCCGTCAAAAGATTATGAAATATGGATATGGAATTAAATGAGATGGAACATGAGTATGGAATGGAATGAAATGGAAGCATGAAATGGAATTAAATATGAGTATGGGATGGAATGAAATATGAATGAAATGAGGTATGGAGTGAGAAATGGACCCGCAACTTGTAATTTAATGAATTTTTAGTTGCAAAAAAAAGAAAAATTGAAAGTATAGGATCTTTGAAAATTTCTTATTTTCACCCTGCACTTTCTGCATAAATATGCCAATCATTGATTGGTTTTCATATTTATACTTTTTTTTTAATATATATATATATATATATAATCATCGAAGAAAAATACAAACTAAGTTAGTGAAGAAAAAGGATTTTTCTTCACTAAGTTCATATCATTGTTATCTTGGAATTTTCTGACAAATTATTCTCTTGAAAGTGGCTTATGATAAAATTTCAATCTATGTCTATTTACAAGAAATTATACCTTCCCTTCATCTATTGTTGTGATCTTTATTGCTCTATTTTCAAATATTTCTCAATTTCATATGGTCCAAGCCAATGGGTTTGAAATTTACCCTGAAAATCCTTGAATTTTGAATCAAAAAAGAGTGCCCAGTCACCTTCTTTAAATTTATTTTCTTTTATATTTTTTTCATGCCATCTAGTCCTTTGTTGTTGGGCTATGTTTTTTCTTTGCACCGCATCTTGTCTATTCTAATCCAGTTCATTAATTTTCTCCAGCCTATGCTTTTGTGCTTCTGTCAAATCAAGTCCTAGTTGGACTGCCATTTTGAAATTTTAGATTTGAAACTCTATGGGAAACAGGACTTGTTTTCCATAAACAAGTTCATAAGGAGTGTTTCCTGTTGTGTTTCTCGAGGTTTTTCTGTAGGCCCATAAGGCTTCAGGAAGCCTTTATGCCCAATCTCTTCTATGTAAATGAACAACCTTTGTAAGAATCCCTTCGATCACCTTATTGGTAGATTCCACTTGGCCATTTTCTTGTGGATGGTAGGGAGTAGGTTTCCTGTGCCTGATTTTGTACTTATCTACCATTTTCTCCACCATTTTTGATGTGAATTGAGCTCCTTGATTTGTGAAAATTTCTCTTGGGACACCAAAACGAGTAAAAATATCCTCAAAAATAAAATTAACTTCAGATGTTTCATTATCAAAAAGTAATTCCTTGGCTTCTACCCATTTACTGACATAATTAGTGAAAGATAGGATATACTTCTTTTGTTTTGATGGAGGATTAATGGGTCCTATAAAATCCAAAGCCCATTTCTCAAAAGGTTCAATATGTACCTGAGGCTGTAATGGAATTTCACTTGAAGGAGAAGGTTTCCCTACCCTTTGGAAATTGTCACACATTTTGACATACTCTTTAGCATCTTGAAAGATGGATGGCCAATAATATCCTAGATGAAGGATTTTATAAGTTGTCCTCTTGTCAGCAAAATTTCCACCACAAGGTTCATCATGACATGCCTTAAGAATCTCAAGCATCTCATATTCCCGAACACATCTTCTGATAATAAGGTCTGGACCTGTCCTGTATATTTCATTAGCAATCCATGAAACTTTTGCACTTTCATAAATGATTCTCCTTTTATCTCTTGCATCTATAATTGAAGGGAGATTTCCTGAAACAAAATAATTGGCAATGTCTGCAAACCAGGGAGTTTGTGTAATTATTGAAAATATATATTCATCAGGGAATTTATCTTCAACTTGAGTATTTTCTTTAATGTTTTGGAGTCTAGATAGGAAATAAGACACTGTATTTTGTTTTCCAGACCTATCTATAATGGTGATGTTAAATTCTTGTAAAAGAAATAACCATCTTATGACTCTGCCATTAGTGATTGATTTATTCATTAAATACTTAATTGTAGAGTGATTTGCATGAAAAAAAGTTTCATAGCCTGTTATATAATGTTTGAATTGATTTATAGCATGAAAAACAACTAATAATTATTTTTCAGTTACAGTATAATTCAACTCTGAAGGATTCAAATTTTTACTTGTATAGTAGATGGCATAAGGGATCACGTCTTTTTGTCCCAACATAGATCCTAGAGCTGTATCTAAGGCATCTGTTGAGATATGAAAAGGTAATTTCTAGTTAGGTCCCCTTAAAATAGGTGCTTCAGATATTTTTGTTTTCAGGGTTTCAAATGCTAACTGGCAATAAAATTCCATTTGAATTCACAGTCCTTGGTGAGTAGTTTGAAAAGTGGAGATGCTATATTGGTGAAGTTTTCTATAAATCTTCTATAGTATCATGTAAATCCTAGAAAACTCCTAATATCTTTTTGACAACATGGAACTAATAGTCTAGAGATGACTTCAACTTTTGACTCATCAACTATAATTCCATCTCCTGAGATATGATGTCCTAGGACAATCCCTCCAGTAAACATCATCAAACATTTTTCATTACTTAATGAAAGGTTTTCTTCTTTACACCTTTTTAGAATTTTTTCCATGTTTTCTAACGCTTATTCAAATGTATTACCATAAACTATGAAATCATCCATATATACTTCTACACAATCATGTATTAGATCTGAAAAGATTCCCAATACTTCCCTTTGGAATGTTGCTGGTGCATTGCACAATCCAAAAGTTAATACTCAGTAGGCATAAGTTCCCCAAGGACAGGTAAATGTGGTTTTATCTTGATCCTCAAGTGCAACCTGAATTTGATTATAACCGTTGAAACCATCCAAAAATGAAAAGTACTTTTTGCCTGCTAATGTATCTAACACTTGATCTATAAAAGGTAAAGGAAAATGATCTTTAAGAGTAGCTTTTTTTAATTCTTGGTAGTCAATGCATAACCTCCATTTACCATTTTTCTTGGGTACAATCACCAAAGGAGAAACCCACTGACTATCTTGAATGGGATAAATAAAGTTGACATTTAACAATTTCTGCAAATCTTCTTTATCAATCTCCCTAAGGTTTGGATTCATCCTTCTGTGAGGTTGTCTGATTGGTTTAAAATTTTCCTCTATGTAGATATGATGAGTGTAAGTATTAGGGTTAATCCATATCGTATCAGTGTATTCCCATGCATATTCAGAGGAGTGTCTCTATAATATTTTGACTAGCTTCTCTTCTTGAGATTTTTCCAGGTTTTTATTTATGTTTAAGGTTTTTCCTGGAAATATTTCAATTGTAGAGCTGCCAAATTCTTCCATGGAGTAAAGAGACATTTGTCTTGATGACAAAAATTCAATATTGGATTCTTCTTGAAATTGTTCATGTTTTTATTCTGAAGAAGATTCATGATTTTCTAGGGCATTTAGAATTTGACTATCTTCACTGATTTTTGAAATAGTGAAGAGAGGTTGTATATCTTCTTCATCATCAATCCATTGAGTTTCATCTATTTCTGTGATTGTTCTTGGTGAAGGATACAAAGTAAATTTCTTGGTTTAACTACCATCAAACATGTACATATCACCGGATCTACAGCTAATGAAGGCATCAACTGTAGCTAACCAAGGTCTTCTAGTATAATAGGATGTCCTCCCAAATCATTTTTAGAAGTTAGGATCATGAAATCCACAGGGTACTCCCAGGAATCTAAGACAATGAAATATCTTCTAATACCCCATATGGTTTGATTACAGATATATTTGCTAATTGCAGTAATGTTGGTGTATAAAGAATATTAGGAAGCTTTAGTTTTTCCATGGTCTGTTTACTCATGATATTTATTGCTGCTCCAAGATCAATTAATGTGTTTGGTATTTAAATTCCACTAATGTGTGTTTTGAAAACTGGATTTACGAGATCTAGATATTTTGGAATAGTAATCTTTCCCATCATTATATCTGCTATTTTTCCTACCAGTTGTATTCTTTTTATCTCTTTTATTTTTCTTCCTTGTTTTTTCATACTCAACTCCTTTATTGTTTTTGTTAAAATTGGGATCTCCTTGATGGCTTGTAATAATGGAATGTTAATACAAACATTTCTTAGTTCATCTAGGAAATCATAATTATGCATTATAATTTGTTTCTCTACACCTTTATCAATTTGTAATCTTTCAGGAAAAGGAGATGTAGTAATAGATGTTGATGGTTGCTCTAACATAGGAGTTGAAATCAATGGTTCTTTTTTTTTTTCTTTTTCAAGATTTTGGTTTTCAAGAGATATGTCTTCTTCAAAACGTTTATTCACTTGTAGAGAATCTTCCTCAGAATTATTTTGTTCTTGTATAATTACAGAAAGCTTCATTTTTTCAAGTATTTTTCCAGACCTAAGTTGGACATCATTAAGGTCTAAAGGAGTAATCAAATAAGTTGGAAATTGTTTTCCTTCTATCATATATGTATTCTGAGGATTCTTATTGTTGGGGTTTGGTATTGTCTTGACAGGTAATTGGTTTGATTTCTGAGGAAATGGTAATGGAAGTGGTGGATTTTGATTCTGATTTTGAGGTTGTGGATTCTGCTGAGGATTTTTTTGAGGAGAAAAATTTGGATATGATGGGTAATATGGATAAGATGGTGGATATCGATAATACTGAGAGAACCTAACATAAGGATTTTGTGCTCCTTGAGCCCAAGATTGAGATTGATTTTTAAATTGGGGCTAAGGTTGCTGCCAAGAATTCTAATTTGGTGGGGGTTGATTATACATTTGATTATTAAACCCTTGTGTTTAAGGTCCCTGCCAAGGTCTTCTAGAGAAAAAATTACGAGATTTTATGGAATTTGTGGTTGTTTCTTCTTTAAAGAAATCTTTAAGGCCAGGGATTGAAGGAAAATTTTGTTCTTATGATTTTCTGAACAAATTTCACAAGTCTCTATTACTTTTTCATCAAGAGGACACTCTCTTAAGGCGTGCTTCTTTCTACATTTGGGACAAAAGATTTCTAAGGCATCAGTTTTGGAATTTTTCTTGATTTGTAGGTTAAGGGTATCTATTTCCTCACAAAGACTCCCTAGAATATCATTTTTTAATTCATCAAGCATATTTCCTATTTTTGACCTACTTACTATTCCAGTTGTATATTTATTTACCCTTGCAAGGATAGGGTCTCTTGGTCCTTTCAGAATTTTAGATTTTCCTCTTGAGAGATTAATACACAGTTCTCCCATATCAGGTAATGAAAGTTGAGATATATCTCCTTTCCCCATCATGTTAAGGATATCTATCCATTCATCCCTAATTTTTTTCAACAAAAGAGCTTTCAAAGTGTCTTGATATAAGTTTTGCATTTTTTCCGTTTTAATGTTATAATTAAATCTTTCAAGTAAATCTTCCATATTTTCATCCTCTTTTTGCATCATTTTGGATACTTCTTCCTTGTGGTTGACTGGTATACAGTAATCTAGATATATCTCTAGAAATTCTTTCCTCATATCATTCCATGTCCCAATATACGCAATGATTAGAATCATAAACCATTTTAGCGCTGCTCCTTTCAATGTTGAAGGGAATAGTTTAAGTTTGTAAGCATATTGAAGATAGTCATAAGTTTTGCATAGAAATTCAGATTCAAATAATAATGTCTCAGGGTCTTCAATTTTCAGTCCATGAAAATTTGGAAGAAAAAAGGGAGATATATTTTTCATAGTAGCATTTGTTTCTTCATCTATTATGGGGAATCCAAAGGAGTTTTCAATTCTCCTTCGATGTCTACCTCCTTCTACATCTCCTCTACCTCTATCTCCTTATACATTTTCTCTTCCTCTTCCTCTGTCTCCTCCTCTACCTCTACCTCCTCCAAATAGAAATTTTTCTCCATTAAAGACTTATCCTTCCCCTTCTTCTTCTCTCCTTCCTGCCAAGATAGATTCTTCTGAACTAATATGAGGTTCAGTATGGAGAACTAATTGTTCTTTTGGTTCTTCTATCAAGGGTATATTGAAGAAGAATTCCTCCTCTTCTTCTTCACTAGGGATTTGTAATTCTTCTGTTGGAATATATTCTCCCGTGGAAGCAAAAAAGGTTATCCCCTCTGTAGGAGTCCTTGGATCATCTTTCTCTAGAATTGCCTGAGTGGATGAAGTGGGAGATATTCCTAATTGGATATCTGATCTTAAAAATTCTGGAAGCCTATGACCAGTATAGTATGGAATATGGGTTTGAGATGGAGGTGTTATATTTCTAGGTCTTGGCGGAGTGAGTGGTATTGTGGGGATTAAGCTTCTACCTCTTATAAATCTACCCCTAGAGTCTCTTTCTCTAGGTATATCATTATTTTTGGGATGTAAGAAATAAGTCTACCTAGTTACATTTTCCCAATAATGGCGCCAAAATGTTTAGTCAATTTAGTGTCCTAAATTGTTAATATAAATTATCGACTAGGGCTAGTAAACTGATGAAGTGTAACACACTGTATATGCCTAAGTATCCCTTTTTCCTACTTCGTTGTTTTAAATTTTTGTTGATGTTTTTGGTAGTTTTTTATTTTGATCCTTAGAATTCTATTCTAAATTAAAATATGAGATTAAATCTATTTAGAAAGGAAGGAAAGGGAAACATTGTCAAATGAATTAAAGAAGAGTTTTTGGAGTCTATCTTCTAATTAAGAAATGATGGAAACTAGAAATCCTAATCCATGGATATTGCAGCTTAATTGAGAATTTAAGAAATGAAAACAACTAATAACTCAAACATTACAATTAAATCCAATTCATTCAATTAAGATTTATTGGAAGAGATTTTGAAAAATATTAATTGTAGTGTAATGAGGATCTCCTATGACATGAAATAAAAATGTTGAAACAAGTAATAATTCAAACATTACAACTGAATCCAAATCATTCAATTAATATTTATTGGAAGAACTTTTGAAAAAGATTAATTGTAGTGTAATGAGGGTCTCCTATGATATGAAATAAGAAACAACTAATAACTCAGACATTACAACTGAATCCAATTCATTCAATTAAGATTTATTGGAAGAGATTTTGAAAAATATTAGTTGTAGTCTAAACAGGATCTTCTGGACAATTACTGTATCTATAAGTCACTAACCATTTTAATTTAAGATTTAAATGGCCTTTATTTGGTTGAACACAGTAAATGTTTAACTATGAAATACAAGAAATGAAACCTAGGCAATCACTGTTCTTATAAGTCATTTATCTATTATTCAATAGATTTTACTTAGTTTGATCCAGCAATTGCAAATTATGAAAGAAATAATTGAGAAAAAAGTAAAGATAAATACTAAACAAAAACTTAAATAAACTTATCTAGAAAAGATATGAAACCTCCTCAAATAGCAAGGGCCCTCTACTACCAATTCAGTGTGACCCTTTAGCTCCTTAAAATTGTAATTAGAACAGCATCAAGGCTAATCTCCTTTTATTAAAACAGTGCTTTGAAAAATAGAGTATCACTGTGATTCTGAATGTGTTATAAACCGTCCATTTTCAGTTCTACAGAGCTTAATTTATATGCAAATTCATAACTAATGTTGAACAAAAATAGGTATAGGTGCAATATTTTAGTCGAAATTGAATTAAGACTCTTTTGAGACTCGTGATTTGCTGCAAAGCAAATCAAGAGTCCTAATTCCTGTAGAAAACAGTTTCTTTGACTCTTTCTTTGACCATTGGATTAGAAACCTCCAGTTGTCGATTCAATCCTCGTGGATAGGAAGGAGTCATGTAGGGAAGATTTGAAAACTACCCATGTGTGCCTTTTCTCCAATTGACACCTGCAACATACCTAAACACAAAAACAACCGCAGAATGCTTGATTGGATACATAATGCCTGTATTATGTGGCTAAACTGTTCAAAATTATTAAAACAACAGAAATCATGAAAATACAACATGTTAATCATTTGTATGTAACCTTTAAGCAATCTTAATCATTCTTCATTGAATTTTAGGCTTATGAAGTGATAAAGAAATGATGAAATGAAGTGAAATTTTGCAAAAGAGAAGACAATTCTAGGGCTCAACAGTTCACATTACCAGACTTTCAACAACCATTTGAGATCGAGAAAGATGCCTCTAACTATGCTATTGGGGCAGTTCTTAATCAGCAAGGGCATCTAGTGGCATATCGTAGTGAGACATTGTCCGACACAGTTTGAAGGTATCCCACTTATGACAAAGAAATGTATTCCACTGTACAAGCTTGTCGACAATGGAAGGATTACATTCTAGGGAAGGAAACAATCATCCACATAGACCACCGACCCTTGCAGTTCATACAGACACAAGGAAAGTTGTAGAAGGATCACCATTAGAAGTGGTCGATATATCTGCAACAATTTCATTTGAACATCAAGTACAAGAAGGGTAGCACCAATAATGTTGCAGACTGCCTCAGCTGACCACCGATCATGGCGCTAACCACTGTTCTCAACTCTTGTAGGCACAAGAATTATGATTGGCCATTTCTCTACAAGAGGGATCCAGAATTTGGCCAGAAATACAAGGCACTCTTGGTGGGTACGCAAGTTTCAATTTTTCCCTCCAAGTTGCACTGTTATGTCACCTAGGACACCTTTGTGTTCCTTCAAGCAAGCATGCCAAGATGATATGGGAATCACACTAAAATCGAGTCACTGGGTATTTCGGGGTTGAGAAAAAAGTGGCAATACTGCAGGAATATTTCTATTGGCCGAACATTCAACAGGATGTAGGGAGGTACATCAGATCCTACACTACTTGCGCCATTTCAAAACCGACCATAAAGAAGAAAGGCCTATATACTCTGCTACCTACCCATAGGCAACCTTGGGAATTCATCTCCATGGATTACATGTCAGAACATCCTTCTACTAAGCATGGAAATAACTATGGTTTCGTGGTCGTTGACAGATTCTCGAAGATGGCCATTATGGCAGTCTACAAGAAGAATATCATAGCAGAATCCACTGCTAAACTCTTCTTTGAATGACTGTGGGTGCACTTTGGTATCCAACAGTCTATCATATCAGATCGAGACAGCAAGTTCCTCAGCACATTTTGGTCCAGCCTCTGGTCAATGCTGGACACCAAGCTCACCAAGTCCACAACTTTCCATCCCCATACTGATGGCCAGACAGAGGTTGTCAACAGGATGATTTTACACATTTTTCACCTGTAAATTTAAAATCATCCATGCACATGGGGTGAGAGTCTCCCCTATGTACAACATAGTTATAACCAGGCTCTCCATAGTTCAACTGACCACAACCCCTTTCAGGTGGGCTTGGGATTCCAGCCAGTATTTTGAATTGATGTAGCCATGCCATTTACAGCTATTTAGGCTAATTCGGCTCATGTCTAGTTTGAAGCTGACAAAGTGAACATCTTCATCGAGCACATTTAGCACATCCACCAAGAGGTTCATGAAATATTGGACAGAGCCAACGCTAAGTACAACCAACAACATGATCAACATCAGGTGCCACACAACTTCCAGGTGGGAGATAAAGTGTGGCTACATTTGTATAAGGAGTGCCTCATTGGAACCCACTGCAAGCTTCGCTCACTCTAATATGGGTCATACACCATCACCAAGGTTGTAGGGAACAATGCCTTCGAGCTCAATATTCCACAATTCCTTGGTATGCACCCAGTATTCAATGTGGACTCCATTTGTCCTTACTTCCCACCTTTACTGGACACCTCTGACATTGCAGAACAACTCACAGGAACGGAGTTAAACCCACACTGCATGGAACAATTTACCAAAAATTGTGTCATGGATATGCAAATCAAGAACACTCGCCAACAGAATATCCAACCGTATCATTTTTTCAAAGCTGGGCAACTCCTGCACCAAGGCAAGTGATTCATCAGGGACCAAGTTCAGTAGATGTTTCCTCATCTCATGGAGGAACTCAATGCAATGGGGACCATTGCTTCCTAAGGGGGGAGGAATAATCCAGGTGGATATTGGTAGCCACCGACCTATTCAACTTGGGCCCCCACCATTGTCTCTTTAAATTTTTCATTTTCGGCACAACTTACTATTTTGAGCAATTTTTTGGGTCATGAACTTCTAGAGTCATTTTGAGGTCCTAAACAACATTTTTTGGGCATCACACCTCTATCTAATATGATTTCATTCCAGAATCAATTCCATTCCAAAATTGATATTCGCATTCATCAGTTTTAGTCCTCATATAGATCTTTCTAACGATGTACCATGTGCGTCAAATGAAGATAGTATGCCAAAGTTACAACCCTAGGAAGTTGAAACACCAATTTATCCAAACAGGGCCCATAGTTTTGGCGCTTCATCTCCTAGGGTTAGGTTTTTGGATGTTTAGGGTTCTCCATTGTTTCTCTATAATAAATAGGCCCTCGAGGCTCATTGGAACACAGTTGAGAGGCCAGTAGCTGCCACATCTCTTCTTAGAGATAAGCTACCAATGCCCTAGCTAGTTTATTTCCATTCTGTTTGTAAGAAAATTTAAATTCTTTGATATTAATGAAATGAAGTGTTATTTCTGCTACATATTTGTATTTATGGTTATATGTGTATGTTTTTGCATTCCTAAATGAATATACACAGAATGTGGGAATTACAAAAGGTAACCAAATAATTAAGATGGTTCGGTCATCTATCCTGATCAGCATTAGAACCAAATGAAGAGAAGGAATATTGCTAGGATGAGAACTACTGTGCAACAAGAAATGAGTAGTCTACTTAAACTGGCATTCTCATTATAAATAAATCTAAATAACCTTGTGTAAGATGCAATTTATCAAGAGTAGAAGAAACACAAATATCATATTACAGATGAAAGATAATTATAAGAAATGCATGAAAAAAATTTATTAGATAATGAGAATTTTAAACATCGTATCAGTGTTGTTGAAGTGATAAAGAAGCAACTAACTACATAGTTTAAGCACCGTGAAGGAAAAAGCGAATAAAACCAAGGTGCTACATGAAAAATAGAAATATTGAAATTAAACAGTAATCATTGTAAATACATGTAAGCTAAGAGAATATCCTTGTGTCAGAAAGGAATTTATTAAATTATAACTTAAACATGAAATCATGTAGTTCTAGGACATGGTAAAAATGTAAAATACTAGCTGAATGAGAATATCGAGAACGACTGAGATTATCCTTACAGTTATAAACAATACTTATAGAAAAACCTAGGATTCAGTACAAATAAAATCATTCACAAGACTGTAAAGACTTATAATTACATATGAATTATATAATTGAGCCTGTAAGGCTTCAACTTGAATTTCTAATAAATGAAGAAGAGTTATACCCAAAAAGCACGGAAGGCTTCATATAAAATAAATAGTTTGCAGAAGTTTGTGGTACCTGTGCGTGGAAAGATGAATAGGTCACTGTCGAGCATGAGAGTGAAACGAGAGAGTGTTCCATTTAAATGAAGGTAAAGTTGTGAGTTACCTAAAAAATAGTTCAAAAATAACTGAGAGTTAGGGGCATAAAGACAACCAGAGAAAGCTAACAAGATTCCAACTATAAATGAAGAACAAAGTTTACCTTTAATATGGTACGGTTCGATATTGAAGATCTGCGAACCTGGGAAATACAATAATAAGGTTAGGCATAATGATTGTAATGTCGACTTGCAAAACAATTTTTCCCTTTTCAAATAACGAGAAATACTTGTGATCGCGGGGATGAGGATGGATGCTGGAATATCCTACACAGTCAGAATAGAAGCCTCCATAATGACATTGTAGAGGGATAAACACCAGAACCCATTAATCTCTACACTTGAAATAGTCGCGAATGGATTTGGATTGTGTAAAATACCAAGAAGGGTGGGGTTATAATAAAACCATAACCAAATGCACAATGATAATACCTTAAGACCATCATAGTAATGAATACCAATGGAGAGCTTCAAAAGGAATTTAAATAAATTAAAAATTCTGGAAGTTGAAGACCATTGAGAAGCTGGGAAAAAAATGAAGGCTCATCAAGGCCTGTCGATGACATTGAGATGGTAGTAAGGTTGTAAATTTCTAAGTGAAATTGGATGACAGTCGAGCCCGCAGCGTAAGAAATTCATGGAGGCATAACAGTTGTAGAGCGGCAGAGAGATAATTCTCATGAAGTTTCACATAGACAAAATGAAAAAAGGTAAGGGTTTATGGGCGGGTCATTACCATAACCCTACCCAAGCCCCATCGAAGTCATCGATCTCATAGAGTTCAATCCAATGGTGGTAAACATAACATATGTCAAACTTTCTAGTTATCAAACCCTTAATGATATTTTAAATCACCAGAGTTAAGATCTTGGTATGAGAAGATCATGCCGGACATCCGATTATTAATCACCATATTTATTATGGCAACATGATGACACAGGTGGAATACACACGAGGTCTGGCAGGTGCTAACCACCCATTCGAACGAAGATCAAACAACCACCAAACATATAATTATA
>CM076570.1:690018763-690260281 GCA_034641835.2 Pinus albicaulis | reverse complement strand
TCCTAGTAACTGAATCCCGTCCGGCTGGTCTATTCTGCATACTACTTCGAGAGAACCTAATACACAATGCAATAATTTCATCATAATATTCTTGATAGATGTCCCATTTTCCCATGATATTAAGAGATTCTACCCATTCTTGTTTCATTCCTTTAATCATCGTTGCTTTTAGGATATCTTTAGACAATGTAGTATACAGAGATCTTTGCAAATTATATTGAAATCGTTCATCATATTCTTCTAATGTCTCATTGTCTTTTGCAGACATGTTGAAGATTTCGTCTTTTAGTTCTTGAGTCCGACTGTAATCTTGGTATTTATTAAGAAAAGAGTTTTTTATCTGATCCCAACTATTAATGGTTCCCCCACCGAGCCCCATAAACCAGTGTAGTGCTGCCCACTTCAATGTAGAGGGGAATAATTTCAGTTTTTGAGGGTCAGTGGTGTAGTCATATCCCCTACAAAAAACATAAAATTCAAATAAAAATGAATTCGGATCTTCTAAGGTCAGTCCGTGGAAGGTGGGGATGTTTTGTAATGGGATAGCTTTCATAGGGGAATTTGCAACCAGATCAAGAATGGGATACTCAGATGTTGATGTCTATCTCTGGTTTTGGTTATACACCATCTGATCAAAGATGTGCCAATAACCTTCAGGAATTTCCTGGTCTGGGAGGATAATTTGAGTGGAATTAGGGGGTGGATTTGGAGGAGGCTTTGCAGCACTACCTCGATCTGGAATATTGGGTGTCTCTAACTCAACCAACATTTCAGGAGATCTAGGCTCTAGATTTTTTATCTTTACTGAACTACTAGTTTCTCCCTCTCCTTCTTGCAAAGTGCGAGAATTTCCCTCTCGTGAAGGGTTGTGACTCAAGTGTTCTATAGTCTGAAAGCTCTGTTTAGATTATTTTGTTTCACTATGAATCTTGGTGTGGGTTGCAAATGGTGAGGTTGTTTCCTGAGGGATTATAGTAGGACTCTTTTCAGGAATGGTTTTGGGTCCTATAGATGCCTGGGATTCAACTTTCCTGGTGATTTCGTCTATGTATGCTATTCTGCCAAGGGCCACCGAACCCTTGGGTTTTGCGGATTTAGATGGGGGGTTTCAATCTAATTATATGTTTTTCTTCTTATTCATAAAAAAACAAACACCTATCTTATTTAACCTTTGCACAATTGCTGAGAAGCAGGCTGCTTGCTAATACGCAGGTTCTTACCTCTCGTTTTCAATACCCAATTCTTTCACAGCAAAAGGAAAAGTAAAAAGACATCACTCCTAAAAACTCTCCCTGGCAACAATGCCAAAATGTTGAGTCAAGAAGGTGACTGTTAAAGGTAACCTTAATGATTCACATTAATCATCAACCCAGGGCAAGCCCTTTTATTTCAAGAGTGTGAGAAAAATATATGCGAGTGAAATCAGAGGCTAACTACTCTAAATTATTGTAAGAAATGTTATCTAATTCTTGAATTTCAATCAAATCAACTCAAAGGTAAACTATGAAATACTTCAAATCAATCAAAGGAATAAACTCTTAATCTAAACCTATGCAAAAATAAACACTCAATGCTGAAATAAGGGATATTTTGCAATTGAACAACATGCTTTAATGAATTGAACAACAACCTTAATAAATTGAACAACAATCCTAATGAATTGAACAACACTCAATTATTTAACATTTTGCAATGGAATTCTCTATAACTCAACTAATAACAATATTCAGAATTGAAAATCAAACCATACATTCACACTTATGCTGGAAAGACTTAGGAAATAACTGTATGCAGAATCGAACATCAACTACTTAAGCACGCTGAAATCAATCTAATGAATGTAAAGGCGTCACTCCATAATAAAGGAGCATCAATGATAAATTCAACCTATTGAAAAGGGAATTGCAACACATCACACTTGCGATTAATGAATTGAATGGTAATGCTACAAAGCACAAAGAATAACTAAAATGCAAGAATCATAAATAAACGTATAACACAAAATAGTAGGAGAACTCCCAGGGACCGGGCCCGAAGCCTCTAGAAGTCTACTGCCAAGAAATACTCAGAATCTGCTTATAATGAAAACACCAACTTCTTCATTAATCAATGGAGCAATACATCATCACGAGTTCGAAGGTTCTGTCTGAATAAGTTTGTTACAGAAAATTATAATACATGAACAAATCTCTGTCTCCTTCACCTAAAGGAAAAACAAAACAGAATAATGAATCCTCAGGATCAGAAGATCCCGAGGCTTCATAGCCATCAACCAAATGCTTCACGAATAGGCGTGTTTCTGCATCTTTTTTTGATTCATAGGAACTGACGTGATTCCATTTGCTTTTCTTGACTGCTATTGTTTAGTCGTTTTGGTCAGTAGTTGGTTTGTTTCGATTCCCTATCAATAAAGATGACAAAAGCTAGTTTTCATACTATTAAAAAAACCTTTTAGCAATAATTTGTTTTACCCTACTTTTACATTATTCTCCTTTGACTTATTTCTGAAATGAAGGAAAACATATAAAAGTTAATGATAAATCACACTAAAGATAGGGGTAAAATGTACCTTTTCCTCGGCCCAACATTAGCTTCCATTTCATTTTTCGTTACTGTTTGCGAGAGCGAAATTTGTTGCACTTGGTATTGTAATTTTGATATATCATGTTGCACTTCTTCCTCTTCATGAGTCATAGTACATCCTTATAAGGGCTTAATGGGTGTTGAATTATTTTTAAGGGGAATTTTAGAAACTAATACTGATATCTATGCTTCAATATGCCATTGGAATCACTTTAAAATGATTTTTCAAACAAGACTTATGCAAATTTAAAAAAAAATATACACCTTTTTCTTGCTTTTGAGGAGCTCGACATTGAAACAGATGTATATCTGTAATTTCAGATCCCTAGTATTTATCTTCAGTCCTTTAGTATCCCTATGAATCTTCTTTTCAATGCTACATATATGACCTTATTTTGATTCTTCAAGGAAAAGTTATGCCCAATTTCCCACAATGACCTAATTATGGACTGGTTGAGTAGAGCTAACTGAATGGCGTGCCACATGTCACTATTTCCTCCAGATCTGAAATCGATACAAAGGAAACTAAAGTTAGTGTAATTTTGGGAAATTTTTACAAAATTCCAATCTGATGCTTAGAGAGAGAGGGTTATGAAAATTTTCCCAAGGTGACCTCTTTGAGATGAAATTCGGGAGCCTAAAAAAACCCTACCTTCCACAGATCATATCTTCGAAAATATTGCGAACCAAGATCTAAAAATTTTCCACAAAGTTCCTTCGGATTTCAGTGCAAGTAGTTTTTTTTTTAGCTTCTGAATCTTCGTAGAAAAAAAGTTATGGGGAAAATGCCACGATATCCTGTTTGAAGCAGCGAAACCCTAGAATCCAAAGCTCTGATACCAAATTTTATGAAACCAACTCACAAAATAGAAGAAAAGAGATATCAACGCCTTAGAAATAAGCCACTTCGAGGGGGAAACCTCCTTTACATTACATAAATGAAAAATTATTAGATGATTCAAATGAAAAAACCTCCTTTATATATATAGGAGTCCATGGGGTCACAATATAATCCTAACCGACCTAACAATAATTATGTAAGGTCACAACAATAACAATAGTGGGCTATTATTGGGTGCAATAATAAAAATATGGGTACTACAGGGGTACAAAAATAAAAATAATGGGGCTATACTAACAAAAATAATGGTCTGCACTAGTAATATAGGGCCCAAACATATCTCTACACAATGGTTGCGTGCGCGTTGAAGCTCGACCTAGCATGATGACCTAGGTCCCCCTGTGCACTGCCTCTGCACCTCTGTGCTGGGCCTCCTGCCTTGCGCACCTGCTCCCTCTGTCCCATCTGCTCTTCGATCTCTGTCTGGGGGTCAGGCTGCTCACAGCATGGGCTCCCCGGAGGCACACCTGGATTTTTCTGCTGCTACGACTCAGGCCCTCGCTTTCGCTGATCTTATCAGCTCTTTGGGCCCTCCAAAGCCTCATCCCACCGTCTCTAGATTCGTGAAAAAACTGGATGGCCTGCAAGAAGTTGTTCTTCCTCCCTTGCTCCCTATCATGGAAGCCATTTCCTTGGCTAAAAAGGGTTTAATAAGCCAGTTCACTGGGCTCTGGTCATCTCCGAAGATAGTCCAGAGATGGATCGAACAGAATTGGTTTGATAAAATCTCTGGGAAAATTGCCATCAAGTTCTGTGGAAAGGGGTATTTTACCTTCCACTTTGAATCTAAAGAAGACAAAGACCTGATCTTCAGAAACAGGCCCTATTTCATGGATTCAAGGGGTCTTTATCTCAACAAATGGACCCCTGACTTTGATCCTGAACTCGACGTGCCAAACGTTGTCCCTGTTTGGGTGCGCCTCCCTCATCTTCCCCTGCATTGTTGGGGAGATGATTCAGTCAGGGCTATTGGGAGTGCGATCGACACTTTTATTGACAGGAGCGAACCTAAGAAGAACATGCTCGTCTGCGATAGAATTTGTGTAGAAGTTGATTTGGGAAAAGGCCTACCGGAAGCCATCAAACTCAAAGTGGACGATTGGACGCACATCCAGCAGATTAACTACGAGTAGATTCCGTTCAAGTGTAAGGTATGTCATGAATATGGCCATTTCACTAATCACTGTTCAAAAATATTGATATCGATAGTCAAGAATCAGATCAGCCTTGGGAGACCGTAAAAAAAAAGAAAACTAATCCTTCTCCAAAACCCAATCCTCAGGATGCTTCTCAGCCCATCCCCTACCCTCCTCCCTCCTTCGGAAAAGATCATTCTAATCTTCCCTCCACCTCTGAAACCCCCTATTCAAACCTGCAATCCAACCCTTTCTCAATCATTTCTCCCCCTGATGACGACCCCCCTCCTTCCAACCCTCCCCCTCCTCTGGATCCTCCCCCCACCTCTACCCCCATTCATGACCTTACCACACCTTCCCTAGGCTCGGCCTCCACCCGGATCACCAGGAACTCGACCAAGGAGCATGGAGCCTCATTGGAAACTCATAAGAAGCAAGGTCCCGGTAGAAAAACAATGAAACAACAATGGAATGAAAATGCCCAGAAAGACATTGCTTTAGGAACCCCGAATCCTATTGAGAACTACATATTGGGTCAAAACAATAGAGACATTACAAAAAAGGCACAAGGAGGAAGAGCACCTCCTCAAATCGAATCCATGAAATGATGAAAGTCCTCTCATGGAATAGCAGGGGTTTAGGGCACCCCTCCAAAGCTAAAGCTCTTAGGGATCTTATAAATCAAGAACAGCCAGAATTTATACTTCTCCAAGAAACCAAGCAGGGAGAAGCTGATATGAGGAAAATAATTGACAGAGAGAAGCAATATAAGGGTGCACTGTCAGAATCTAGAGGCGCCTCTGGAGGGCTTGCCACTCTATGGAAAAGCAATACTTGGCAGCATAAAGACAACACAACAACTCAAAATTGGCTCAAAATAAATTTAGAGAACATCACAACCAAGCAGAGAATCATTGTGTACAATGTCTATAGTCCAAATAATTACAAAGAAAAAGAGTTATGTTGGAATACTCTAAGGGATGATATGAATAATGAAGAGAACAATAATATCATAATGGGAGGTGACTTAAATCTCATCCTGCATGCCAATGAGAAAAGAGGAGGCTACTTTGGGGATGACCCATGCAGAAGGCAGCTTGAAGATATAATCCAAGAACAAGAATTACTGGACCTTATCCCAAAGAACCGCAGATACACCTGGACCAACAGGAGAATCAGAAAAGACAACATTATGGAAAGGCTGGATAGGATCCTTATATCAGTCTCCCTCCTTTCTCAATTCTCCTATGCCACGGAAAATGTTCTCTCCTTCTCTGCATCGGACCACTATCCCGTCACGCTATCTTTGGCTGTGCAATGTCCTCATGGGCCCCTCCCCTTTCGCTACTGCCCCTTGTGGAACGACATCTAGGATTTCAACTAGCTTGTTCGAAAGGAGTGGCTCTTTCATATTGAAGGGTCGCCTATATTCATATGGGAGTCCAAATTAAAAAGGACTAAAAAAGTATGAAAAGAATGGGTGAAAAAGCACTACCAAGAACCAGATAAGATCAAAGAAAAAATCAAAGCCAGGCTGAAGAACGTCCACAACATTATCGACTCTCAAGGCACCAACCAAGACATTCTAACTTAGGAAAAGAACCTCTACTGGTAGCTTCACAACATAAATAGGAAAGAGGAGGAGAAATGGCGCCTCAAATCTAGAAACTTATGGCTTCAAGCAGGAGATAAGAACACTGCCTTCTTCCATAAGCAAACCACTGTGCGCAAAGCCAAAAACAATATCTCTTCCATCAAAGAAGAAACAGGTACCACTCAAACTGATCTAGAAGCAATCAAGCAATCAGCCACCTTGCACTTTAAAGAGCTCCTCACAGAGAATAGTATGGCTGAGGATTATTCGAATCTACTCCAATACCTCCCGACCCTCATATTTGATGAGATTAATAAATCTATCAATCAAGACATAACTGAAGAAGAGGTGGAAAAAGAAATATGGACCATGCACTAGGATAAAGCCTCGGGGCCTGACGGGTTCCCAATATCTTTTTACAGAACTTATTGGTGCCTCATAAAAAAATATCTCATGAAAATGATACAATGGGCACAGCGAAAAAAAAAATTGGGGAATATACAAACTCCACCTTCCTTGCCCTCATTCCAAAAGAAAATTGACTATCCTCTTTTTCTAGATTCAGACCTATCTCTGTCTGCAACATCTCATACAAAATCATCACTAAAATCCTGGCCACTCGCCTCAAGCCCCACATAAACAATCTCATCTTGGAGAGTCAAGGTGGATTCATATCTCAAAGGCAGATCTCTGACTCTATCCTCCTCGGCCAGGAAGCCATCGACTCCAGCATATCTCGCAATGAAAAAGGCTTCATCCTCAAGCTTGATCTTGCCAACGCCTTTGACAGGGTAAGGCACTCTTTTCTTTTAGCTGTTTTGCAAAAATTGGGGTTCAATCAAAGCTTTCTAGATTTAATCAAGTCCTGCATCTTCGGACCTTGGATATCCCCCCTTATCAATGGAAGACCTGCCCCCTTCTTTCAATCCTCAAGAGGGCTTCGACAAGGCTGTCCCCTTTCCCCATATTTGTTCATTCTTATGGCTGATTCCTTCAGTAGAGCTCTTGATCATTTGAGGCGGGTGGGTCTCATAACAGGGATAAAATATGGCAACGGAGCTCAAAACATGAATCACTCCCAATTTGCTGATGATACATTATTAATGGGAGGAGCTTCCAAAATTATTGCTCAGCGGTTCAAAAATTTATTGGACAGATTTATGCTCTTTTCTGGAGGCCTGATCAATTTCAAGAAAAGCTGTCTATGGCTGGAATGTCTCTAGACAAATTTTGCACAACATCGCTAGCGTTTTTGGGGTTCCATACAAGCTAAACTGGGATCACTTTAGCTACTTGGGCATGCCTGCTAGTGTCAAATTTTTGAAGGCTGAGATCTGGAACATGAATATTGACAAAATGAAGAGGAAAGTGAATCAATGGGGCTCCACTTGGCTTAATCATGCAGGTCGTCTCACCCTCCTCAAATCTGGGTTATCCTCCCTCCCTCTCTACCAATTTACTCTTCTGCAAGCCCCGACCAGCGTGCATCTAAAAATGGAGGCTATCATTAGACATTTCCTATGGCAAGGAGGAAAGCAAGACAAAAAAAAAAAATTTACTCAAATGGAATCATGTCATCCAAGATCAGGAGCACAGAGGCATAGGAGTGTGCTCACCCAATATCATGAATAAAACCTTTGGGGGTAAGATTGTCTAGAGATTAATCAATGGGATTCAAACTTGGTGGAAAAAGGTGCTCGAAGTTAAATATTTAAATTCTCCTAGACAGCAACTCCTACAACATGATATTCCCAATAGACCGTGCACCAAAATCTGGTCCTCTAGCAAAAAATATATCCCCCTTCTCGCAGAAAACCTCTCTAAAGTTCCGAAAGGAGGCAAGTCTATAAATATTGGTCTGGACTGAATTATGGGAGGTAATCCCATCATAGAAAGACCAGGCACGTAGAACATTCTTCGTCACTTGGACAACATGGGCCTCAAATTTCTGAATCAGTTTTCCAAATGGTACACCCAGAATCAATTGTGGATCGGATGGAAATTTCCTATTATCCCTCCCCCCCTTAAAGAAGAACTCAGAAATTTTCAAACTCATCTGCATGGTCTAAATCCTATCAAGCAAAATGCCACTGATGGATTGTGCTGGGACCCTACAGGCAAAGCCGACACCATCAAGGCTGCATATCAGTGTCTTTGCAAAGAGCAGTATCCAGCTCCAATTTGGCCAATCTGGAAAACTGCTTGGCAATCAGAAGCCATTCCAAAGATCAAATTATTCATTTGGACCTTACTGAAAGGCAAAATCCTTACTTCTGAAAATCTCAAGAAAAGGGGAGTCATAGGTCCTTCTATCTTCCCCAACAGTCAAAACACTGAAGAGACCATACCTCATCTCTTTATCTGGTGCCCCTTCTCCATCCACTATTGGACTGACCTCACAACTCACTTCAAGCCCGATAGCAATCATGTGAGCTCGGTTGCAGAGTTCCTTCTTCAATGGAAAAACAGTTTGCCTTGGAAAATAAAAAAGAATAAACTCTTAAGAAGGGTCTGGAACACCCTTCTGCACGCTGCTCTATGGAATATATGGCTCTCCCAGAACAATAAGATCTTCCGAGGCAAAGAACCATCCCACAGAAAACTCTGCAACAAAACTTGGAGTTTAGTCCTTGAAACCATTTATGCAAAAAGCAATCACAGAGTTGATCCCACTGATCTGAGTGTGGAAGAAAAAATCTTTCTCCGCAACCTCTTATCCAGAAGCAATAGAAATACTCCCTCCCTCATTCCTCATTTCTCTGCTCCTTGGAAAATTTGTCTCCAGGATAGCGCCTTCAAGGATTGGATCAAAGACAGTGGCAGACCCACTCTTTTTTTTTACGAGGCCTTGAAATCTAATCTCGACATCACTGAAGTAGGGGGCAACATTCGAAGCGAAATTGGGGATTTGATTTTATCTTATGAATGGAGCCTCAACTCTCTATCCAACAACATAGCCAAAGCCTTTTCTCTCTATCAAGGACTAATTCAATTAAAAAACCTCAGAATCAACAACGCCATCATTCTGGGCGACTCTGCTATTGTCATACAGTCCATAATTTTTAATCGGTCCACATCAAATGTAGCCCTTGAACAAATCCTCAGCAGATGCCAGTTCCTTCTGAATGATTTGAAAGGTACCTATTTATTTCACATTCTTAGATTGCTCAACAGAGAAGCTGATCTCCTGGCTAATAGCGCCTGCGCTCGATCTCCGAGTCACCTGCGTTGCAATGATGCTTCGTACCTAGCCCCTCCCCCCTAATCATGACCCCTGCTGCACCTAGATATTATGAGATATTCCTCTTTTCATATTCTGACTTCACTTGCGCCCTCAGTGCCCCTTATCACTCCATCCCTGTGACTCATTCGCCTTGGGCCTCCCCAAGCTGGATTCCTTCCCCCCTGCTCATATCTATTTATTCTTCACCCCTCTGTATCTCGCTCCACACCTGCTCTGCTCCCTTGTCAATTTTCTTAGTGCCCCTTCAACTCTCTACTCTCAGGCTCCTTGGTGGTTTGCTGAGCACTCTTCCTTCGCGCCCTCCCTTCTTTTTCCTCCTTGTCCCTCTGTCGAGACTTCCCAGCACCCTCCCAACCCCTCAACATTCCAATCAAATTCCCATCCTTTGTTTGCAGCTTGCAGATTTTTTCATTGCCTTAGTCTTTTGGTTTGCTCAAAATAGAATGGCCAGAAGCGAAAATTGCTTCCATTGTGCGGATCTGCAGGCGGAGCTTGAAAAAATCCATGCCCATCAAAAGACCATTGATGCTAAGCTAAAGAATGATGTCAAAGCCCTGGAGGACAGACATCAAACTGATGTTAATTTATTCCTCTCAAGGGTCTCTTCTCTACAGGCTCAGTTTGACAATGTTTTGAACAAGTGCGCCCATGCCGAAGAGTCGGTCCAAATCCTGAAATACATGATTGAAAAATGCACTGCTCCAAGCACCAGCTCCAACAACATAAGAAATGTAGGGAATAAAGAGAATCCAGAGAATTCTACAACAAGGCAAATCAGTCACATAAATATAGATTAGTTCTTCTCTTCTTCTTATCATGTCTTTTAAATACACACTTCTTCTTTCCCAGTTCATCCGCATCTACAACTTCTCTGTATTTTTGTATCTCCTGAATACTAAAATCAAAAGGCATGTAATTCACAGCTGTGGTTGCACTCTTTACAACATTACAAATAGCACTTCTTGTAATCATGGAGTCTCAACTCCCTCTCTTTTTTGGAAATACAATTAGCAACCGACTTTGTCAAAAAACAAAAGATAGGGCCCTAACATAAGTAGTTGGATAGGTTGTAATAATTCAAGAAGCATCGAAGGAAACTCATGTTCTAGTAGTGAAAAGGATCTTCAAATATCTCAAAGTAATAATAGAATTTGGGATGTGGTATTTGAAAGGAAAGGAATTGACACTGGTAGCTTACATAGATGCAAATTAGACATCCAATATAGATGACAAAAGAATTAAAAGTGGAGAAGCCTTCTACTTAGGAAAATTCTTAGTATCCTCATTGGGAAAGAAGTGATATTTAGTATCCCTGTCTACAATAGAAGCAAAATGTATTGCAGCAACAAGATGTTGTACTCAGGTCCTCTGGACGAAGCAAGCCTCACAATACATACAAGTAAAATATGATGATCCTATTCCAATACTTTGTGACAACACCAATGCAATAAACATTTCAAAAAATCTAATGATGCATTCCAAGACCAATCATATTCCTATCAAGTTTCACTTTCTAGGGGATTAAGTCATAGAAAATAATTTCAAGATAGAGTATGTTAGGATTAAGGAATGGATCACAAAAATCTTCACCAAATCACTTCTTAGAGAGACATTTGAGTATCTTAGAAAAAAACTGGGAGTAATTTATGCTCCAAATTGATTTTCACAACCTTCAGCAAAGAAATACAAGGGGAGATACAATGTCAAGGGGATTTACCCTTTGCCATTGATGTCAAAGGGAGAGAAAAATTAAGAAGCACAAAGACAGGGGGAGCATGATCAAAAACAGAGTATTATGGTTTCCATCAATGAATAAGGGGGAGATTGTTGAAAGAAGTTTTCATGGATCATGTCAAAATTTGTCCAAATGAAAGAGAAAGTTACATATTTATATATCACATTTCAAAATATTATTTTTGGATTTTTGATGTACCCTTTGGATCGAAGAAAATTTTACCAGAGAGAAATAATTATTTACTGAGATAAAACTTAAATTAACCAACAACATTAAAAATATTAAACACAATGCACAATATTTAACCTTGGAATACCCAAAATATGGGGAAAAATCCAGCCTAACAATATTTCATTAGTTCTTGGAAAAAACCATGGCTAAGACGACTAAGTGAGCCCTCACCATCACCTCCCTGAAACCATTATAATGAAGTATTCCCAAAATTTTAAAGACTCCATTACATGTAATCCATAGGAAAATTACCATGGGAAACCAAAAATCCATGGGCTCAAAACCATTATTAAATGACCATCACTTGAAAATTTTAGGGGCGAATTATAGCCCAAGGCCAAAGGCGAATTTAAGGAGTTTTAAATTTTGGTAGGGAATTTTTTTTTATATAAAGAGCCATTTTCTATAGTTTGTATGTAGTTAGCCCATTAATTATTTAAACGTGTATTATTAAGTGTTAGCTAAAATAGATAAATGCGCTTAAAACTTAAATTATGAAATACACCTCCCAATTTTTAGTTTGATGACGTGCCTGGATTTAGGAGAGGGATTGGAGTGATTGGCCCCCATTTTCCTTTGGTTGGAGCTTGAAAGGTGGAGGTGTAATAAGGAGAATTTATGGCACAGACCCAAATTTCTTGGGTCAAGGGAGGATTCACCCCATTTTCATCTGGTTGGTGGTTGGAAGGGGCTTGGAAGTTCACTGTTGGAGGTGCACGGTGCGGGATTATATGCAGGATGCCAAGATCTGTTTCTGCACGCATTGACGAGAGCATTAGGGCAACAAAAATCGAGTTCTAGTTCCGGGGAGGTGCACAGTGCCAAATTCTATATAGGATGCCAAGATTTGGTTCTACACGCATTGACGAGTGCATTAGGGCAACAAGAATTTTCAATCGAGTTCTAGTTCCGGAGAGGTAGAAAGAATCGAGTTTTAGTTAGGGATTTAGAGTACTAAGATGGTCCATTTCCCCGGTGCCATGGAGCTAAACCATGGAGGGCAACAAGAATCGAGTTATAGTTAGGGATTTAGAGTACCAAGATGGTCCATTTCCCTGGTGCCATGGAGCTAAACCCGCGAGGAGGAGTTTGGAAACGAAATTGTAATTATATATTTTTTTGATAAATTTGCTAAGATCGGACTCTGAATGTTGAAACGAAATTGTAATTATATATTTTTTTGATAAATTTGCTAAGATCGGACTCTGAATGCTTAAAATTTCAAGTGTGCTGGTGATTGCTTCGGCCTTCAGCAAGTCTAACAACAACGCTCTGTGATTATTACTTTTAAATAAATTTTCCAGTCTGAATGCTTTAGCGAGTCTAACAGTACTGTTCAGTGGTGATTCAGTGAATGCGGGTGCTCTCTGGTTGAATTATGGGTGATTTGCAATAGGTAAGACAAAATATAGAAGTTTACTCTTGTTCCAAGCTTCTTTTAAGCTCGCAATCGCTAGAAATCCAAACTGTTCACACTTTGTTGGGTAGGAATGCACGTACAAATCCTGCACAAATATTCTGGAAGCTACAATCTGTAATCAAAGTATGGCTGAAGAATTCCAATTTGAATATTAAGGGCATGGAAATATTTTGAGACATATAGTTTGTGCAATTTTTATTTTGAAGTGTTTTGGATTCCTTTTCAAGTATGTTCTTCAAGTTTTTAAATTAGTGTTGATGCAGTTCCAAGATATGGTCTTGAAATTCTTAGGTTGGTGTTGATGCAATTCCAGTTTATATAGCACACAAGCAGTCTCTGCACACCCTAAGTGTGTGAATTTCTCTAGGGAGTTTTGAATACCATCCAAAATGTGTACACCCCATGCTATGAAAATGGCTATGCCTACAGCTGATGCAAGAATCGCATGTGGGTTGCCATCTATGGAACATAAACAATCTTCTTTACTTTCTCTGAATTCAACATTGGAGGATCAAGTCAACCGGAAGGCTAAGAAGGGCCTGCTAAAGTTCATAAATTACACAAGCCAAAATATGGTTATAGGTGCAAATTCAATTGTTGACAAGCCCATAAACAGATGTAGTAGATCAGGGGTGTATAGGCCAAGGATTGTAGCACAGCAGGTTCGCAAACATGCGGCATCAGGAGCCAATATAGGTTTCCAAGATGATGGTATTGGATTAAGTGCACTTACAGATGCCTCAAGGCCATCAAAATTGATGGATTTTCTCACATCAGAGAGAGCCAAATTTGTTGTCATGATGGCTCTAGGGTTGTCACTTTGTAATGCCAATAGAATTGTAATGACTGTTGCCATTGTGCCTCTCACAGCGACTCATGGATAGAGCAGCTCTTTTGTAGGAATTGTTCAGGTGTGTCTTTGTATTCTTTTGCCCACCCTGATATTGCTATACATGGAATTTGTCTTGAGTGAATCTTATGTCAACTATTTTACAAATTTATGGTCTTCTTATTATTTACCATTAAAAGCATTGAGCCACATATAACATATTTTGTTTGACTCTAAGTGCAGGATTGGAGGTTTAACTATTCCACCAAAATTGCCCTGTACTTGCACCTGGCATCATCCCTTTGAAGTGCATCATATTTGGCTAAGGTAGACCACAGAGTTGAATAGATCCATGGTGTTAGTTTTATATTCTATTGACCTCACCAGTGAACCAGTGTCCAGTTGGCCTGGCTTTTAGAATGCAGCTTTACTAATAGAATTGAGCCTTAGATATGATCTACACATGTAGGTTGCAAGGGATAAAACTTTCAAATTTTCTAAAATGAATCCTTTGTTGAGATAGACAAGAAATTTTACAAGAGACTTGCAACTGAACCTACAAAGTTCAATCCAGATGACATGTACGAAGGTTGTCCGATTTTTTCAATTCATTGACTTCCTGTTGTGCTTGGATTCAGCAAGATCACTCAATTTCATTCTCTCATGATTTTGCATGAATTTGTATTTCCCCTTTCCAGGGAAGGGCTTGCACTAATGAATTTATCCAGTCTTTCATCTGCTCATGTATTGAGCTAAGAACAAAACACAAATTGTTTTTTCGTATGCTTTCAAATCTGATCATGCTAGATTCAGTTTCAGATCAGGTCTTTGAGTTGCTGTTGAAAATATCCCTGGTAAAGACTAGAAACCCTTTGAATTGGGCAACCGTATTAATCAAAGATATATCTTGAAGCATCTGACAAATATCATTAATAATTAGCAGGTTGAGGTATATCGATAACTTTACTAGAGGGTATGTATTCTCTTTAATTTTTACAGTTATGGTATTAGCACTAGCTAGGCCATTTGTTGCCCAGAGGTTAGCAGACTTGTATTTCAGCATACCCCTCTCCAATCTTTCTTATGCAACGAGCATGGTATTTCTATGCTTCTAGACATCTTCTCTTGAATCCATGTCTTGTTGAGTCATTACTTCATAGGTTCTGGAGAAAGCGCAGGCCTTTGATGTGCATGCGTTAGTTAGAAACGAAAGCAAGAAACATAAACAAGATGGGAACCAATATCACTTTGGTTCATTGTTGTACACATTTAACATATTATATTTTCATTAAACTATCTTTGTTAGGTACTTGAAGACTTGATTCATACTTTTCTATGTAGAAGGATCACAAAGGATCACAATAATGAACAGAAAAATAGAAATACTCAGTAAAGTTAATCAACAACTCATTACCGAGACATTTATTTCTTAAATGTTTGTCCAACTTTTACAGGGGCCGCTACCTGGATGGTAACCAACTGACTATCCAAATAGGTCACGGCAATTACAAGTATCTGCTAATGCATTGCAAAGCGTGTTGAATGAAAATCAAGGGAGGTCACTATACTGTGATAATTGTACTCTTCTATAAAGCACATAACGAATAATAGCAAGGTGGCAGGTACTCTCTGAAGTGGGTCACGTCAGAATTTGAGTGCTCTAATGTGATCCAAGGAGTGGAGGGTGTCTACAACTAGCATGAGAGTTTGAGCCTTCTCCATCCTTTCATTCACAAGTGGAGGATAGCCTAATCCTGGATGATATGTTTTTTTTGTAGTTCAGGAGAGTAGTTTTATTCATTTATGGATTTCGGTGCTTATTTATATAGCATTCTTGCATTTTGTGCTTTTGTGTTATTATTTGGCTTTGTGTTCAGTGCTTTTGCTTCTCTGCCTCTGCTCGTTCACATTTCCAACTTATAAAGCGCTTCTCTTTGAAGCTGTTCTAGTTTAGAACACTTTTTCTTTGGAATTCTAGTTCACTCCATTTGTTTGCTTTCTCTTGCAGGATGTATTTACTCTCTCCTTGCTTGTTTTATATGGCTCTACTATTACTATACATATGTATATTCTTCAATTTGAAATCAAAATTTCTCTACTTGTTATTGCTACTTTTCTAACTAACAAAACATTCATCTGTTTTTTTGCAGTTATGGAGAGAAGTTGTTTTGCACATTTATGGATTTCGGTGTTTTTGTGCTTAGCACTCTTGCATTCTGTGCATGTGTTATTGTATGGCTTTGTGTTCAGTGCTTTTTCTTTTAGTAGACTCTGCCCTTCAATAAATGATTCTCTGCCTCCGCTCATTCACATTTCCATCTTATAATGGCTTCTCTTGGAAGCTGTTCTAGTTCACTCCACTTGTTTGGTTTCTTTTGCAAAATGTATTTGTTCTCTTTCATTGCCTATTTTATATGGCTCTATTATTATTATAGATATAAATATTGTTCAATTTAAAACAAGATTGCAAAATAGTGGCAAACTTATCAAATACATATATAACCAAAACGATCCCTTGAATATAAGAGACAAAAGGTCTAAAGGCTATTTTCTAGCACTACTTCTCTATGTAGCAGTCAAAGGTCCATTTTAAATTCTTGCAATCAGAACCCACCTACAGGTTAATTACCTGAAATAAGAACCCACCTACAAGTTAATTACTTGAGAAACAATTGCAACAATCGCCCTCACGAAATGTGACATCATCTTGCCCAAGGCACACACATTAGTCCACTTTGCAGCAATCCATAAAGGGTTGGTGAAGACCTTGAATACTCTGCATACCCCATCAAGGAAGAAGCTATCTTCAATGCAATCGAATTATATTTCTTGTCTTAATGGTAAGAAAATATGGCTAAACACGTTCCTAGAGTCATTACTGGAAAGTCAATAACCATATCATTTAATTTCTTCTAGGTGCACAGTAAAGGCATATTTTTTGTCATTGGTAGGTGCCACTACTAATTGGAATATTTCCCGTGAGAAAATTGAATTTGTTTTCGTTGCATGCATGTATTGTGGTGATTTCTGTATAAGTAAAAGATAATCAATAAATACATTTCACCCCTATCCTATGCCCTGTGTATCTATTATTTTCAAATTTTTCCATTGTTGAAATGTTTGCCAGTGCCTTTCACTGTAGAGGCTTTTGCAAGGACAACCAACCTTATCCAAAACTCAAAGTGAAGAGAGATCTAACTCGGGCTCCTTTTGTAGCTTCCTCCTCTCTGTTTTAACTCTTAATACATTTCATTTTACATTCTTTATTTGAAGTCTCAATTTTGTTTGGCTATTGCTCAATGTTCGATGTATTAGAAGGTTCTATGCTACTTTTTGTACTCAAATAAATACTAGGCTATGGTTGATTACTCTAATGTAATTGAGGGGATGATTTAAATGGCATACCTCAAATATAGTGTCAGAAGATATTTTTGGAAGATGCTTACATGTATGAGGGACAGCTATAGAGCTTCCTTATGCAGGTTAAGTCGGTATGATGCTCATGTCTGGAATAGGAAACTATTCTGTTTGGCAGTTATTGATCCCCCGGGCTATAAGAGATTTCAGCTTTTTATATTCCTAGTAGTGATGTCAAGTGAGGTCCTAGCAGATATTTGAAGGTGCTGGATCAGCTTGAAAGGCTTCCATTTATAGTTGTTACACTTATGGTGGAGAAAATGGTAACTAGTGGATGGATTTTGAAGTCTACTCTGAAACTTTTCGAAGGTTTCTTGGATGGGAATAGGTGGGTGTTTTATTTGGCATGTAATGGAAATATATAAATTTTGTTTGGTGAAAATGGTAACTGGTGCATAAATGTTGGAATCTATTTTGAAACATATTGAAGGTTTTTTTGGATGGGAGCAGTTGCTTTTTTTATTTGGGATGGAGATCTATAAATAGTGTTTGGTGGCAGCATAGTTGTTGGGAACATACAGGTTGGCAATTGATTGTGAGTAAAAGTCGGGCAGAAAATTTACAAAAGTTATACTAGACCTGGATTGAGCTATTCATTGTAACTGCTTCTATAATTAAGATTTTATCTCTGGTTGAAAGCATTTATCTATAAAGAATGACAATGGATTTATGAAAGAGCATGGATTTATGAAAGGGCATATATTTGTATATCAGTAATACTAAAAAATCAGTTTCTAATTGTAGTGATAAATTGTGTTTGGTGGCAGCATAGTTGTTGGGAGCAGGTTAACAGTTGTTTGTGACTAAAAGATGTGCTGGAAAGTCCGTAAAATCCTACTAGACCTGGATTGACCTGCTTCAGTGGAACTTCTTTTCTAATTACGAGTTTATCTCTGGTTGAAAACTATTATCAATAGAGAGTGATGATGTGTTTCTATGTAGGTGGTTGAAAACGCTTATCGATAGAGAGTTATGACGTGTTTCCATGTAGGGGGTATGTGTTGATGAGAGGCATATCTATGATTATCAGTAAGACTGAATAATCCATTTCTAATGGTAGTGACGAATCTAGTATGTATCTGCCAATATGATTTGGAAAGCATTTGAAATTGTAAGCATGGACCACTATGAAGATATTTTGGAGCTTTTAATGAAACTTTATCAAGCATTATGTGAATAGTCAGTTGCATATGTACAGTGTACTGTAAATGGACGAGTCTTGCAGACTAAGCTGCTTAACTTTATTACTGTTTTCATACCGCATCTTTCAACATTGAACATGCATATCACTTCTTACACATTCTAGTTGTTGGAATGTTGAAGTATTTTATGCAGCTTTGATTTTAATATCTGTTATCAAATGATTATTCTATGGATGATATGTTTTTTTTGCAGTTCAGGAGAGTTTTTTTATTCATTTATGGATTGCGGTGCTTATTTATTTAGCATTCTTGCGTTCTGTGCTTTTGTGTTATTGTATGGCTTTGTGTTTAGTGCTTTTGCTTCTCTGTCTCTGCTCGTTCACATTTCCACCTGATAATGCGCTTCCATTTGAAGCTATTCTAGTTTAGAACACTTTTTCCTTGGAATTCTAGTTCACTCCATTTGTTTTCTTTCTCTTGCAGAATGTATTTACTCTCTCCTTGCTTGTTTTATATGGCTCTACTATCACTATACATATGTATATTCTTCAATTTGAAATCAAAATTGCTCTACTTTTTACCGCTACTTTTCTAACTAACAAAACATTCATTTGTTTTTTTGCAGTTATGGAGAGAAGTTGTTTTGCACATTTATGGATTTCGGTGTTTTTGTGCTTAGCGCTCTTGCATTCTGTGCATGTGTTATTGTCTGGCTTTGTGTTCAATGCTTTTTCTTTTAGTAGACTCTACTCTTCAATAAATGCTTCTCTGCTTCTGCTCATTCACATTTTCATCTTATAATGGCTTCTCTTGGAAGCTGTTCTAGTTCACTCCACTTGTTTGGTTTCTTTCGCAAAATGTATTTGTTCTCTTTCATTGCCTGTTTTATATGGCTTTACTATTATTATAGATATAAATATTGTTCAATTTAAAACAAGATTGCAAAATAGTGGCAAACTTATCAAATACATATATAACCAAAAAGATCCCTTGAATATAAGAGACAAAAGGTCTAAAGGCTACTTGCTAGCACTACTTCTCTATGTAGCAGTCAAAGGTCCATTTTAAATTCTTGCAATCAGAACCCACCTACAGGTTAATTACCTGAAATCAGAACCCACCTACAAGTTAATTACTTGAGAAACAATTGCAACAATCGCCCTCACGAAATGTGACATCATCTTGCCCAAGTCATACACATTAGTCCACTTTGCAGCAATTCATAAAGGGTTGGTGAAGACCTTGAATAGTCTGCATACCCCATCAAGGAAGAAGCTATCTTCAATGCACTCGAATTATCTTTCTTGTCTTAATGGAAAGAAAATATGGCTAAACACGTTCCTAGAGTCATTACTGGAAAGTCAATAGCCATATCATTTAATTTCTTCTAGGTGCACAGTAAAGGCATATTTTTTGTCATCAGTAGGTGCCACTACTAATTGGACTATTGCCCGCGAGAAAATTGAATTTGTTTTCATTGCATGCATGTATTATGGTGATTGTTGTATAAGTAAAAGATAATCAATAAATATATTTCACCCCTATCCCGTGCCTTGTGTATCTATTATTTTCAAATTTTTCCATTGTTGAAATGTTTGCCAGTGCCTTTCACTGTAGAGGCTTTTGCAAGGACAACCGACCTTATCCAAAACTCAAAGTGAATAGAGATCTAACTCGGGCTCCTTTTGTAGCTTCCTCCTCTCTGTTTTAACTCTTAATACATTTCATTTTACATTCTTTATTTGAAGTCTCAATTTTGTTTGGCCAAGGTCTCCGAATTTTTTTTAGAATTGTTTGAATCGCATGAAATTGCCCAAGGAACTTCTGGCCATATTAAAAGGTTCTAAACTATGGCTGCTGCTCAATGTTCGATGTATTAGAAGGTTATAAGCTGCTTTTTGTACTCAAATAAATACTAGGCTATGGCTGATTACTCTAATGGAATTGAGGGGATGATTTAAATGGCATACCTCAAATATAGTGTCAGAAGATATTTTTGGAAGATGCTTACCTGTATGAGGGACAGCTACAGAGCTTCCTTATGCAGGTTAAGTCGGTATGATGCTCATGTCTGGAACATGCTACTATTCTGTTTGGTAGTTATTGATCCCCCGGGCTATAAGAGATTTCAGCTTTTTATATTCCTAGTAGTGATGTCAAGTAAGGTCCTAGTAGATATTTGAAGGTGCTGGATTAGCTTGAAAGGCTTCCATTTATAGTTGTTACACTTATGGTGGAGAAAATGGTAACCAGTGGATGGATTTTTAAGTCTACTCTGAAACTTGTCGAAGGTTTCTTGGATGGGAACAGGTGGGTGTTTTATTTGGCATGTAATGGAAATCTATAAATTTTGTTTGGTGAAAATGGTAACTGGTGCATAAATGTTGGAATCTATTTTGAAACATATTGAAGGTTTTTTTGGATGGGAGCAGTTGCTTTTTTTATTTGGGATGGAGATCTATAAATTGTGTTTGGTGGCAACATAGTTGTTGGGAACAAGCAGGGTGGCAATTGATTGTGAGTAAAAGTCGGGCAAAAAATTTACAAAAGTTATACTAGACCTGGATTGAGCTATTCAGTGTAACTGCTTCTCTAATTAAGATTTTATCTCTAGTTGAAAGCATTTATCTCCATAGAATGACAATGGATTTATGAAAGAGCATGGATTTATGAAAGGGCATATATTTGTATATCAGTAAGACTAAAAAATCAGTTTCTAATTGTAGTGATAAATTGTGTTTGGTGGCAGCATAGTTGTTGGGAGCAGGTTAACAGTTGTTTGTGACTAAAAGATGTGCTGGAAAGTCCGTAAAATCCTACTAGACTTGGATTGACCTGCTTCAGTGGAACTTCTTTTCTAATTAAGAGTTTATCTCTGGTTGAAAACTCTTATCAATAGAGAGTGATGATGTGTTTCTATGTAGGTGGTTGAAAACGCTTATCGATAGAGAGTTATGATGTGTTTCCATGTAGGGGGTATGTGTTGATGAGAGGCATATCTATGTATATCAGTAAGACTGAATAATCCATTTCTAATGGTAGTGATGAATCTAGTATGTATCTGCCAATATGATTTGGAAAGCATTTGAAATTGTAAGCATGGACCACTATGAAGATATTTTGGAGCTTTTAATGAAACTTTATCAAGAATTATGTGAATAGTCAGTTGCATATGTAGATTGTACTGTAAATGGACGAGTCATGCAGACTAAGCTGCTTAACTTTATTACTATGTTCATACCGCATCTTTCAACATTGAACATGCATATCCCTTTTTACACATTCTAGTTGTTGGAATGTTGAAGTATTTTATGCAGCTTTGATTTTAATATCTGTTATTGAATGATTATTCTATGGATGATATGTTTTTTTTGCAGTTCAGGAGAGTTGTTTTACTCATTTATGGATTTTAGTGCTTATTTATTTATCATTCTTGCGTTCTGTGCTTTTGTGTTATTGTCTAGCTTTGTGTTCAGTGATTTTTCTTCTCTGCCTCTACTCGTTCACATTTCCACCTTATAATGTGCTTCTCTTTGAAGCTGTTCTAGTTTAGAACACTTTTTCCTTGGAATTCTAGTTCACTCCATTTTTTTTCTTTCTCTTGCAGGATGTATTTACTCTCTCCTTGCTTGTTTTATATGGCTCTACTATTACTATACATATGTATATTCTTCAATTTGAAATCAAAATTTCTCTACTTTTTACTGCTACTTTTCTAACTAACAAAACATTCATTTGTTTTTTTGCAACTATGGAGAGAAGTTGTTTTGCACATTTATGGATTTTGGTGTTTTTGTGCTTAGCACTCTTGCATTTTATGCATGTTTTATTGTCTGGCTTTGTTTTCAGTGCTTTTGCTTTTAGTAGACTCTGCCCTTCAATAAATGCTTCTCTGCCTCTTCTCATTTACATTTCCATCTTATAATGGCTTCTCTTGGAAGTTGTTCTAGTTCGGTCCACTTGTTTGGTTTCTTTTGCAAAATGTATTTGTTCTCTTTCATTGCTTGTTTTATATGGCTCTACTATTATTATAGATATAGACATTGTTCAATTTAAAACAATATTGCAAAATACTGGCAAACTTATCAAATACATATATAACCAAAACGATCCCTTGAATATAAGAGACAAAAGGTCTAAAGGCTACTTGCTAGCACTACTTCTCTATCTAGCAGTCAAAGGTCCATTTTAAATTCTTGCAATCAGAACCCACCTACAAGTTAATTACTTGAGAAACAATTGCAACAATCGCCCTCACAAAATGTCACATCATCTTGCCCAAGGCATACACATTAGTCCACTTTGCAACAATTCATAAAAGTTTGGTGAAGACCTTGAATACTCTGCATACCCCATCAAGGAAGAAGCTATCTTCAATGCACTCGAATTATCTTTCTTGTCTTAATGGTAAGAAAATATAGCTAAACATGTTCCTAGAGTCGTTACTGGAAAGTCAATAACCATATCATTTAATTTCTTCTGGGTGCACAGTAAAGGCATCTTTTTTGTCATTGGTAGGTGCCACTACTAATTGGACTATTTCCCATGAGAAAATTGAATTTGTTTTCGTTGCATGTGTGTATTATGGTGATTGCTGTATAAGTAAAAGATAATCAATAAATACACTTCACCCCTATCCCGTGCCCTGTGTATCTATTATTTTCAAATTTTTCCATTGTTGAAATGTTTGCCAGTGCCTTTCACTGTAAAGGCTTTTGCAAGGACAATCGACCTTATCCAAAACTCAAAGTGAATAGAGATCTAACTTGGGCTCCTTTTGTAGCTTCATCCTCTCTGTTTTAACTCTTAATACATTTCATTTTACATTCTTTATTTGAAGTCTCAATTTTGTTTGGCCAAGGTCTCCGAATTTTTTTTAGAATTGTTTGAATCGCATCAAATTGCCCAAAGAACTTCTGGCCATATTAAAAGGTTCTAAACTATGGCTGCTGCTCAATGTTCAATATATTAGAAGGTCCTAAACTGATTTTTTTACTCAAATAAATACTAGGCTAGGTTATTGAATTTTTGGTTTTGGGTTTCTTCTTGCGAGGTAGCTTGCCTTTTAGCAACAACATTCAAGGTATGAACAAAATTCAACATTACCTTGTTAAATTTCCATGAAATCTTTACAGCTACTTAGATGAATCTCTGATAATTGAAACTAGTTAACTTTCACCAAGATACAATGCCTTTTAGCAACTTATAAGCAGTGGAATAAAAGACACAGAGATAAAAACACATCACACAATTGACATGCTTTTCTCTAGAAACCCAACAGGGAAAACCTGCTTGCTTGATGTGGCTATTTTATCGATTGTACTTGGAGCAATTGAATCTATTACAAAGCAATATGTCTCTCTTGAGAAAGCATTATGCTTCTCACACAAATCTCAGCTAATCATTAGAGAAAATTTGAGGTCTAAAATGGGCCTCCTAAGAAAAATTTACAACTAAAATAAATTTTATAATAACCAATAGGATTCAAGATGATGATGTCAACCATGGGGGCTAAAAAAATAAAAAGATTAAAAAGTAATAAAATAATAAAACTACATTTTCAACTTATCTCCCAAGTTTTTACTCAAATTTCAAGCGGAAGTATTCTTTGGATGCAAAATTTAATTCCTCATCCAAGGAGTACTCATGTTCCATACTTTCGATGGACCCTGCTACACGAAAAATGAGAAACACATGAAAAAACATGACTGAAACTCTAGCGCTAGCCTTCTTGATTGATCTGTGCTCTAGCCTAATTGATCAACTTGGTGCTGGTCTTTATACTGATCTCTACTTTGATACCATGTTAAATTTCCATGAAAACTCTGCAAATACTTAGATGAATAACTGATTGTTGAAAATGTAGTGAGCAAGGTCTTCAGTTGCACGCATTAACGAGGGTGAAAATTGTTTCAGTCATAATTGACTTCATCACATCCACGAACAACTTGCCAGTAATTGATATCTGGCCAGATTTGTCATGCCTATAGAACAAGATGGTTCTTTGGGTTATATTTTATTTGGACTTATAAGTTATAACTACCAGATTTGAAAAGATGCATATACTGAAAATGTATCTCTCCTTGTACAAATTTAAAACAAGACATCATTTTTACAACAATACTAGGAGAGCATTGGCAAGTTCTAGAGTGGACCTCCTCTCCAATCAATGGAGCTATCAGGTAAATACAGGGTGCCACTGCTACTACTTGTGGGATTCTGCTACAAACAGATTCATGGCATGGCATGGGCATGACATGGGGAATTCTGAATGGAGTTTTTCTAATGGTTATCTTCATGTTGATGGTTATAATTTTAACAGATTCAGCAGGGTGGCTGCAACTGGCACATATTCCTTTCAATATCCAAATTTTGAAGGCACGAGAAGGAATAATATTTTGAAGAAGTGAGAAGCAGTTCACCTTATTATAGTTACCATGCTAGGTCTTCCTTTAAGAGATTCCCAACATCAAATCATTTCCATAAATATGGTTGTGTAAGAGTTGTGATGGTGTTGTAATGTAAATTATGTTTCCATAGTTGAACATCTGAAGTATTTTGCGATATTGTTATTGTACCATGGCACCTGGATCGGATCCAATGTTTATCAACACTTTTTTAATAGCATGTTTTCTTTTCTTCCCGTTGTTGTTCATTTCTCCTCAAACTCCTCTCCAACCTCAATATCAGTGCTAGTAGTAGCATGAGCAACAACACTACGCTTAGCAGAACTAGAAGAACGCGTTTTCCAAACTACACGAGAACTACTTCCCTCACGAGTCACCATGTGCCATGCTTGGTCTCGGTGGTTCTCTTCCTTCTACTCCTGGTTCAATTACCATATCTTAATTGGAACCAACACCCCGAACTCCACTAGACAACGATTCACCATTTTGTAGTAGTGATTCGCCATTTGTACTGGTGATTCGCCATGATTTTACAGGATAATATAATCTCGTGAGAGATTCGCCAAAAATTATATATACATATTATATTATTAATAAAATCGCCTTCCATTTTTCCTATGTATCATGGGGATTCGCCTATTTTTTATATATATAAATTTAGGGGGGTTCTTAAATTTTCCCCGAAGGTAAGTCTCTAGTGAGTCAGACGAGGCCCGTGATTAGTATTAACACGTGCATCAAAGTGTTCACCTACTCTGCACAAAACCCAATCCCTATACGCTTGCTCCACTCGTCAATGTCGTTACATGACGCTCAACCCACTTACTTCACCTCTCCTCCTTTTTTACCTCAAAAACTCTCGCCTTAGATAACGATCCTCCTGTGTATTTTACCTCATAAAGAAATTGACAAAGCTTTCTACCCATGATATAAACTAAGTGGGAGCTAGTGCCAGGTCCACCCAGTCACTGCCAGTACCCTCGCATTGTTTTCCCAAGAAAATTTCCCACTACACAGGTATTTCGTCCCTCATATTCCCTCTGCATTCATTTCATTTTTAAAAGTTTTGTATGTCAGTCATGGGAAAGGGCACCCCCAAGAAAACTGAACCAGAGACTTCTCAGGTCCATGAAACCAGAAACCCTCCCAAGTTCGAGCCTTTCATTGACCTGCAAGCCGAAATTTGTGATCCCCAATATCCTTTCCCATCATCAGTATAAAACCTGAGCTTTTTAGGCGACATGTCGAGAATAGGGATCGATATTGGGTGGTTGTATCAGGTTTATATCATCAGATTACCCCCTCAGTCTACTCGGTGGTCGAGTTTATTTACTGGCTTAGAGATGCCTATGATGAGCGTCGAGGCACGTTTACCTCTGCTCAAGGGAATAAGATTTTTTCTCTTTCTTCCGAAATCATCAGGAAAGCCCTCCGCTTTCCCACCAGTGCCAGCTATACCAATTTCATTGAAATGACTTTAACCTCCCAGTTCACTAAATTTCCATGGGAGCATCAAAGAGACTTCATTTCCTCTATAACCAGCAACCAGGCTACGTCTCTTCCTTCTGTAGAGCCTTTCCCGTTGAGTCTGTTCAAAGAAGAAGTGCAGCCCATCCTTTCTCTCATCGCATGTATCTTAGGTGTAGGCGGTTTGGGGGAAGTTTCCAGGACATGTGTTTATTTCTTGCGGTTAATGTCTCAAACGGGGGTAGTTCTGGATATCCCTGGCTTCTTGGCTGCTAACATTCAGACCCAGTTCCAAGAGCTTTCGGAAATCGGTCAATTCTGCTTTTGTTCGATGGTATTCTACCTCTTCTTATATCAACATGCTGATAAGTTCGAGGGTTTGGGTTTAGATAGGGTATACGATGTGAATTCTCAACCCTGACCAGTTTTCAACTCGAACTTTGCAACACGCCAATTACCAAATGGGGTGGGTTATTCCAGGTTTCTAAATGAGTTCATGCCTATTGCCTACACTATCATCCATGACTCACCCTCACCTAGGGTTTTTCCTGAAATGAAGAGCTGGCTACAAGCTAGTAAAACCGAGAGCACTGGGGATTGGTATCTATTTGACAATTACACTGAGATTCGGGTCTATGGAGCCGAGGTTCCCCCTTACCAGCTGCCTGTGTTTCTTGCTCGACGAGTTTATGCTCTGGAGTATATTCGACAGACTCTCAAATCTGATCAACTCCACTTTGTCCCCTCTAAGAACGGTTTCATCCTGAAACTGCCTATCACTATTGGTCCGTTTATTGTAAATTCAAAACACGCCCTTCCTGTTGTTGAGAAACTGTTGCAAGGCATGGATTTAAGACAGGGGAAGACTTGGCCCTATGATCCCCGGGGGATTATCTCTAACAGAAGGAGGAGGAACGAGTCTACTCCTTATACACGAGTCGAGACTGTTTATAGAGTGGAGGGCTAACCTTGAAACTTGGCCTTTGATTTCGCAGATGGAGACAGATTCATTTGCCATAGGGGAAGGAGGAGAAGCCAATAGAGGCCAAGAAGAAGAAGTGGGACCCTCAGGAACAAGTTCCCCCTTCCGCAAAAAGCAGAAAACAGCCTCAAGCGAGGCAGAGATCATAGGGGAAGAACAATTGCTTGAGCCATTTATACCATACGGTTGACCTGACGCAAGCAAAGCTGGGCTCAAAGTGTTGAGAGATAGTATTACCTCTTCCGACTACTCTGAGGTCTCACAGGCCATTGGAGATGATGCTTCAACAGTTGTAATTGAAAGGAGCCTGAAAAACAGAACGATCAGGGATAAGTACAAGGCCGAGCTGGAAGGTTACGTGGAAAAATATCATACCAGGGTTTCAACTTCCATGAATGTGGACATAGAACACTTGGTATTGTCTATGGCTGAGGCCATCTTGAATCCTAACGCAAGTACCACTAGTTACATGGTGCTTGAGTATGCAATTGACATGGCCAAGGTACCAGCACCCGACAAATGCAACCTGTTCCAGGTGGTGGGTGATATGTGGAAAGGCGAGGTAATGCGGGTCACCATTGTGCTGAGAAAATTGGAGAAAAAGCATGAGTAGGTGAGGGCGACCCTAAAGAATGAACAGGCAAATTCTCGCGCTCTTTCGAATCAAGTATGCGGTCTCCTAGAGTCAATCAAAGGGAAAGAAACTGGATACTCAAATCCGCAACACTATCTGATTGAGCAATTGCAGAGAGAGGTCGCGGCTCTGAAACACAAGGTTAGCATACCGGCATCCCACCATGTTTAGACGGCCAAATTAGCACAGGCAGAGAGAGAAAAAGCAGACCTGGCTGACTCACTGGTGAAGGAGAAAGAGGAAAAAGAAAAAATGGCAGAAACAATGGCCACTCTTCAGAGCAGGCTGACGGAGCTACAGACTACCTGGGACACGCACAGCGGTGTGCCAACTACAACCCTACCAGAGACTAGTTCGCTGTCAGAGAAGCTGACCACATAGAAGGCTGCAAATGATGTACTAGAAAAGCAGGCTTCCACCGCGAGGAATACCAGAAAAATAGAGATATTGTAGAAGGAAATTGAGCAGGAAAAGAAGGCAAGAGCCGACCAGCAGAATACCATCACTGATCTCAATAGCCGCCTGAAAGGTAATATCACCCTCATAGATGGAAGAAGGATAATTTGGTCAGAGATCATTTCTGCAGTAACAGAGCAGTGGGATTTCCTAAAAATCATCGAGGAAACAAAATATTTTGTACTCTATCTCAAAAGGAATTTTCAGGAGGGAAATCTTGACTTGTCCAGCAGAGCCCAGCACGCCAGGAGATATGTTTCTTTCCTGAAAGGGTTGAAAGTTGGCGAGGCGGAGCAACATGGCATAGCAAGTCTGTTCAAGGAAGCCGTCGAGTGTCAAAATATTATTGATAAGGAGTCTGCCAGTGTTATAGCTTCAAGGACCCTACAACAGGTGGCAGCCAACATGGATCGGTTCGATGCAGTTTGGGCTGAGATCACAATAGCTAGACTCCCATCATGCTGGGATCCTACCACTCCTTCCATGCTCCAACCATTAACCGAATATGAAGCACGTCTCCAGGAAGAAAGGGACCGAACAGATATCTTGTCAGACAAAACCACTCGGTTAAAAGCTGAGACAATTTTTTCATCGCTCTACCCAGAATTCACTCTCCTTCATCTGATAAAACATAATATCCCCACCGAGGCAAGTTTCGGCGACCTCACTGAGGCCTACATTAAGGTGGAAGGATTCGCAGCGATGCCTGAACCATTAGCGGACAATCAGCAAAGATGCACCCAGTTTGCCAGTTAGATCACCAGCTCGTCAGCTAATGTTCCACCACCAGTGTTAGCGACTGCCTCAACCCCTTCTCATCAATGAAATACTGTCAATTCATGATCCGGCCCTAGTGGTCTTTTTATTTTTACTTTAGTTAATTACTTTTTAGTTTCAAGTGGAATTTATATTCCACTCCAGCATTTTATTTTCTGTCAAGAATGTTGTTTAATATTTTGTTTCAAAACAGCCAAGTGCCTAACTGCAAATGATGAGAGGCCTTTATTCCTCATCATAAGTTTTGGTTATTTTGATAAATACCTCTAACAAATTCTTGGCATGCGAGGAAGATATTTTTCCAAAAAATATCTTCTCGCTCATGTACTGAGGCCTCTATATAAGCAAGGTCAGAAGAGAAAATCTGGTTCCAGATTTTCAAAAGAATTTTGTGGTGAAAGAATTGTTGTATGCTTTTTGTTGAAATCTTAATAGAAATGTGAAGAGCCCGCTGGGTCTCAGCAAGAAGGATTTTTACTTTAAAGTGAGGATTCTGGTCTTAATGTTTTATAGTGTGTAACTCTTCCTTATGAGATATTGTTTTACTGCTCATTTTGCTGCTTCCACTTCTTTTATATCATGTTCTGGAATGCGAGTGGCTCACTAGTTTTGGTATAAATTTATCACCACTGATACTTATAATAATCTTGTCAAGCACTTTAAATATGGCTCAGGCATGGTATGCTGTTTCACTTCCACTTTACTCATTTTTCCTCTATATTAAATACTGTGAGATTTTATTCTTTCAAAGCTATTGACATGTATGGATTCTTATCATTTTAAGCCCATCTCATGTTTAGATATGTTTATGGAATCCCCTCTCATTAGTAGTTAATATCATTTCTATACTTTCTAAGCAACAAACTTCATCTGAGTTTTAAAATCTCTGTAAAGCATTTTAGAACCCAGCCCTCCTTAAAGAAAGTCGTCTTTGAGTTGTCTGATGCATCTATATTAATAACTCACTCCTTGCCTCTGCAGCATCTTGTTATTTTGTTGACTCTGAGAATATTCTGGTTCCATTTATATTACATCCCCTTGTAAAAGTTGAAGTAGTAAAGAGCCTCACGCTTTTAATAGTCTTGAATTATACTTTACGCTCCTTACTATATAAGACGTCCTAGGCACTGGTCTTTCACAACTCAAGGATGTCTCTAGGATTGACAACATCTTTTTTCGCTGTTGCCGGGGATCGAAGTTGAGAGAAATTAAAATCCCTGGGCCTCGAAAAAACCTTATTCACTCTTCAATTAGGTGAGCATGGAGAGTTGAAAGTTGTATATCCCTCACCTTGGCGACTCCACATTCATTTTTCAGGTAACTCTAGTTGCAGTCCTGGCTCCTCGAAAGCCACACCTAAGGTCAGATACGTCTCAGCCAAAGACACCTTATATGTTTGACCCAGAGAGAATCCTACATAGAAGAAATTGGAGGGGAAGACAATTCATCCATACTAAGATCCCACAATTTTCTTTAGAATTCCGTCCTCTTCCTCTCAAGTAGCCCAAGTGCAAGGCTCTGAATCTGCTGTGGGAGAAACCAATTATTACTCAGATAGTCTGCCTCTGGGAAACATCCAAATTAAGGATGAGGCTGAATCAATAGATACCACTTGTTACTCATTCCATCCCACTCCAGAGGCTAAAGAAGTCAAATAAGTCACTGAAGTATCTGCTGTTAATATTCCACCTTTTTCGTCATCTCCCCAAGCTGATGTTCAATACATTCCCATTGTCATTCACACCTCACTTCCATCTCCCCCTCCTCTTACAAATCAAACCCTTCTGTTGCCTCCACCTCCTCCTTAAATGGCCAATGTCCCTGGATTCCTATTGAATAAATATGCCCCCCTGGCATTACCTCAAGTGCTAAATGATATGCCGCAGGACTATCTAAAGATCCTGCCCCGATTCAATGGGGAAAATAGGATCGAAGCTCAAAAACACCTTGATGTCTTCTGCTCTTTCATAGAAAATTTTAATGTGGAACGTCTCGACGTAGTCCTAAGACTGTTTGTGCAATCTCTTGATGGTGAAGCCAAAAAATGGTTCAAGACACTGGGAGAACTTTCTGTCACCACTTGGGAAGGAATGGAGGATACTTTTCTCATAAAATGGGGAGAGAAGAAAGGTCATGGACATTGTCTTATTGAGTTTAACACACTCAAGAAAAGACATAATGAAGGGGTGGCTGAATTTATTAAGAGATTTAACAAGTTGTATTTGAGCCTCTCCGCTGATATGAAACCTCACCAGACCGCTGCCAAGGTAGTTTTCATGGCAGCTTTTGACTCCGAGTTTGGTTTCTCTCTAAGAGAAAGAAAGTCGGCCACCCTGGATGATGCCTAGACAGATGCACTGGAGCTCGAGGAAAAATTTTCCTCCACTGGTAAATCCAAGGGAAAATCTGAACAAGATACTAGAAGAAGAGGAAAAGAAGAGGCATCCACCTCGAGCTAAGATAGAGATTCAGCTAATGATAGGATTGAGGAGATGAACAAGATGATTAAAAATATTTCGAGTACGCTGGTTAAACTTGAAATGGAGGCCAAGAATACATCCTCCAAGAATTTCCAAAATGCTCCAAACAGAGGTTATAATCCTCAATACAGTAAGCCACCCTTGCACATACTACAAAGGGAACAGAAGGAGCAGCAAGACTAGGTACCGCACCCTCTATACTTGGAAGGTCAAGTAGATGGTCCTACCGAAGACACCACTTATGAGCAAGAGGAGGCATACCTTGCTTTATCGAACAGTGATGAAGTGGAATGCCCCCTACATGAAAGTGATGAAGTGGAGGTGCAGGCACACACAGAAGGAAAAACTAATGAAGACACCAAAGATCCTGAGATTGATAACTATTGCAAGCAGTTCGTCGATTTCATGCAAGGTCAGTTAAATAGAAGATATGACCTTAGATCTTCCAGGAAGAGAACTCACACTTGGGATCAAGAGGAGGAAACACCTTGTTGTATGGATTAATCCGTCTTGCGGACAAGATCGATCTCCCTAGTACTAAAAGTATCTAGCAACAAACAGCCAAACATACTAATCTTTCTCTAAGCATATAAGGTTTACAAAAGTCTCTATAGAGGTGTAAAAGACTTACCGTTTGTCCAGTGCTTGTTTGAAGTCATTGTAGTCCCTTGCGCGCTTGAAGGAGTTTTCGTTATAAACCTGCAGTCACAAACAAGAAAAATATTACATAGCACCTGTATAGAAATCATCATAAACCATGCCTATCATAGTGATCAAGGAAGCTATGAAATAAACCATTGATTGAAAGCTTATTGAGAAAAATGAGTATATTTGTATTAATTTCGAAAGAAGAAAATCCTTACAACCTGAGCCTTGATGTTGCACAGGACTTTCCGGGGTCCGAAGCAGGAGTCTCCTTTACTTTGATAAGCTCTGCACTCCTCCAACCAAGACAAATATAGGTATGTAATCTCTCCTCACAAAATTCTTAGTTAACTGAGTCTAAATCTCAACAGCACTTAACTTCAAATATTCTAAAAGCTTGAACTCCCTTTGAGGCTACCCAATGCCTCTTTTTATAGTGGACAAGAGGAGGTTTTCTGTTCCAAGCATGAAGGGATAGAATCCTCCTTCAAAGGGATAATCTCCTCACATCAAGGGGTTAGCTCCATAAGGTAAGGGATTCATGCACCTCACAAGAGCGGTTCTGCCACCGCAAAATCCATTCTAGAAGCTTCCAGAATTTACTTTAATTGAGCTTTTTGGGATTTTACTTGCGCCTTTTTAATCTTACAGGGGTCCGCACCTATAACAAAGATAAAGTGCGTTCATGAACGCAGGAAAGCTGAACATTGGGTGTGGGACCGCAGGCAAGATAGCCAGAAAGTGCGATACCAAAGTTTAGAAGACTTTTAGGAACGTTTTCTGATTTTCAAGGCTTGACATGAGGAACTGATGTGTTAGACTTGAAAAAGGGAGAAGTATGAGTAATAATGAGCTCATACACATGGAAGAATGTCAGGATGACAATTTTCAGTGTAACAGATTGGCCCCTAAAGTGCAAAGTTTGGAATAGATGATGCTGAAGTCTGTCATATATGAAGAGTGTAGTACTTTATCATTTCAAGGATCATCCTGTGGACACCCCAGTCAGCACCTGTAAAAACATTCAATGCAAAATATATATGTATATGTATCATCACTGAGGTAGGCATTCCCATACTCAGATTAAACTAACTAAACACTGATTCAACTGTTCTGATATAGGAATGATTTTGAGTACATCACAGTATAGACATGTGTAGACACAGTATGGACGCAGCCATCTATTTATAAATAGTCTACTGTATAAATGATAACAAAATTCCTCGCAGCCTGGATGGTAGAAACTAGATCCAGGGTCTTGATTTCCGCATCTCGAACTAGTACGATTCTATCCATGCGAATGAATGTGTCGAAGTCGAACATGGTAGAAACCACTTGATTACCAGTCAATGATGTAAACTGTTAACAAGTGTGAGAGTAACCACCAGTAATGTCAATGGCTCTCAAAGTACCCAGTACAATCCATGAAATGCGAATGAATGAGCTGAAGTCAAACATTTCCCGGAATCATTCGATCAAAGGTCGATGATGTAACCTGTCGTCGAAAGCGAGAAACCCGCCATTAAGGCATGCAGATTTCAAGGTACTGACGATTTCTAGATCAACTTTCCAGATAATGAGTTGTCGTCAATAGAAAGCGATCCGTCGTAGGCAAGCCCACAACACGAAATCATAGATCAAGTTTTGAAAATATATTAGCAAGGACTGACTCAGGGATGGTCAAAATGGATGACAAATATTTTGCAGATGAATGGTTTATTTAAACTGTCCTCTTGAACACATAACGACACTGCAGATGGCTTGGTAACAATTGACCCAAAGCTAATACCCAGAAACCGGATGAAGGCTTTCAAATGAGGTTCGATTAACTATTAGGCAAAGGATTTCCCAACCCAGGTGAATGAAAGTGTCGTGTTCAAGAGTGGTCGACTGAATTTTCGAAGAATCAAAATACAACAAACACGCCCATTTTCCTCTCTTTTCCCCCACCATTTCTGGCAAGTACCTCTTTATTTTTGACAAGCTTGAGGAGGATAACATTTGCTTGTTTATAAGCTCATCCTTCGAATGAGTCCAACTTAGTTTAAGATTCGAACCCTAAGAAGGAGTGGTTCGTTCCTGTTGAAAATTAAACAGGTCCTTTACTGTTAAATTTTAACGAGTCCAGTATAGGAGAAACTCGGTGTTTTTCAATTTTAGGGAGTTAGAAGAAAAACTTAAGAAAACTCCATGGGTGTACTTTTTCGTAAATTTAGTCTCTCGAGCCCGAAAAAGGATAAAATAATGTGGGAGAGAACTCTATTGACCATAATTAGTCAACGTATACCTTTTTCGTAAATAGTCCATTTCAGTCCGTAAAAGGGGTAAACTTATACTGAAGGGACGATTATTCATTTACTTTAATGAGTTCGAACAATCAAGTACTCGGCGATCTTTTCATATTTAGAGAGTCTGAAAAGGGCTTAAAAGAGGACTCCAATGTTTCGCTTTTTCGTGAATTTTTGAAAGAGTCCGAAAAAGTGATAAAAGTATGCTCTTTGTTGAAAAATGATCAATTCTCCCGAAAAATCCAATTTCTGCACAAAAACTTGAAACATTACACATACCTATTTAAGATGAGTAAAAATACTTCAAAAATACCCTTTTTAAAGTGAAAAATAAATAAATTAAAAATTCATCTATTCGAAAAAACTTATAAAAAGGACTTTTTCAACTTCATTTTTACCGTTCAAGTTCAGAGTGAAAAGTAGAAGCTTTTGGATAAAAATGTTCCTGTGAAGATTTTGGAAAATCCGCACGTCGAAATCGAAAACCGTCAGTCCCAGGTAATCCATGACCTCTTAATCTTGCATTTCATCTGTTTACGATTCGTTTTTGGGCTTTAAATTTATTTTTTAAGGGAAAAATATGGTTCAAAAATCGCCCGCGGGGGTCCGCAGGTGACACACATGGTACCTGCGGACCCCGACTTTTTTCTGCAAGGAAAAAAGTCGTGGGTCCACACTTTCTTTGAAGAACGCGTGCGTTCCTACGCACTTTTTACAAAGTTTAAGTGCGGTCCCCGTGCGTTTTAAATTTAAACTTCAAATTTCTCTTTTACCGCCCAAAATTTTTCAAATTAGATTGTACTAATCTATATTTTTGCGCATTGTAGGATTAACAAGATGTTGATTTGGAGAGAACGTGAACACGAGGACGTGGATGACGCCAAAATGCTCCATTTTCCCACAATGCAAGCATTAGGAGCATGTGGTATATATAAATTCTGGGCCATCCAAGACATGAGAGCACAGGTAGAGCTCCTGACATGGCTGGTAAACAGGTGGAACGTGCAAGACCAGTGTTGTATTATCGGCGGCCACCGGCTCGAAATCAAGCTGGAGGACATTTATTTTCTGACTGGTTTGTCCAAAAGGGGTGAACAACTCTCCTTGTTTGGGACTAGGCCAGGTGGCTAGACTGTCGCTAGTCTTCGACAAGAATTTTGTAATAATGAAGCAGACCCCAGGGACAAACGGATTGATATAAAAAATATCATCCGTCCTGAGCTGAAATTTATTGCATTTACTATTACCAGGCTGTGTGGGAGTGTAGCATTGCATGTAGCTACCTATTCTCAGATGCGCATTGATGTGGACTGTTTTTGCGGCACTATCTTCAACTGGTGTGACGCTGTGTTGGCTAACGTAAAAGGCCAACTAACTAGAGAAAAAAACGGGAAACTAAATAATTTTGGATATGGATCCATTGTCGTCTCCTTTGCTCTAGAGAGGATTCCTATGCTAGCTCCACAGAGTATCCCTGTTGATGCCGGTCGACCTAGAGAACCAAGGATGGTTCATTGGTCCGCACTGATGGCTCGTCACAATATTGAGGGCGCTGAGATTGTTCGATTTCCTTCATCATATTTCCGTTGGTTGGATTGCCAACTTTTTATTATTGAGGAATTTCCATATGCCGGGATATATTTCCCCGGCGACCGGGAGATGACTCTCCCAACAGGGGAACAGTGGGATGACTCAGGTAAAATCATTTTCAACGAATTCTAATTTCTAATTTTTTTATTTTTGATCGTATTGTTAAATAATAACTCAAAAGTTTGTTCAATACAGATGTGGGCCCACGGCGACCAGCCCATATCCAACCCTATGAAAGAAAACAACCAGTTGCAGCCGCACCAGCTCCAGCAGGCCAATCAGCGGAAATCTTGACTGATTTAGAGTATCATCTAGAGCGTTTGACTCTAGATATTCCAGAGACAAACATAGATGACATTCCACTCTGATTGCAGAGATACGTGATTGGTGTTCCAGGACCTTTTAGGAGGTTCCTGTGTAGAGTGGCACGGGCAGTGGTTTCCTATCGTGATCACCATCAGTGATGGGATGATCGTGTTGTAGACTCATATTTTTGACTTTTTGTGTTATCATTTTGCCAATCATAAGGTGTTTCCAACCTATGATCGAAGATGATGTATATTTTTGAAAACACTTCTATCTATGATATATCACTATTTATCGACTATCTGTATACATGTTATGAATGCTATTTTTTTTACTGTTTTGATCACTGTAACTGTCGATTTATCATACTAGAAGCAACTGCGTCTGCTAATGTATTTAAATGTCTTGGAATATGTTGATATTCAATGTAGTCAAATTCACGTTCCAAGAGACGAACTCTTAAAAATAATCGTAACAACACTGGATTTCTAATGGCATAAACCCTGTTAAGTTGTAATACAACAAGTTCAGAATCCAACCTCACAATCAAACTCCGAATCCCAAATGATATGGATTCAGATAGTAACTCAATCGCTGCACTATATTCGGCAATGTTATTCGTTGTTTGACCAAGGCTTACCCCATGCATGGAAACTAACTCGTCAGAGGGTGAGTAGATAACCCAAGCTGCGGAAGAAATGTTTCGTGTACTATGACAAGCACCATCAGCAAAACCAATGTAGGTTTGAAGAGACGTCGACATCTGCAATATCAAGAGTAAAACTCAGATAAGCAGGAAAAGTGATAAAAACACACTTCTAAACTAGGCACACCTTTCTAATCTAAGACACACCAGCAGTAAAGAAATCTAACCTAAAACATAAAATATCTCCACACCAAGTTCAAGCATAATATCACTTCAGATATAGCCTATTTATGGGTTTATGTAAAGGGATACCATCAAAATATATCAGCTCATAGGCCTCTTTTGCCAGATTTCACTTGACAATGAAAGGACCATGCCACATGGGCACGAATTTTCCAGCTCCTAGCTTATCGTTGGCTTGATCATAAACTAAGACTAGGTCTCCTTCTGAAAAATTTTGAGGGGTAACACTTCTATCATACTGAGATTTTACTCTTTTGACATGAGCCTCATTTTCTATTGCAGCGTTTCTCCGATTTTCATCCAATTGAGCCAAGTACAAAAAACGTTTCTCCTCTTCAGACGTAGCTGGGAGTAATTCTATGGCTAATTTCAAAGATGGAATTTCGCATTCAATCGGCAACACAGCTTCCAAACCGTAAACGAGTTGAAAGGGAGTGAAACCAGTTGATGTTTTGACTGAAGGTCGATATGCCCAAAGTGCCGAAAATAACATGGAATGCCAATTCGTTTTGTGAATACCAATAATTCGTTTGATCATGGTGACTAAAACTTTATTTATGGCTTCGACCAGACCATTGGCTTACGGATAATACGGAGTGGAACTCTCATGGCGCAGGCCAAGCTGTTCTGTCAATTCAGTCATCATGACATTCCAAAAATGGCTTCCATGATCAGTAATAATTGCTTGAGGAACACCGAACCTCGCAATTATGTTATTAAATACGAAATTTGCAGCAGTATTTCCGTCAGCCGAAAATGTAGGCATCGCCTCGGCCCACTTAGTAAAATAATCTACTGCTATGATAATATAGGCATGCCCCCCGGCCGAGTGAGGGTTACATGTAATAAAATCGATACCCCATTTTGTGAAAGGACCAACAACAATTATGGGATGAAGAGGAGCGGGTGGCGCACGCATCTTACGATCGAAAAGTTGACAATTGTGGCATTTCTGGACTGCATAAATACAATCTTTGAATAACGATGGCCAGAAATAACCAGCGCGCAATATCTTTTGGGCTGTGGCATACCTAGACATATGACCGCCACATGCTCCAGAATGGCAGTCATTTAAAACCTTTCAGCTTCTTCATGAATAAGACAGCGTCGGAAAACAGAATCCGCTCCCTGACGATAAAGTGTATCACCAATAATATTATACTGTTGGGATTGGAAACGTATATTCCGTCTCTGAGATCGCGAAATTTCAGGCCGAAAATATTGGGTTTGGAGATAAACAATAATATCTTCGTACCATGGATCTAGAGTACTGATAAGAAACAGAGATTCATCCACAATGGGTTGCTCCGCCACAATTTCAGTATCAGTAGAGGGGAAATCACACATTAGTTCCGCAAAAACCAAGGATTTCTTCGCCTTGGATTTTTCAAATTCCAAGTCGAATTCCTGCAGGATTACTATCCATTTGGAATATTTTCCCCCTAGCAACTGTTTGGTCAAAATGTACATCATAGGGTTGCAATCAGAAATTACCGTAGTTTTGCGTAACAATATGTAATGTCTAAATCGTTGGACAGCTTGAACGGCTGCCAAAGCCAATTTATCCATATGCGTATACTTAATCTCAGTCGGATGCAGATTCCGACTAAGATAATAAATCACATGTTCAGCGTTAGATTCGTCTTCCTGAACTAACACCATTCCAATGGTGGAATGAGAAGCAGCGAGATACAAAATGTAATCTTGGTTGTAGTTGGGAGGATGCAATAACGGTGCATGGGTTAACGCGTGTTTAAGTGCATCAAAAGATCGATCAGTGATCTCATCCCAAGAGAATGGAATGTTCTGTTTGAGAAACCGGGTAAAACCTTTTGTAAGCTCGGCGTAGTTAGGAATAAATCGACGTAAAAAGTTTGCTTTCCCCTGCAAACTTTGGAGTTGGCGTAAAGTCGAAGGAGGAGGTAATTTAACAATAGCCTCGACCTTTGATGGATCGACGCGAATACCTGCTTTCGAGAGAACAAATCCCAGTAAACGACCCGACTCTACACAAAAAACACATTTGTGTGGATTTAGTTGCATTTGATAATGCCGACATCTCATAAATATAGCACATAAATGTGTAAGGTGGTCAGCCCTGCGTGATGAATGAGTAGGTAAATCATCGAGATACGGTTGCACAATGTGCTTAATGTCATGAAACGCACAAGACATTGCCTATTGAAAAGTTGCTCCAGCGTTCTTTAATCCAAAGGGTAGTTTGCAGTAAGCAAATGTCCCCCACAGACAAATAAAATCTGTTTTTGGCTGATCGGCAGGGAGTATGTTTATTTGATTATACCCCAAAAATCCGTCCATAAAGGAAAACATTTCATTGCCGGCACAATCATCGATTATTTGATCAAAATAGGGAGTTGGATAATTGTCTTTAGGACAAGCTCGATTAATATCCCTATAATCGATACATACTCGTATGGTTCCTTGTTTTTTAGTCACAGGAACAATATTAGATACCCAATCCGTTAAAGGAATCGGATAAATAAAACCTGCACGAAGTAATTTTTCAACCTCTGCTTTGATAACAACAGCTTTTCTAGGATGCATTTGACGTAGACGTTGACAAACAGGCTTGGCATCCAGGTAAGTCTTAATTTCATGTACGACAATTGACGGATCAATTCTTGGCATTTCTTCGTAGGACCAGGCAAACACATCATGGAACTCTTGAAATAGGGCTTTATAAGTTTGAATTTCTTCTTCAGTACAGGAAGCACCTATATGAATGTTTTCAATTATTCCAGGTTTTACTGAAATGTCAATTGGAATCGTTCGAGAAATATTTTCCAAATTTAACTCAGAATCAGGATTTTTCAATGGATTCTGTGGTTCCTTGACATAATCAGCGGTAAAGATTGAAGCGAAATCATCTTCAAAATGATCTAGTTCAGGTAAAAATGAAGATCGATGATGTAGATCTTCCCATGGTAAATCATCAACAGATAATAATTCATGAATCTTCTCATCGGAATGAACAGGTTCAAGAAATGCTGTTGTGGCTGAGCTAGATATTGAGAGTGATTCCTCGTGGATCCCATTCACTGGATCAATATTGGTTGAAGAGGGGTCAGAAAATGACTGTACGGCCTGATATGCAATTTCAAATGGACTCAAAGGCATCATGCCATCAATTGAATCTAACTCGGATTCGGAAGGTACGATCCAAGGATCATCAAACATAACAGAGTCTGACGAAATCATATGAATAGTTGCAACAGAAGGCGATACGTCAGGAGGAGGAATGGAAAAAGTTCCTAGCAAACCAGAATCTTTAATCAAACCTACTCCAACATCCTTATAAGGGGTAGTCGTTTTACCAACGTGCTGGATTGTTTCTGTAGAGTCTGGGTTGGAAGTAAAATAAGTTAACTGATCTATTGTAACGATCCTTCCTTGATATGGAAATTTTATGAGTTGGAAGACCGAAGAGACAACATCAGTCATAGCATAAGACCAACTACAACCCAGAAGAAGGTTGTAATCTAGAGGGGCATCAACCACTTCCACATCCATACTTACAACTTTACCTTCAACCCCTATGGGTAAATCCTGCAAAATACCAAAAGGGTGGAAACCTCGACCATCAAAAGCCTTAAGAATCGTCGGAGATTGGTTCAGTGTAGGAGAACCCATCAATTTCCACCACTGAATCGACATAATACACGTTGAAGCTCCCTCATCAATCACAGTCTGATAGATCGGTCTGTTTCTGACGTACACTAGTATTTGGAAAGCCATCTGATGAGGTAGACGAGGTGAACTATTTTCTAGATCGAAGATTATAAGATTAGAATCCTGAATATCAACAGCTCCTATAGCAGACAAAAGCAGTTTACGCTGTGCTGGGCATGATTGTAGCACTTCCAAAGCCGACATTGCTGAAGGAGAAATAGCTAAGTCTTCAACAATGTTGTAATTCTGAGCAGTTCTCGCATGTGGATTGAAAGTTGATTTACGAAGAACACCTTTAGCAGGCGGTTTGATTATTAAGTCTGGATTTTGTTTCTCAATCTGTAGCGGACCAGAAACAGGAGGAGGTGTAGTTGATGTATTTGCATTAGAAGATTCTGCTTCTTTATCATCAACAGGATTCTTAGTACCATAATCTTTCGATCGCGTCGCAATCCTTACATGAGACATCATCAAAATTGGCTCTTCTGATGCAGTCGAAGTAGAACCAACCATCTTACTATCTTGAGGTGGAAAAGGATCCTTCAAGACAACAGGTTTTGAACCTTTGACGAATTTCGCAACCTCGGCCCGATGTGGGCATCCCTTAGTAAAATGATCTTCGTCACAAATGTAACAAGGATAACGTGGTTTACGTTTTTCATCATTGGATTCATTTTTATCAGTTTTTTCTTTCGAATTCTTTTTGTTTTTACTCTTCCCTTTCTTTTTATTACCGGATTTAGATTTAGCTGTGGATATCTCCACAACATGAATATGGACAGAAACTTCGGGGGAATATTCTCCTTTCGGGAATTAGGTAAAGTTATAATTTGAGAAGAATTCTTTGAAGACTTCTTCTTACTTTTAGCATTGATTGTACCAATCATACCATCAGTGACATGAGACCCTGAAGGAGCAGCAGCTATTTGACCTTGTTTTGGAAGGTTTGGAATTTTTTCATGTAAAGTACCTGACTGCATGTAAACGAGGTCAAGGTACTGAGATTGAGCAATTACTTTCTCTTCAGTAACAACACCAGCCTTAGGAACATCTTCAGTAATCTTGGGTAACAATGATTTAACAAACCATTTCGCCAAAATTTGATCCGGAATGTAAACTTTCACCAAACGTCTCCTACGTCGCCATTCGTGAATATGATTAGGAATATACGTAGACGTGGATTGTTTCAGCGAAGTTAATAATTCCATGCCATTTTCGTACCTGACCGGCAACTGAAAATGATTCAAGAAGGCAGTTGCTAACTAACTGAAATTATGAAATGAGCCTCGTGGTAACTCAATGTACCATTTGGCTGCAAGACCAATAAGCGTTCTTTGGAAAAGACGTAAGCAAATTGAATCATCAGTAATTGAATTAGATGCACACCAAAGGTGATAAGTCATGACATGATTTGATGGATCCTCTCCTAGCTTACCTTCGAATTTTGGTATATCACTGGGCAACTTATGTGGCATCGGCAGCCAGTACTGATAATAGAAAATTGGATCATTTGTAAGGCGCGTCAAATCAGGTAAATCTAAAGTTGCGATAAAGGGTAACTGACAGTTAGGGTCATGAAAACCTTGAGTAGCCAAAGCAGTTCCAGGAGGTGGATACCCAGGGTAGCTGGGAATCGGATTAGCATTAGGAATTGTATAACCTCCTGGAAAACCAGGATTAATCATACCAAACTGGGGTTGTTGAGGTTGTTGATAAGTATAGCCAGGGTATGGTTGATACTGATAGTTTGGATTATGTGTATAGGGATCGAATTGCGGCCGTCCCTGGTATGGTTGATACGTGAATTGCGGTTGACTTGTGACAACTGTACTTGTACCGGCTTGTCCCGTAGGAATCTGAACCAAAGTCTGAACCGAAGATCCTGGCTGGGTTACAGAGACTTGAGGGATGTGCACGGAGGCAGGGATAGACGAACTCGGGGTTACAGATACTCCAGAAGCAGGTGTTACAGGTTGAACAGATGGAGCAGCTGTTGCAGCAGTTTGAGGCGGAGTCTTAGGTGAACTAGGACCAGCTTGCTAAACAGGACCAGGTGCAGGAGTTTGAATAACAGACTGGACAGGTTGCTGAGTTGGACCAATAATTAAAGGCTGTCCAGGTTGATAAGGCAACTGCACATTAGGCTGCATAGGCTGTTGATATTGGGATGGATCCCACACCATATTCATTCCGGGGTATTGCCCCACAGAAGGTTGAACGTAAGGACCATAACCTGGTTGAACGTAGGGTTGATAAGCGAGTGGTACATTTCTGGCTCCTTGAATAGATGACTGACTAGAAGGCTGTTGGAAACCTTGAATTGGGTACTGACCTTGAGGTTGATAACCCTGAGGCACGTACTGAAGCTGGGGTTGATAAGGACCCTGAGGAGCATATTGAGTTTAGGGTTGAATTTGGGGCATGTACTGTCCTGAAGGTTGATACCCTTGAGGTGTGTACTGCCCTTGGGGTTATCCCCCAAAATAATATGATTCCACAGTTTGTGCTGGGAAAAAGTTACCTTGAGGTTGCCCTCCAGGCAGTAACTGACTTCCTAAAGGTTGCCCTCCAAGCGATAACTGACTACCTGAAGGTTTTCCCCCAGGCGGCAACTGACTACCTGAAGGTTGCCCCCCAAGCGGTAACAGATTTCCCTGTGTTGGCCCCCCAGGCGGTAACTGAATGCCTTGAGGTTGAGGATTCGGAACATTACCAGACATCATATAAATTTGTACTGCGTTCAACGTTTTAGTTTTAACACCACTATTACCAGATGACAACACTTGTTCAATTGGTTTAGGAGCTGCTCCTGAGAAAGTACCAGACAAAGCCTGATATCTTGAAGGAACAGAAGGACCACCATGTAAAAATGATTCCGGTGTCTGGGAAAACACGGATGACTCTCCAGCCATAATGGATGGCGGATAGTAACCTCTGGGTGTAGGATGAAATGGAAATCGAGGTGGAGAAAAAGCAAGACCCGGATTCTCTAAAAAGTTTGTTAAAGATAGATACCAAGCACTAGTTCGAATAGGGCTGTAGAAAATAGATTCACGCTCCCTAAGATTTAATGATTGAGGGGAGTCAGGAAGAGATATGTCTTCGTCTGGATTAGTAAGTTCTTCAATATAAATAAGACCAGCCGGAAGATCGTTAGTGACAATATTTCTTACCCTAGGTGACTCAAGATCGCTAGAAGCTGGTGAAATAAATCCTAAGGATGTTTCTAAAACAGAAGGTTCAGTTTCAGGTTCAGAGATTTCAGGTTCGTCAGCCAGTTCACTGGAAGCAGGAATACTACCAGTAACTTCAGAAACTGAAATCGGTTCTTGAATGTATTCTGTTGTAGGTATTTGATGATCAGGATGGACAACTATGGATGAAATTCCAATTTCTGTTGATCTAATACTACCACTACTGGATGATACAAGAGCACGAAGCCCTTAAAGCTGACTTGGTGAATATTCAGGGGGTTTCCCTTGTAGTCTGCGAGATTGTCTCGACAATTTCGCCACGATTAAATATTAACTAATCACACACAAACAAAGAAAATTTAAATGAAAACACCTAAGGTCTCTAAAGAAAAAAACGTTTGAATCACACGCTTAAAAAAATCTATGAGTTCAAACCACACACAAACAATAACTTTCCATACTAAAAACACTAGTTGGTGATGAAATCCAACTTAGTATAAATTTAACACAGAAAGGGCGGTTGGAACAGTTACCCCGACAACCTGCTTAATGAAACAGATTGGCACAAGTTTCCTCTCAAAACCATCTCGTGTGAAGAGAACCCCCCAGAGAGTCCAAGTGAGTCTAGTCGACGTCTGCTCTAGGTACAGTGAGATCTTTCCTTCACCGTCACCTTAGGAAATAATCTTAAGATAATGGACACTAAGGTTACCAACAGTAACAAATATAACTGGGGGAATAGTCTACGATCCGATTTCACGCGCAAGGGCAGAGTAGCAAGCTCAATCCCCTTGAAGGCTCCTCGACATGGTTAATCCGAGGTTTACCGACAAGTGACCCCAGGCTCCTTGACAATGGTTAATCCGAGGTTTACCGTTTGTAATACGCGCAAAATCTTCTATCTTCCCCAATGAAACAGAATTGATTGTCTCAAAGGTTTGGATATGATCTCGTGATTGACTTCTTTAAGAGAAGCTTCCCAGATTATACAAATTACAATTGGATTTATCTCCTACCGCAAGATTTGTCTACTTGTTTGTTTTTACTACCTTGGAGAGTTAATTACTCCCTACTCCAAGATACTAGCCTAAGCTATGTTGGTGATAAAAGCCCTAGAAAATAAAAAGATTGCTAGATGAACTTTAATTAAGCGTTACTTTTAAGAGCTGTTTCTTATGTCAATGGATGCGGAAATGAAACTATGATGGTGTGAAATGACTCGATTTCCAAAAGACACTAAAAATGCATCTAAAAATGATGATCAGATTGTTTTCTTTCAATGAAATTATAATTAAGGAAAAGTTAGAGAATGCAATTCTTTTAATGAACAATTCCTTCTTTAAACATAAAGAACAATTGAAAGAAACTATTTTTTGTCTTTTACAACAATTTATCAAAGCTCACAATGAAAATCCTTTCACTTTCCAAAAACTTGAAGCTACAACACAATTTTCCTTCAAAAGAAATCTAAAAATTTTAAAAGCACTCAAGACTACAAACTAATTTCAAGATCTACAAAGTTTAATAGCACTCAAAACTACAAACTTTAATAATCTAAATGAATAAAAGCTTTAATATTTTTTGAAGAATGTTTTATCTTAGTTGTTCAGCAAACTAAGGATCTATTCGTTCAGAATAACCAACAAATCGAAAAACACTCAATTATGTTTTTATTAAAATTGAAATTCAAAAACCAATAACAAAGTTTCTTTTCAAAGATTTGCAAAGAAACAGGTAACTCTATTTCTCAATAAAGAATGCTTTCACAATCAGGTCAAATTCAACAAAAGACAAAAAAGACCAAGGTAATCTGAGGTACTTCAAAATGTCAAATGCTTCAAATCGCTACAAAGACCAAATGAAATGCAATCCAAAACACAAAAATTCTAGAAAATCATCTAAACACCAATACTGCTGAGATTTATTAACAGAAAGCTTTTGACAGAAACAATCATCAATCTGGGCAGAAAAAAAAAACCGAAAATCAAAATCAAGATAAACTAAAGACAAAAATCTAAAGTTTTTCAAAACTTTAACAGGGTCCGTAGGCTCCAAGATATCACAGGTGCGGTCCCGCACTGTTTACACAAAAAAAGTGCAAAACTGCCCGCACTCTGAAAACAAGGCAAAGTGCGGTCCCAGGAAAAACTAGAGAAAATCTCAAAGGATTTCAAAATTTTTAAAAACAGAGAAAACCTAAGCTACCCAGGCAGATGTCAATCAATTAAAAACCAAGAAAAACGTTTCCTCAAATCAAAATAAAAGAGAACCAAAAACAACAAGTTCTTTCCCCAGTGGAGTCGCCAATTTGTTATATGGATTAATTCGTCTTGCAGACAAGACCAATCTCCCTAGTACTAAAAGTATCTAGCAACAAACAGCCAAACATACTAATCTTTCTCTAAGCATATAAGGGTTACAAAAGGCTCTATAGAGGTGTAAAAGACTTACCATTTTTCCAGTGCTTGTTTGAAGTCGTTGTAGTCCCTCGCGCGCTTGAAGGAGTTTTCCTTATAAACCTACAGTCACAAACAAGCAAAATATTACATAGCACCTATATAGAAATCATCATAAACCATGCCTATCATAGTGATCAAGGAATCTATGAAATAAACCATTTATTGAAAGCTTATTGAGAAAAATGAGTATATTTGTATTAATTTCGAAAGAAGAAAATCCTTACAACCTGAGCCTTGATGTTGCACAGGACTTTCCGGGGTCCGAAGCAAGAGTCTCCTTTACTTTGACAAGTTCTGCACTCCTCCAACCAAGACAAAGAGAGGTATGTAATCTCCCCTCACAAAAGCCTTAGTTAACTGAGTCTGAATCTCACCAACACTTAACTTCAAATATTCTAAAAGCTTGAACCCCCTTTGAGGCTACCCAATGCCTCTTTTTATAGTGGACAAGAGGAGGTTTTTAGTTCCAAGCATGAAGGGATAAAATCCTCCTTCAAAGGGATAAGCTCCTCACATCAAGGGGTTAGCTCCATAAGGTAAGGGATTCATGCACCTTACAAGAGCGGTTCTGCCACCACAAAATCCATTCTAGAAGCTTCCAGAATTTACTTTAATTGAGCTTTTTGGGATTTTACTTGCGCCTTTTTAATCTTACAGGGGTCCGCACCTATAACAAAGATAAAGTGCATTCAGGAACGCAGGAAAGCTAAACATTGGGTGCGGGACCGCAGGCAAGATAGCCAGAAAGTGCGATACCAAATTTTAGGAGACTTTTAGGAACATTTCTCTGATTTTCAAGGCTTGACATGAGGAACTAACGTGTTTAGACTTGTAGAGGGGGAAGTATGAGTAATAATGAGCTCATACAGTTAGCAGAAAGTCAAGGTGACAATTTTTAGTGTAACACCTAGGGAAGTCTCAAATTACTAAAAACAAAGAGAGATCCATTATAGAGCTCAAAGAGAGCTTTCCAATGGTGTAAATGGTTCGTCAAACCAAGCTACAGTGAGATCATAATGGCCAAGGGAAAAATTAGGGTTTTCCTATAAAATGGCTTCTTGCCCCCAATTCAAATTCATTTGTGCAGTGTGTTGTTGGTGAATTTGGAGAGGAGGAGAGAGCCCCAAAACTTGGCGAGCGCGTAATGGCCAAACTGACTGATGGATTTTGGATTTGCGACTTTCGGGTTGGCGGCCTTACTTGTCTAAAAGTGGTCGTAATGCTTCTTGGAAGGGTGGTTCCTAGTGAAGGATCAAGTTAAGAAAAGAATATGGGAATAAACTACTAGAGGGGGTCTAGAATCATTCCCCCCACCAAGTCAAACAGGGGGGTTAGGTGGTAAGCATGGAATCACATATAGTATAATGTTTGAATTTATGGTATTAATCATTTTTTATATGCCAAGTGTAAATGGCTTGCTGGAGAGATCGATAGGGAAAACTATCCAAGGAATGAAAGGATAATCGACCATACCTAGATTGTTGGGGCCTAGGAAGAGACTGATGTTAATCAAGTGAGAAGGTGGTCAGCAGGTCCATCATGCCCCCAAGCATGAGATACTACCCCCTAACATATGATGATGGTGGGAAATGATTAGGTATGCAAAGGTGGGAATGATGCCCCCAACCAAATGTATATGTAGCACGCTATGGACATGTCAAGTGTGTTTAGAACAATGGATTCCCAACACTTGTAAGAAGGTGCATAATATGGTTATGCACTTTATGATGTCATCACCATTTGTTGTTATGATTGTCTTCATATGGGAAGAATGGATAAATGCAGTAGGAGAACGGAAATGGTGGGGTGTTGATCTCACATGGTACTGTTGATATGAGTCGGATGGGTTTAATTTATGGCTTCGAATACATGGTGTCACCATACCAAAGAGTGACTTCAGAAATAATGAATTTATGCTCACTTATATGACACTTAGGGTGTACCACAACAATGTCTAAGGGACTGGGTTGCTGATGTAAGATATAGGAAAGATTAAATGGATCATCCCCACGACGATCTTGAGTGATATGGGACTCTAGAAGTTATTCGAGGTGGGGAATAATAGTGGAATTAGAGTCAACACTACTAGATGCAATATGAGGATTGGGAAGATGTTCTTCTCCTGGACTCTCACAAACAGATGCCCCCTTACCCAAACATTGTGTGGCAATGCAATGGCTACAAGGCGGATGTGGGTTGAATAAATGGGTTTGAAGTAAGGGGTTATTGAACCAATCATCATCATGGGAGACATGGTTCACATACACAACGTATTTCAGGGGAGAATGATGGCAAGTGGATTCAAGGTCCATCGATGTTGAGAATGAAGTAACTTAAAAAGATGGATCTAAAGGAACGTACTTAGAAACTCCTAAGGATTTTGATGCGGTTGATCCCATGGATGATGATAAGTAAAGAATGGGTACAAATTTGTCTATCATTTCTACATCAGGAGGGGGAATCGTGATAATGGGTTGAGTAGCCTCCTACCCTAGCGATAAATTGGAGCCAGGGCCTGCAGGTAGAGAAGGAGAAAGGTCACTACATTATACCATCCATTTCACAAAGAATTATAAGGGCATTAAAAAAATAGTATAGATAAGGACAATGATGAGAATAGTGTATGTGCGTATCGCGCAAAGCACATGGGTGATTTGTGCATAAGGATTTGTTTTTCTTGGACGATTTAGGTAAGGTGACTTGCACCTCAAGGACATCTAGTTTTGGTTGAATTTCGTCTTTAGATATCACACTCTTTAGATGGGGAATATTATGGAAATTATTAGTGGCATGGCCATGAACATTACACAAAGTGCATTAAGGAGTAGGATTAGGAGCTTTAGATGGAGTGGTTGCCACTTGGGTTGCCTTATCTTTTCCCAATTTTTTCTACGTTTTTCCCCACTCACCAATTTCTTTTGCAATAAGAGTGGATTTATGCTGAGGTTGTAGTAGAAATGAAATTAGGGGTGGTGGTAACTAGTTGTACCATTGTTAAATCCACATAAGGCTTGAGCTAATAAGGTGGAGTGTTTGCAAGAGGATCAATATACCAAACTGGGATCCCTAATGTCATGTTAGGTATACTCAACATAACCATCACAAGGGTGGAGAATACTCCTGGTGGTGGGAAAAAGAAAGGTATTTTGCCAAATGGATGGTGTTTAGGAGTAACTAGCTAAGTCTCGAGAAATAGGTTTTTGTTGATATGGATACAAGAAAGACATTTTGAATTGCTTTATGATGAATTTTATCAGTGGAAAATCGGACAAGCAAAGATGACATTATTAAATGTCAGGTAGAAAGATTTACAGGGCTGAGGCACATTAGAGAATCCGAAGTATTTAAAAATCTCTAAAGTCTAAGAGGAAAGTCAAATTGCACACTGAAGGAACCAGCAAAATGCGCCTTTACACACAATATTCTTTGATAAGTGTGCCTTTGCGTGGATTTCCCTCAAAAAGCTGTGCGGTCCTGAGATTGGCAGAAGTCACTTTCCGGGACCACAAGGCACACTCTAGGACATTGATCCCACACTTGAGGCCACCTAAGGATAGCCGCCCAAGCCTCCTTAGGACCTCAAGGGAGCACACAATGGAATAAATGTGGCACACAATGGAATCACCCTTCTCTCTTGGGTCACCATCCATCAATGTACCAAGAGACGGAAGGAGAGTTTGAATTCTTCTATAAAATGCCACCAAGAGTTGAAAAATATGAGAACACACTTTTATGCTGGCCAGAATTGCCCCAAGCAATCCAATAGTGTGTGATTCGGTGTAGAGATAGAGGGGACTCAGTTGTTGGCCATCCAACAACTCCAGTCCACCAGAGTAGAGAGAGGGAGACTTTGTGCCAAGGTAGCTCGGAAGTAAAAACATCCTTGCATTAAGATTTAGAACTCCCTAGTTCTAAGGGCTCCTTGGTAAGTGAGTAAAAGTTTCATCCTTCATTCCTACCAGCACTCAATAAGAGGGGACGTAAGCACCACCATTTGGATTATTGAAGTTGTTTGTCTCTATTTAGAGCTTTTGTATTATTTTTTTAAGTTTGAATATGCATGCTATTTCACTATTTAGTATGTTTATGTCTTAGCATGTTCCTTAACTTGCTTGAATCCCATTATTTTCTTCCCTTGGCCAAGAAATTAAGAGGGAAAAACCACTCCTCTTAAGCAGGTGTGATTTGGTAGATTCATGTGCCAAACACACACATAGGATTGGCGACTCCACTAACTTTTATTTCCAAGTTTATGTGGTTGTGCATTTTTGTAGAGACCTCTTTATTTGCTATGGAGTTGGGATAGAACTACCTCCTTTCTCTCCTTCACTACCTAATTCACCCTCAGTGACAGGATGAAGCTGAAGAGCTCCCAAAAATTGCTTTGCAGGAATATTGTGCGGTTTTTTCACAGACATATGTGCCTCAGTTATCACGTTCAGTAGTGACCAGTGTGCAGCCTTCGCGCCGGTCTCAGCCTTTTGCGCGCGCAAACCAGAAGTAGTATTTTTATACTATTTCCATTTGTTTCATGCTTTTAAAGTAATTGGAAGCCCATAATAAATCTGCCAACACTAGTTGAAGTGTCCCACAACTTGTTAAAGCTCACTTTTAGTTGTTGATTTTCGCAAAGTTAACACATAGTTTAAGTAGGAGGAAAACTAAATTGCATTTTGAAATAATTTATGTTTTGTGAATTTAGGCACCAAAAAACACTTAGTTAATTGGCCAAAGTAAGTGGCCCAAGTCCACGCATGCTTAGCTAAAACTTTTTCATTTTCTAGTGTAAAAGTCATTAGTTTAGTTCAATTTTTCAACTAGGATTTGGGACCAAGATCGAATTATCTATAGAGAGAAAGTAATCTCTACTGCCTTTGCACCTTCGGGTGATCCTAGGCAAGCATATGAACACTCTCTATTGATAACTCACCATATCCCTATAGTTGATCATTTATATTAACTAGGAAAACTTGGAAGTGACCCACATCCGCACATGTTTTTATTTTGAGCAAGGAACAACCAAACACAGTTTAGACAGGGGATTTGAAAAGGATCACCACATATCCACACGTTAAAAATATGTTCTTGCTCACCTTTTGTTCAAACACATTCACACCCTAAGTAAATTAAAAGACACCTAAAACTAACTTAACCAAACTCACTAAACTCTCCCCACAGGGGCCATAAGAGAATTTATAGTTTAAGTTAGGACCAAGGGGGTAGGCATCCAATAAGCCACCTTGGTCAGTCTACATATTGAAACATAGAAGTTGATTATTTAGGGAATTTTCAAATCCATCTATCCGCCCATGGCAAAGAAAACTCAAGCGCAGCAGAGACCCGATTCAGAGGGGGTTAGGCTTAGGCCCAATGCGTGTGGTATTATTCGAGGCTACCTGACCCATCTAATACTCAGTACTAGTAGTTGAACTACCAAGAAGCCAATGAATCAAACAATAATGTGGTACGATGATGCTTAGTGGCCAAAATTAGGGCATCCTTCCCTATAGGTGACGGTGCAGGCAACACTAGATCCTATACCCTTACCTTGGTTGATTTTCTTCGGTTGACTGGGGGCATCGCCAGTTCTTTCGGGATGTTGTGCCAACATTTGAAAGATATCTTCTCAAGGCCCAATTACATTTGAGTGTGTGAGGACAATTAGGTATTCTAGGATCTGAGTATCATACAAAAACAACAAAAAACCATATTTTTTGATTGATTGATCACATAGGATTAATCTAAAGGGAAAATTTATCTTTTATTTTTCTTTGTTTTATGTATGCAATCGGATTTTTTCTTTGATTATAATCTATATCCTCTCAAATATTTCCAAAATCATACATATTCGACGCAAAAAAGGACCCAACGAGACCTCGTCGTGACGTCTTTTGGACCTCTCCCCATTACCAGGAGGGGTTCCAAGTCTTTCGTCGTTTAGGCATCAAAGACAGAACACTACCACCCTTATTGGTTCATCCTTTATTGGGGCATCATTAGTTGGGAACCCTAGTCGGTCTCCCAACGCCACATTGGTGAACACCCCCACAGGGTCACTACACACCACTCCTCCCACAACCCCTAGGGGGTAGAGGAGTGCTACCCATTTGGGAAGCCAAGTGAACGCACAATAGGGTACTTCGCAGACAAACCCTATTTCTAACTAGAACATTGTGTTTTCACAAGTTGTAATGAATACAAACTTGCATTCACCTTTTTTAGCTTCGTTAAATCTACTAGATTTAACCAAAATGACAATTGACCCCTTTGCACACAACCCCACATGGCCTTCCATGCACATGAATCTCCCTTCGTACATTCCAAATTTCAAAGGAAAGCAAGCGGAAGACCCCGAAAATCACGTGATGACTTTCCACCTATGGTGTTCATCGAACAACATCGTTGACGATGTTATACGACTAAGACTATTTCAACGCACCCTAACCAGAATAGCCATGAAATGGTACGTGGAGAATCCCTTTGCTACACATGGAACCTTTAGCTCTCTCGCTACTGCATTCCTGACCTATTTTCAGTTACCCATCCACCACGATTCTGGAATGGAATTACTGACCCACTTTAGGAGAACACCCACCATCCATATCTTACACCATATTTACGAATGGCGTTAGAATCATAGTTTGTGCAAAGCCAAAATCGATGATCGAGTTCTGTTAGACCTATTCTTGAAAACCCTCACCGCAGAGATTTCAAAGGATGTGGCACAACAAAAGCCCATATCCGAAGAGGACACCATCAGTAAGGCCCAACAACTTGAGCTGATCTATACACAGTCAAGGTATATTTATAAAATCCTGCCTAACACCTCGCGCCTGCAAACCTACAAAGAATTTCCAGGTGCATCGAACTCCGCAAACGGTTTAATTGGGTCATTGACCCAAAATCACCTAAGTAGTAGCACTCCATATCTCGGTTACACATATGATTCTACCTACAACATACCGCAACCTGGCTACCAAAGTCATCCTGCGCCTCCCCAAAATTTGACCCATAAGGTGTCATTGTACCACCATTAGCATGGAGGACCCTATCCTCCAGCTCAAGGGACATAATACGCAGCTAGACATGCTGACGGAAGAGATCCCCCCCAACATCCGTTTATCAACCAGGGGCAAGGACCGCAATATGCCCAGTCCCCAGCACAAAACCCACCCATGTAGAATAATGCACAGGTGAACTTTGTGCAACCTTCCCAAGCCCAACCACACCAACCATACAATCAAGAGAATCCAAATTATCCTCCTAGTGCGGCTAGAAAAAAGGATAAAACAAGCCTAAAGGAAATCCTAGACAGGGGCCAACAATAAAAAATTCCCTTCGCGATCTTAGGCTGGAGGCAACTCCAACCGAAATAAAAACCAGGAACCAAGCAGCTCCCAAAGGTAGAACAAGAGCGCAAATATTTAGACGAACCACTCTTGTTCGATCTGTGGTGAGTATGGCCATTACACTCACCACTGTCCTGACCTCCCTGCGCTGAAGAAGCTGCATAGTAACTGTGGACAAGGGGGATCCTCCCAGCAGATAACAGTCATGAAGGAGCCTTTCCCCCATTAAGGGACAGTTAGCACGCAGCAAAAAAATCCCGACTATTCTAGAAAAAACATCCATGAAATCTATATGACTGGCGAGGAAATGTTTTTTCAGACACGGAACCAAAATTACGATACCCCACCAGACACCAATGCGTCAGGGGCCAGTACAAGTGCACCAACAACACCTTTGACCATATCAAACATTCTTATTGAACCTTTGCCAAAAATGGCTAAGGGACCAACCAGGCGGGCATGAAACCATTCCAAAGCAGCCCATAACTATAGAATTATGGATGATCCAGCTCAATCTCCTGCTGCGATGTCAGCTTTGGAGGTATTACAATCATGCCCAAAGCAAAGGAAAGCCTTAATTTCCACATTAGGTGCCATCAACCCTACCTATTCGCACCTGATGGCTTTTGATTTAGATAAATCCACCCCTAGGCTCCCCTCAATGGTCGCCTTTCAGATACCAGTGCCAGTTCAAAACATCACCGTTCACCAATGTATCATTGATGAGGGTGCATCCACGTGCATCATGTCAAAAAATTTATGGCATAAGTTAGGGTCTCCTGAAATAAAGCCATCAGACATCACGCTTAGAGCATATGATGGACACCCTTTAGCCCTCGTCGGTCTCTACCAAAAAATTTTGGTCTACTTAGTTGACAAGACGGTCCTTATAGACATTGAAGTCTTGGATGCCCATCTGGATTACAATATACTCCTTGGCCGGAGTTATATGTACTCCATGTCAGCCATAGCCTCCTCTATCTTCTGAGCTATGATGTTCCCCCATGAAGACCGCATCATTACTGTCGACTAGTTAATACACAAAAAAAATAGGCCCCTAAAAAATACCGATGTCATTCTACCCTACGCAGACACATCTGCCGAGATGCTTACACAGTACGAGGAATATGGCCCCATCCAGTTCAAACCATCGCCCATCCTAGGGTCATTCCTAGGATATCCCATGTTATAGTTGAGTCATCACCTAATGTCATGGGGATTTCGGTGTGCATGATTTCCTCATCAAGCACCAAAGCTAGTCAATACATAGAGACGAGTATTAATGACACCGAGTCCTTGGACACAGCAGCCTCTCTAGCCTACACCACCTCCCAAACTCCTTTCCTCTTTCCCCTAGCTGGTTTTTTGTCGCAATAGGCCATGGCCATGTTGGTCCTAACAAAATTATCATTTGCAATATCAGTTTGGTACCTAGTCCCACCTACTCCAATGGGAGTTGCACACATCACCTCTACAAGGTTAACCCCCCTCAATCTTGAGCAGTCCCCAACTGTTCAGGAGACTGTTGTAAAAATCCCTTCAAAGGAAATTCCCATCGCAAAGCCGATGGTTACAACTAAGAAAACCGAGATAAGAGGAAAGAAGGTGGAGAATCCCACCACGCCATGGGAATCACCACGCTGTGTCATATGTGAGGTGGTAGGCCACCCTACCCACATCTGCCCAGAGCTAGACGAATTAAAACCGCTCCTTAGCTCTGCAGTAGACATCATGGCACCAAATTCCCATAAAAATGAATCTACCACCAAAATTCAAGGCAAAGCATTGTATACAAATCACGCATGTGCTATCTGCAAAAATTATGGACACTATACCCATCATTGCCCAGAGATCCCACGATATAGGGATGCCTTACATGCCATCGAGAAATCCTATCAAGAGGATCCCTCCACCCAGTCATTGGGAGATGAACTTTGCGTCATTCTATACCTGCAGGAGGAAAGACAGTTGCCAGGGAGACTCCTAGCCATTCCCCCTCCCCCTATTGAACGTTGTGTACTCTGTGATGAACGTGATCATTTCATCGCCGATTTCCCAACTCTAGAAATGTTTTAGCGGTGGTATCTAGTCCATGTAGTGTATCACGCTGACCCAGACACACAATATTCATGTCAAATATGAGGTGGAAATCATCCTTTACACCATTTTCACTACATCCCTAGATACTGTGCAACGCTAGCTTGTATGTGATCAACTATAGTTCGCCTCTCCTGAGAAGATGGCTCTGACTCTAAATCTATGAACAGATCAACAACTCAAGAAGATGTGACGAGTAGATCCATCCTCTTTTTGTCAGCTGAAAAGCGACCAATTAGGGAACCCTTAGTTACCCCCAACTGCCCTCTCTTGAGAAGACCAACATGTACGTTGTGCAAAATTCCCAATCATGTGGTCACCACTTACCCTCACTTAGAAGCGCTACGACATTGGTACCCAGTCACGCCACCAAGTGAGCATGATGGGAACCCCATATCTAGGATGTTTTGCCTAGTATGTTGGGGCAATCACCATGAACACCGCTATACCTATATCCTATGAGTACGTCCTCTAATTGACTTGATACATACATTAGAGAAGAAACACAAGGATCTTCTCAACAAATATGGAAGGTAGAACACCCCCAGGAAATCTACCAACTACCCAGGTCACCATGAGAGGAAAATTGGGAAGGTGCACCAACTAAGCATGACCCAGGTTCAACCTAGGATAACATGTGGACTATGCGACCTAATCGACCACTGGGTCAATCAGTGAAAATAAATGAAGCACCTTGCAAACAGTTTTTTCACAGTATCTTCTCTCCCGCAAATACTTCTCTCTAACCAAGAGAAGATCACAGACACTTATTTCTAGATTTGTTCATACTTTCATCATATAATAAAATGCGAGCATCTCCCGAAGCTTAGAGTGGCAAGAGCAGCGTTAAGTCTAAACTCCCCAAAATATTTAGACACACACAAGCCAAAAATTCAGAAATGGAAGCAGAAGACCTTGTTCTACATCGGATCCTTTCCGAGCATCCATGTTTGGGATGAAGAGTAGTGTTGATTCCCACACAATCTAATCAATTGGCATAGTGGTACCATGCACCATTTTCACTGGCCATAACCACGAACCAGAGGCATGCCCGCTAATGGAGACATTCAGGCACCTCTGCACCAGACACAATTTCCACCCACAGGAAATTGACCATCCTAACGAGGGACCCAGCCTTGCACTCATGCAAGCTCCCATAACAGAGATTATCCCCCCACCAAACGCCGACGACATGAGAAACCATATACGATTCATATCATCATGAATCGGAACTATGACTCGAGCTATCTGCTCATCTGCCATAGGTTTCGAGTCAACTGCAATTACGAGAGTAGCTGTACCTACGGTAGTGTAGACTCAATCTTTCTGCACTCTGTCGACTGCATCTTGTTCCACCACATCAAGAATGGAATCCTTTTCATGTTTATCAACTAGCTTAGTGCAGAATAAACCTCTTTAGTACAACCTTGTGCAAAATCAATCCCCTTTAGGATCCCTATTACATTCGGATGAGGACATCCTAAAGGCCATGATGGAGTTGGATTATCCATGGGATGCGATGCATCACCACTCACTTTTTCTCCCCAAATAAGTGTTCAGTCCTGAAAAGACAAAATAATAAGAGATTTATGTGATCAAATCAAAATATTTCCTCCCATCAAGGAAAGTCGATTGGTTCAAGAATATTATCTCGACGCCTGATGCGTTTGAGGAAGGAAACATGTCAAACATCTCACCTACCATCAAGGTGAATATATCCCAAAATCCTAGAAAGGTTGAAGAAATCTCACTAGGGGCAACATGTTTTCCAGAAGAAATAAACCCTTATACCCAATTACTACAAGAGTATAGAGATATCTTCGCATGGAACTACTAAGAAATGCTTGGGCTTAGTCCCACTATCGCAGAGCACCATATTGACACATGGCCTGACGTACCTCCAATACGCCAGAAACAACGTCAACTGCACCCATCAAAGGCAGAAGCAATAAAATGAGAAATCGATAAGCTTCACAAAGCTGGGTTTATCTACCCCATTGCTTAAACATCTTGGGTTTCCAACCCTATTCCCATCATGAAAAAATAGGGCACCATACATGTTCATAATTTCATCATATAATAAAATGAGAGCATCTCTCGAAGCTTAGAGTGGCAAGAGCAGCGTTAAGTCTACACTCCCCAAAAGATTTAGACATACACAAGCCAAAAAATCAGAAATGGAAGCAGAAGACCTCATCTTCTACATCGGATCCTTTCCGAGCATCCATGTTTGGGACGAAGAGTAGTGTTGATTCCCACACAATCTACTCAGTTGGCATAATGGGACCATGAACCATTTTCACTGGCCATAACCACAAACCAGAGACATGCCCGCTAATGGAGACATTCAGGCACCTCTACACCAGACACAATTTCCACCCACAAGAAATTGAACATCCTAACGAGGGACCTAGCCTTGCGCTCACGCAAGATCCCATCACGAAGATTATCCCCCCACCAAACGCCGACGACACGATAAACCATATACGATTCATATCATCATGAATCATAACTGCGACTCGAGTTATCTACTCATCTACCATAGGTTTCGAGTTAGCTGCAACTACGAGAGTAGCTATACCTATGGTAGTGTAGACTCAATCTGTCTGCACTCTGTCGATCGCGTCTGGTTCCGCCATGTAAAAAATGGAATCCTTTTCATGTTTATAAACTAGCTCTGTGCGGACTAAAAATCTTTAGTACAACCTTGTGCAGAATCAATCCCCTTTAGGATCCATATTCCATTCGGATGAGGACATCCTAAAGGCCATGATGGAGTCGGATTATCCATGGAATGCGATGCATCACCACTCACTTTTTATCCCCAAAGAAGTGTTCAGTCCTGAAAAGACAAATAATAAGAGATTTATGTGATCAAATCAAAATATTTCCTCCCATCAGGGAAAGTCGATTGGTTCAAGAATCTTATCCCGATGCCTGATGCATTTGAGGAAGGAAACATGTCAAACATCTCACCTACCATCAAGGTGAATATATCCCAAAATCCTGGAAAGGTCAAAGAAATCTCACTAGGGGAAACATGTTTTCCAGAAGAAATAAACCCGTATACCCAATTCCTACAAGAGTATAGAGATATCTTTGCATGGGACTACTCAGAAATGCCTGGGCTTAGTCCCACTATCGTAGAGCACCATATTGACACATGGCCTGACGTACCTCCAATACGCCAGAAACAATGTCAACTACACCCATCAAAGGCAGCAACAATAAAATGAGAAATCGATAAGCTTCACAAAGCTGGGTTTATCTACCCCATTGCTTAAACATCTTGGGTTTCCAACCCTGTTCCCATCATGAAAAAACAGGGCATCGTACATGTTTGCACTAATTTTTGAGATTTTAACAAAGCATGTTCAAAGGAAAATTACCCTACCCCATTCATCGACTAGGTCATTGATGCTTGTGTAGGTCATGAGGCCCTCTCCTTCATGGATGGATTCTCAGGGTACAATAAAATTCAAATCCACCACACAGACCGGTACAAAACCACATTTACCACCCCTTGGCGCACATTTGCATACAAGGTAATGCCATTTTGCCTAAAAAACGTTGGATCCACCTTCTAGAGGGCCATGAACTACATATTTCATGACTTGGCACACCTTATCCTCGCCTACTTGGATGACCTAAGCGTCCGATCCAAGAAGCGCTCAAACCATCTCGAGGATCTACGATTAGTATTCCAATGATGCTGAAAATACAACCTATGCTTGAACCCCCTCAAGTGTTTCTTCTGCGTCACAGCAGGAATACTTTTAGGTTTTATCGTTTCCCAACAGGGAATTTGAGTGGACCCCCTCAAGGTCCAGGCCATCAAAGAGGTACCTCCACCTTGAACCCTCAGGATACTACAAAGCCTGCAGGGGAAGGCCAATTTTCTGAGACACTTCGTCCTAGATTATGCTACTTGCGCTCAAGGGTTCCTACACCTCCTTCACTGGGACATCCCATTCAAATGGGATGATCACGCCCAAAAAGCGTTCGATGCGCTGAAATAAAAATTGTATTCAACACCGCTCATCAATCCCCCAAACTATGACAAAGATTACATCTTATATCTATCAGCTTCAGAGACCGCCTTAGCCAAAGTATTGATCTAGTAAGGCCCAGATGGGAAGGATCACATAATATACTACGTCAGTAAAACCTTATGAGGCCCAACATTAAGATATGAACTCAAAGAAAATATTGCCCTAGCATTAATACATGCAGTCCAAAAGCTTCACCAATACATCATCTTAAAGACCACTATGGTCATTGCAGATATCAACCCTATCAAATAAATGCTAACGCACCGCCTAATGAACCACAAATACGCCCGCTAGATAGTCATCCTCCAAGAATACAACTTATAGTTTTACTCCCCCAAGAGAAAAAAGGCACTAATCTTTGTAGAGTTCATTACAGACCTCCCAAGACATACGAAAGGATCACCTATAAATGATTCACTACCAGATGATCATCTCTTCTTCATAGCAACCGAATAACCTTGGTACAAAGATATTCTCCTCTTCTTACGAACCCAAAAGTTCAGACCTCATCTCACTCGAGACAACCGTCAGTGCATTCGCCATCAGGCCCCCCGATATCTCCTTATGAGAGATGTCTTATACCAATGGAGCATCGACACCATTTTACATTGATGCCTTACTCACGATGAAGTGGAACAAGCCCTTAATGACTTCCACGGTGGAGCTTGCAGCAACCACCTCTCCGGGATGGCCACCACCCAAAAATTCCTACGGGCAGGATATTTCTGGCCCTCCTTGTTTCGTGATTGCATTATAGCAGTCAAGAGATGCGAATGATGTTAGCGCTTCACTCATAAGGAAAGATCCCCTCCCGCTCCTCTGCACCCTATTATCATCGTTGGCCCCTTTTACAAATGAGGGATCGACTTCATGACTTACAACCCAGAATCATCGGGCAATCATAAATACATCATAGTGGCTATTTATTATTTCACCAAGTGGGCTGAAGCCATGCCTAGATACGACAACACCACAGAAACCGTCACACGATTTCTGTTTAACCATGTCATTTATCGGTTCGACGTTCCCAAGGAGTTAGGCTTCGACCATGGGAAACACTTCGAGAATGAAGTTTTCCAGGAGCTATCTCATCATCTTGGATTCACCCATGAATTCACATCACCATACCACCCCCAATCTAATGGGCAGGTAGAAGATGTGAATAAAGTCCTCAAAACTATGTTATAGCGCATGGTGAATAACCATAAAACCAATTGGCACCATATGATTTTCTCCGCCCTGTGGGCATACCACACGACCGTGAAAACATCCACTAGTTTCACTCCCTTCTACTTGGTATACTGGGTCAAATTTGTGATTCCCATAGAACGCAAGATCCCTAATTTACGTGTCGCCATCGAACTCCTCGATGATACCCAACCTCTAGAACAACGTTTATTACAACTAGAGTTCGTTGATGAAAGTCGACGGTAGTCGCTGCAACACAACGAGACCAACAAGAAACGGGTAAAAGCATCTTTCGACCACCACATCAACCCTTGCTCATTCACTGAGGGAGAACTAGTCCTCTGCCACGATGTCGCAAAAGAATCCCTAGGACCAGGAAAGTTAAAAACTTTGTGGAAAGGACCCTACATCATAAGACATTGCCTCCTTAAGGGGGCATACATCTTGATTGAGTCGGATGGAAAATGCCTCAAAAGCCCCATCAACGGCCTTTATCTCAAGAAATTCTACCCATAAGGGCCGAAAAGGCCCACCCCTAGAGTCAATGTACACAGACTCAAACACTTTAAATTTTTGACCAAAAGACTTGTCACAAAATGTGCTCTAGTGTCACAATGGATTACCAACCCGACCTTTACTTCGGATTTGCTGATGGAGCATCACGATGGTCTCAAAGTTTAGCAGCAGACACCTAGGTTATCTATCACCCTGACCGATCACACCTAGGTTATCTATCACCCTGACCGATCACCAGTCTGCACCAATGGTGTTTGTAATGGCTCAACAACAAACAATCACGCAGAATATGACGTCGTGATCGAACTTATGTGCGACACCCTCAATCAGGGCATACACCATATGCATATCTACCTTGATTCCTAGTTAGTAGTGTCATAGTTAAACCAAGAATTTGAGATAAGTGATTCACATCTATTTAGAAAATACTTGCATGCAAAAATATTAAGCTGACAATTTGACTACATTATATTTACAGATGTACTGATATAGAACTGAACAGTTGATCACATAGCTAACAATATTCTAAATGGAATGCATGTCAGATAAACCATCATACATAAAAAACAAAAACATAGAAAATATAGATATCCATTAGAATAGCATAATCCATAAAAAAAAGCAGGGGGCACACCATGTAAAGCCGCATAAAATATCTCTCACATATATACCAAAAATTTATGTTTATGAGTACAAAAATTAGTGCTCTGACCCGTAAGTCAGCCCAAAAGATACACAAGTACAAGTCGACAAAAATAGGGGAAGAATCCTCATAATGAGTGATTTCCCTGTGTACAATAAGACTTTAGGGTGGTGCTCCCCCAGGAGGGGCACCTGGACCTACATTCGCTCCCGGTACCAATACTGGAGCTGCCGTCAAAACATATATCACCACTCGATGTAAAACCGGCCGATAGCCCCTCTCCTGGGCCATCAAGGTTTCTAGCCACACATCCTCGAGGTCATCTATGAAACCTCGGGTAGGAATCCCCTAGGTCAAGCGGTCCACTCGACCCCATGCATCATCTACCACCCAAGATCTGACCTCCTAGAGCAGCCACCTGCTCTGTCAACTTAGCTACACAAGCCTCTGCCTCATCAGCACGAGCTCACTCAATAGTCGAGCTACTACCCTCCCCCGAGGGGCCAAACCCTCCACCCGATGCTCCACCCAGAGGCTGTGCGGGAGCTCCTCCCTGCCCCCTGCGAGCTCCTTGAGGTTGCTGAATCAGATGGTGTCCCACCAACCAAGCCATAGGACGGCCGACCTCGCCAAAATCTGCAAGAGTAACCAAGACTATGTCAGTGTCATCATAATACACATACAAAACATATATACTCAAGTAAATGTAGAATAAAACATAAAAACATACCTGTTGGCCCCCAAACATATCCAGTAGGAAGACCCATGTCTGGGTCTCCCCGGAAGTCCATCCCTGCCTAAGGGAATGGCAGGAACATCTAGGGATTGGCCTCAAACCAAGCCTGGCGTTCCAATAACTCCCCACCCTACCTCCACCTCCTCGAGGCATCACAGGGGCCTACCTTTTCATGCGAGGCTCCTATGGCCCCCTAGATGTCACTGCCGCTGTTGGTCTCATCATCACCACCCACTCATACATGATGCTGCATAGGATGCTAGCATAAGTAAACAACTTTAATCCATCATAGACCTTGGAAAGCTGCACCATCATCCCGTCATAACAAAAATGGGTGAAGTAAAAGAAGTGCTCGACCCTCAGCCTATGCAAGAAACTGATCTGCGGTTCCGATGCCTGATGAGGAGTAGACGACCCCGCTAGTTTCACAATGGCCACCAGAGCACACTGCTCGGCCAAATCAGTCACAATAACAATTTCTATGCATCCCTCTATAAGAGGCACCTCGCCACAATGGCCTGCTGCAAACCGCTCAAGATCAACTCTCCCAGACGAAAGTGGATAACGAAGCACCTCACCCTGAGGCAGCAACCTAGTCACAAAATAGATATCCGTCTCAGGATGGATAACAAGGTCACACCTCCGCAGCACCGTCACCTTACACCGCCTGTTCCAGCATTAGATCAGGTAGCGCAGAAGACGATCCTGTGATCGTAGCAGGTAATTATCCATAAAATTGAGAAGACCCTAGTGTGCCAGCTATTGGCATGCATTTGAATCAACAGCCAAAGCGGCCTGAAGATCAGGACAATCCCTCTCCCTCCACAACATCCTATCATAAAAACAGGAACACATTAGCCACACTTAAAACACTAAAAAAATAAAATTTCCCTAAAATTTTGCAAAAAATAACTTCGATCCTCCACGCACGTGTTCCTCAGATAGGCGTGAGGAGAGCGCATCTGTCCTTCTCATAGATGTGCCAAACACGCGCCCAAAGCTAGGACAAGCATGCTAAATGCGCGCAAAACCTTATTTTTGCGTGCAAGTTGCATTCCTGTACCTTGATTGCCTGCGCTGTCAAGGTAAAAACTGGCCTAAGATACGTACAAACCCATGTTGTACGTACCCTAGCATTGACACACTGAAAAAATTGAAATACAGGACATCATGGAGCCTACCTGGCTAAAAAATTGCTACCCCCAGGTACTTAGGATGACTGCAACGGCAAGAACTTCTCTGCAGAAGCCTCTGACCTCTCAAAACCTTGAATGCTCAACAGACACAAATGAACTGAATTGAGTTATATTCACCTATATGTTGCCCTTTTCAGAAAATTTGGAAGACCATAATGAGAGCTCAGAAGGCCCAATTACAGGACCAAAAGCAGCGCTGTGATCATCACTCCATAATGCCCAATGTTGGTACCACACATTTGCGCCCTCAAAAATATAATTTTTCAGTGTCAACAAGTATGCCCTCTCTCATCTTATTTTTTAAAGCACATGTCTTTCAATAATATTTGAATAAATAAGATGCTTTCACTTGGGGTATTTGTTTTTGCAGGTAGTGTGAAAACCATCCACTGCTCCATCCACTAAAATTTCCAGAGTAGGTATCATTCTACCCTCAACATGATAGAGTCCCAGAAAAACTCTAGATAACCTAACATCATTTCTCCATCATAAATTAGTCACAGGTTCCGAAACCCGACCATGTTTATTATCACCCCACTTTTGCACATTATAAACATCCTTGTTGGTTGGTACAACCTCCCCTCCATGGCACCCATAAGCCAAAGTAGACCATATATCACAAAAATAGTGATGCCATGGCCATAAAACTTTATTCCGGGAAGCACCTCATGCCCATTCACCCACCATGCATCAGGTCAAGTTTTACCATAACAAAATAAAACCCTTTTCTCGAATGACTAGTTTTTGCAAGCAGATCGAAAGTGCATTACCGGGCCTCACATTTGGCATACCGTACCTCCATCAACATATCCCATCTGCGACATTTTCCATCCACTTCATAAACCCCACACATGAGACCAACCAATGGGGCCCCCACCCTTAGCAAAAACACCTTCCTCACATGATCAATGAGAAAAAAATTTCATGTTTTGGGGCACCTGTCTCTGTGTTTTGTACAAACCAAACCCCATTATTTTATTATTTTTGTAAGTGTACAAAGACCGCAAACGGTGCACTATGTCCCCCACCCACCCATCCATTTTTTCTCCAATAGAAGTAGTCCCTAGTCACCCTTGGTTGGAGTATCACACCCTCATGCATAAGCCACCGTGATATTCCTGACCAATATATACCCAGCCTGGATGTACTATCAACTCCAGGGATTTCCCCATCAGAAATAGTTATGACTGCAGCCAAGCTACTTTTTATACTCCGACCTTGGGCCACTAAATCCCCATCATCAGTTTTCAGTCACTCCTTGCCATCATGCCTATGTTAAACCCATCACATCCAGGATCATGATCCCTTGTATCAATGACTGTCTCGTTTGGTTGAGGCTTCCTTTTTTGTCGACATCAACACCTCTTTTCCATAAAGGAAGTGGTACCTTGGATCACCCCTCTCCAAAAAAGGGACATCCTCGGATGGCACTATGGGAGACATCATTTCCCACAGATGTCATCGATCCTCCTGACATTCGACTACAACACAAGCTTTCATGTCAAGATGGTATCATACCTTACAACCATTACACTTTGATCAAATTCGTTGAACACCATTTCCTTTATAAGCGTCTCTTTCAGCAATGCTTACACAGGAAGGTCCCAACCATACACCTATGCGTACAATGTGAATTTATATGCCATACCAAGTTTTACGCATATGGGTACCATATTCCATCTATTGATAAAGAAAAAATTCCCCTGAGGGCATCAACAGTCGTAGTCATCAACCAATAGATCACTACCATACTAGTGACGCTGACAGAATCTGTATCTTCCAGATAGATTTGTTTAACTAGCCAAAGCATCATGAGCATGGGACATGCCTACCTCATAGAAAATTTGTATATATTGTATTATACCATTGCTTGTATGGATCCCACAGGACATGGTCGCTCTTCGACCCAGTGTAGGGTGTCTCCAACTCTGTGCTACATGCATATCTCTCTCTCTCTCTCTCTCCACACATTACACAGAAAATAAACTATGATGTATTTCAGCTATATATTTCTTCCTAGACCTCACACATTAGGGGGAAACTTTTATCACTGGAAAATAGGACAAGAAAAGATGACATTATTAAATGTCAGGCAGAAGGATTTACAGGGCTGAGGCACATTAGAGAATTTGAAGTATTTAAAAATATCTAAGGTCTAAGAGGAAAATCAAATTTTGCACTGAAGGAACCAGAAAAATGCGCCTTTGCACGCACTTTTCGCTCTTCAACCTGGTGCAGGGTGTCTCCAACTCCATGCTACACATAGGTCCCTCTCTCTCTCCACACAGTACACAGAAAAGAAACTATAATGTATTTCAACTATACAGTTCTTCCTAGACCTCACACATTAGGGGCAACTGTTATCACTAGAAAATCAAACAAGCAAAGATGACATTATTAAATGCCAGGCAGAAGGATTTACAGGGTTGAGGCACATTAGAGAATTTGAAGTATTTAAAAATATCTAAGATTGAAGAGAAAAATCAAATTTTTCACTGAAGGAACTAGCAAAATGCGCCTTTGCGCGCACTTTTCTTTGATAAGCGTGCATTTGCGTGGCTTTCCCTCAAAAAGCTGCGTGGTCCTGAGAGTGGTGGAAGTCACTTTTCGGGACCACAAGGAAAACTCCAGGACATTTATCCCACACTTGAGGTCGCCTAAGGACAATCGCCCAAGCCATCTTAGGAACTCAAAGGAGCACACAATGGAATAAATGTGACACACAATGGAATCACCCTCCTCTCTTGGGTCACCATCCATCAATGTAACAAAATAGGGAAGGAGGGTTTGAATTATCCTATAAAAGGCCACCAAGAGATGAAAAATATGAGAACACGATGTTATGCTGGCCAAAATTTCCCCAAGAAATCTAGTAGTGTGTGATCTGGAGCAGAGATAGAGGGGACTCAGTTGTTGGTTATCCAACAACTCCAGTCCACCAGAGTAGAGAGAGGGAGACTTTGCACCAAGGTAGCTTGGAAGTAAATACATCCTTGCATCAGGACTTAGAACTCCCTAATTCTAAGGGCCCCTTAGCAAGTGGGTAAAATTTTCATCCTTCATTACTACCAACACTCAATAAGAGGGGACGTAAGCGCCACCGTTTGGATTATTGAAGTTGTTTGAATATATTTAGAGCTTTTGAATTATTTGTTTTAGTTTGGTTTTTATGTTTGAATATGCATGATATTTCACTATTTAGTATGTTTATGTCTTAGCATGTTCTCTTACTTGCTTGACTCCCATTATTTTCTACCTATGACCAAGAACTTAAGAGGGAAAAACCACTCCTCTTAAGCAGGTGTGATTTGGTACATTCGTGCACAAAACACACACACACAACGACCCTTGACTCTTGGAGCATAAAAACACTAGAATATCTAGGCTCAGTGGGAACATGCAGTGGTCCATAATAAGACCCAAGAAAAGATGAATTTGTATAGAACCCGAGAGATATTTTGGTCAAAGAAGGCATGGAATGGTTACATGCCATCGAAGAAATGACATTCTAAGGAGATGTCTGAGATTGAGGATCATAGTAAGTCAATTGATCGATGATGACTATCTTCCCATTGTGAGGGAAGCTCATGGTACAGAATACAGAAGATGCGATCACTTTCATAGCGTACATGAAAGTATGACCAAGAAAGAGGTTATAACCAAGAGGTGCATTAATGACTTCAACATCAATCATGACCTGCTTGTCATCAATGGCAATAAGACAATTTTGATATAAACTGATAGGTTGCAATGGGTGAGGATCATATGCACAAAGAGTGATAATGGATGGTGAGAGTTTGGGGGAACCAAGTCGCTTCCAAACAGTAGCGGGAATCACACAAGCGGATGCACCTTCGTTAATGATACATTACATAACAACAACATTATTAATGGAGACTGGTATCTGAAAGGAAATATAAGGAGGAAGATAAATATGATCTGCAGTGTCAACATCAATGACGATAATGTGATCATGTGAAGGGTCCACAACGCCTAAAGAAAATAGTATATATTTTCATGAGGATGAGCATGTCTTAAGAACTTCCAATGTTAACATAATAGTAGGAGATTGTGATAAGACATATATTATGTTATAAGTATGGGCAACATGGTAATTGACAACATTGTAACATGCCATTGGAGATATTTAATGGAACCTCTACATTAGGTGGAGGGATCTATAAGGTACCATTGGGTGATGAAATAGGCTATGTGGATACTTTAGCTTGTGCGTCGATGGAACAATTATCAGGAGGTTTGTCATATTGGCACAACTGAGTTTGAAGGTTGAATTATTTAGCATTCATCATAAGGATTTGGTAATACCCATTCCATGGCTACTGAGAGGGGGAAGGTGGAGGATTATGGCTGTATGGGGTGGCCATATATCCTTGATGAGGGAAGGGGTTCATAAGTACTACCAGTTGCGTAGAAGGAACATTAGATGGAGTCATAGGTTGCTTCCCCCTAGAGGTATATTTTTTATCTTCCCATGCTTTGCACACCTAAGGGATAAGGGGGCAATAAAAAGTATAATGCACGTAGGTACCACAATAAGCACACTTTATTTTTGTTTGAAGGTCCTTTTTCTGCTTGGGATGTCCACCCTATTGCTGGGTTGAAATATTAGACTGGTCACCATTATTGGGATTATACAGACAAATTTGGTTTCTTTGGTTTCCTTGAGATGGCTGGTTTTTCTTAACTTCCCCTTATTCTTCCTCTTAGGATTGGGGGGAGGGGAAAATTTTTGTTGAAAATATAATTGGGCTTGAGGAGGTGGTTGTTGTTGTGAAAAAGGTGGTTGAGGCATGGGAGGTTGGGGCATTAGTGCCATTAAGGCTAGAGTGGTAGGCGATGAATATGGATAATATGGTTTCACAAAAAATTTATGATAAGTAGGCTAAGTAATAATTGGCCTTGACATTGACTAATGTGGATGGGAAAATACATAAGACATACTCGTGCCTTGGTAGGAATTAAATCGTGAAGTATCAGGAGGGGCATAAGCATTAGAGGAACTAGGCCCCCCCTAAGGGTGACCATAACCCATACATCCTTGCAGATATGGGGATGATTGAGGATAGAATACTGACCCTATAACACCATCAACAACATGAGATGCCCCTGGTGTGGATGAAGCACCAGGCCTTGGGAGGTCAGGGAGGATAGTATAGACATAACCCAATTAGGCATAAATCAAATAAAAATTCAAATCCATCTAGATGGAATCTTCTACATTCAAAGAAATGAGACACGAATCTTTAACAATGGGAGCAAGGAGGGATCACAAGAAACAATCCATATAAACACTATCTTTGAATTCCAGTGCTTTACACAAGCTCTGACTTCAATGACATTCCTGGACATGGTCGTAAAGGAAATTGGAATTTTTTTGATGAAACGAGGTCAAAATTTTGTACTGGTATCATAATGGATAGGTAACTAGAAGAAAGATAAGAAGGCATTGGAAAGGGTTGCAAATGTTGAATGAGATGCATGGGGTTGGTCTACATACCTGTTGGGCCTTGTTTTTGATCTCTTTTTTCTTAAGAAATACATTTTATTTTGCCACATTATCCATCTATTTACCATCATATTCATCCTAAATTGACCTAAAGATGCATATACAGGTATTTAATTTATGTTTTTCAATTATTTTATGTTTTTGTGAAAATTGGAATTTAAGTGCAATTTTGGACAGCAGCAGAAATTCCTGTAATAACATGATGGTTTGCATATGTGCAAGACACTTGGGCTCAAGCTGGATATGTTTCTAGAAAGCTCAGGAACTAGGAGTAACAGTACGCCTGTTGGTACAGTCAGATTGAGCTTTAATAGGCTCAGTTAAAGGCGGTCAAACATGACCAATGTTTATGAAGGATCCCTAGAAACTAGGTCAAAGCTCTTATTTTGTTGGATTTTTCCAGATTATGATGGATATGATAGATGAATTTGACTTGATATGATAGGATAAGGATATTTATGATTACTTGAGATATTTTAGATCAATTTGTTAGATATTTCATCTATTTAAGCCTCACATTTTGAAGGCTTTGACAATGGAACTTGTATGACTTATTATCATTATCTTTGAGACTTGAAGACATAATATAAGATTTTTTCTACCATATTTTGATGCTGTTACATGCTGATTGATTTCTTGAAGCCTTGAGTAGTTGAGTTTACCTACAATGCTCAAGCCAAGGGTGGAAGGGCCCCCACACCGAGCTAAGTGCACTTCTTAATTTTCATAACTGTAATTTGTGAATTAGTTTGCTTAGATTTATTATTTCCCACTTTCATGTTTTCACAATGGTAATGATGATATAGTGAAACCAGTAATTAAGGACAACCAGGATCTCTGATCATAGAGCCTCTTGATTATTATTTCATATATCTTAATCTATTGTTTAGTGTTATATTTCCTGCTTTCATGTTTTCACAATGGTATTGATGATAGAATGAAACTAGTAATTAAGGACAACCAAGATCTCTGAACATAGAGCCTCTTGATTATTATTTCATATATCTTAATCTATTTTTTAGTGTTAAATTTCCTGATTTCATGTTTTCACAATGGTATTGATGATATAATGAAACCAGTAATTAAGGACAACCAAGATCTCTGAACATAGAGCCTCTTGATTATTATTTCATATATCTTAATCTATTGTTTAGAAATTAATTAAGTTAGTTTTTATATTTGTAATATGAATTTCACTAACCATCAATAATTCATCTTCTAAATTTGATTGTGATTGAAACCCATATAATTTGGGGATGCTTCTAAGTTCACCAACCCGGATTGATATTAAATACTTGCATTAATTTACAAGAGTAAATTGACCCAAAATTTTGGCACAATTGCCGGGGAAGCATATTTCCAAAATGGTCAAAATAGGAAGATAAAAAGATTAAAAAAAAAACACGAATCACCAAAAATAACAAAAATATAGTTTTTATTTCAAGTAATTTTTTCTTATGCCTAGAACTAGAGATAAAAAAGGTAGATTTGTGAGACAAAACCCCCCAACAACACATTCATCCATAGGATTAACAACACCAGTTGCTAGAAAACCTACTATAGAAGAGTTAGAGGAGAAACAAAGATCACGACAGAGATTAATTTTAGTTGAAAGACAAATTTTCTTAGCCTTTGAGGTAAAGAAAAATCAATAACCTAAAGAACCTCCTTCTATTTGGAAACAAAAAGAAACAACAAAACCAATTGTCGAACAACTAGAGCAACCTGTCCTTGAGCAAATCATAGTGGAAAAAGTAAAAAATCAACCTATTAAAACACTACAAATCTCTGAACACAAAATGGCTAAAGAAGGAGAAGGATCAACTAGAATCAACATGACTCCTGAACAAAGAATAGAATATGAAAGACAACAAAGGGAATGGAGAATACAACAAGAAAAAGAAAGAAGAATTGAAGCGGAAATAAAGATTGAAGAAGATAGAAGAACAAAAGCACTTCGAAAAATAGGGGAAGAAGCAAGAAGAGAAAAAAAAACTCGAAGAACACAATAAAATGAGAAAGAAGACAATAATGATAAGGATACTACTTTTGGCTTTCCTATTTTAGATGCAAGAACAATACTAGGAGAAGAAATAAAAATGAAAAATATTCCACCATCTGTATTGCCGAATTTCTATGGAATGTCAACAGAAGATCCTGATGCATTTATGTTTGAGTTTGATATCTTGTGTAGAACATATGGATATACTGATGATACACATAAACTTCGACTTTTTCCTACTACTTTAAAAGCTGCAACCTTAAAATGGTTTATGGGATTAGGAGAACACACTATAGCTTCGTGGGAAGACATGGAGAAAATATTTCTTAAAAAGTATCAAGATTACTGCAAGGCTAGAGACTCGAAAGAAGACATTTTCAGAATGTCCCAATAGGAAGATGAAAGTTTGGAAGAATATTTGGAAAGATTCCTGTATAATTTACAAAAATCCAAACATCATTCTCTTAGCCCAGATACTATCCACATTATTTTTTTGAAGGGGATTAGAGATGAGTATTTAGACATTCTTAATGTAATGGGAAAAGGAGATACTTCTAATTTACCGTTTGAAGAAATTTCAGAATTATGTCAAAAATACTCTAGAGGAAGAGCTAAGAGTGGGAAAAGATATATTTCATCAAAAGCTTCCGAATCTATAGCAAGTGCAGTAACAAGAGCAGAGATAGGAAGCATGTTATAAAATTTTAAAATAGATCTCTTAAGCACTTTGGGTACACAAGTAGATGTTTTATAAGCTAAGCATAGGAAAGAAGAGCAAGATGAAGCCTTAGCAATTTTCTGTCCAAAGTGTAGACAAAAACATCCACTCAGAGAATGTCCTTCACAAAATATACAAGTATGTGGACTATGCATAGAGAATCATACAATAGAGAAATGTCCAAAGTTAAAAGCATTGTAAGGGGAAGAAGTACAAGGAGTAGATTCCCTCTACTATATGGCACCAAGAAGACCTTGGTAGCCAAGGATGCCTCAACAATTTCCTCAAAAAAACTTTCAATATCCTCAAAACACATGGAATACACTAATGCCATGGCAGGCTTGGCCACCACAACAATATCAAAACCAACCATCACAAGGTTGGATGGGATATGGTTATGGAAACCAACCACCACAGAAAATGTATAACTAACAGTATCAATATCAACAACCATATCCTCCATAATCATTCCCTCTATATCAACAATTCTAGCAACAACAACCCATGCCATATCCAACCCAAAATCCACCAATGCTAACTCAACCGTAGCAACTTCAACTGCCAACTAACCAACAACCTCCTAGACCAACACAATTACCATCTCAGCCAGTAGATAATCCAAGCAATAAGGTGGATAGATCAGCATATCATGTGGAAGAGGCTACATATTATCCTACATATTCAATTCTTCCTATAGAGGATGTCCACTTAATGTCTGGGAAGGTATTACAAAAACATTCTCCTATGATAATTGAAGAACAAAGAGAACAAGGAGAACAAAGTGAACAATCTCAACCAGAAAAACAAATTCAAAAAGGTAAGGCTATCATGACAAACTCCACCATATCCAGAGAGACTAATACAACAGAATATTCCAATATCTCTCCCTGAATTTAGTATTCTGGATGAATTGAAAAAAATATATGTTAAAATTCCTTTATTGCAAGCAATTAAAGACATTCCAATATATGCAAAAACAATAAAGAAATTATGCATTAAAAAATTTGGTAGAAGAAAGAATGATCCACCAACAATCCAGGTAATTGGAAGTCTTTCAACTCTCATGTCTAAAAATCCAGTTATTGAAAAATAAGTTGATCCAGGAATTCCTATGGTTACTATATCGATTAACAAATTTTCAGTACCAAACACTTTAATAGACTTGGGAGCAACTATCAATGTTATGACAATAGAGACTATGAAACATTTGAATATGAAAAACATTAGACCTACTACTAGAGTCTTAGAACTTGCAGATAGATCCAAAGTTTTTCCAGAATGTATACTAGAGGATATCATCGTCTCATTGGATTCTTGGGAATATCCTATAGACTTCTTGATTTTGTAGCCAAAAAAAAACTTGGGAGAGCATCCCTTAATTTTAGGCCGACCTTGGTTGGCCACTGCAGATGCTTACATTGGATGCAGATCAGGAAGCATGATTATTGCACATGGAGATGAAAGGAAGCATATCACATTATATCCTCCTGCTCAATCTCCTTCTCTATTTTCATTGCTTGAAGAAGATGAACATCAAACATTTAAACCTGTTCTTAGTCTTAATCAAGTTTATAATTTTAAAGAGGAGGAAGAAAATGAGGACTTATTAGATCTATTTATCTCAGAACCAAATCTTTCAGAGAAGCTTAGGGTGACTCAATATGAAGCTGCTAGTTATATTTTAAATGAATGTTTTCAAGAAAATTGCAAAATACATTTGAAAGCATTTTTCCTGTAAATTCAATTACCAATTCAAATAGAAAAATCATTGAAATCAGTCCTCAAAGATATTTGAATATTGGTAACAACTTACAATCATCACAAGAGGGAAATATAATAACATTATTGCAAAAAAATTCAAAAGCTTTTGCCTGGGATTATAAAGACATGCCTGGAATTCATCCAAAAACATGCATCCATCATATTTATACTAATAATGAAATCAAACCTGTCAGGCAACCACAAAGACATATGAATCCCATGATGAAAGTAATAGTGAAAGAAGAATTACAGAAATTATTACAGGCTGGATTTATCTATCCTATTTCAGATAGTCAATGGGTTTCACCCTTAGTTGTGGTGCCTAAGAAAAATGGGAAATGGACAATTTGTGTTGATTACAAAGAACTTAACAAAGCTACATTAAAATATCATTTTCCTTTACCATTTATTGATCAAGTGTTTTTTTTTTCTAAGTAAAGCTAACTCTATTATATCATATTTAACAAAAAGTTACAAGGCCCATCTTGAGTAATGGAAAAGTCCGTTTCAGAGGGATAATTCGAGATTTTTTTGCCAAGAGCTGGACTACCCTAAGAGGGGAAACTAGTCCTTAGATACCATAGAGATAATGCTGCCCAAAACTAGAAACCAGCAGAGAGAGTTTTCAAAAATGAGCAAAAAAAGCAAAGTATAGCTTTCCTAGACTTGAACGTGCTGAAAAGAGCTAAAATGGAAATTATAAGGAGGACCTTCATGCTTGTTTCTAGGGGAAGGAGCTTCTTCCAGGATTTTGCAGACATAGCCAAAATCCATAGTGTCTAAGCTGGACACGTTTGCAGCAGGAGAAGAGCGTGACGAGGCTGGGAGACCAAGACATTCTATTGGGGTGTCTAGCTATAGGTCATGCCGTGGAGTGGCTTCACGCACCTGGGGGTGGTCTAAACTACCGTCCCGCTTATGCTCCTGGATGTCTTCAATGTCCGGGTCCGAGATGCCATCATTGGAGTCACTGGAGTCGCCACTGCTGCTGGAAGCGGGATGCACGGGAAGTGCTTTCATCTTTTGTGGGATGAAAACCAGCTCCTGGGAGATGGTTGATTTGTGAGATCGTTTCCTGCTGCGGGAGGTGGAATGGAGGAGGGCAGGGGCAGGAAACTGCAGGGAGAGCTGCACATTCAGGACGACAGGAGGGGGGTTGTCGAGCGCATTCCAGGTTAAGGAGGAAGGGTTCAAATCGCAGTTGAGGGAGAGAGAAAAAGGTGGGCGAGAGGGAAGGCCCCACCCCCCTGCTCTCCAACACCTCATTCTATGACGACGAGGCATAATGGTGCAAAAGGGAGAAGCTCTGGATAGGAGGGGGGAGAAGGCAAAATCAAGGGAGAAGCTGCAACTATCATGAACAGAGGAGGGGTCGAGACGAAGCTCCTGAGACAGGGCAACAAGAATGATGAGGAACTCATCAAGAAAACTGTCGAACCACAATGTGGAGGGAGAAGCCGAGGTGGTGAACTTAATAGTCATGGTGAGAATTAATGTGAGGGCGCCATGGTACGTCACCTCAAGGGTGGTGAAGGAGGCTTTAATGGCCGTCTCACGCCAGCAGTTCACGCTATGACAATCCCAATGGAGGATCACGTGGGTGTGCCGTCTGTCCATCCACATGTCCGCCCCATGTCTTCTAATAGACACCTGCATCTGGGGTTTAGTGATCAATTGTTAGATTCATTAGTTGGAAATAATTTTCTCTCCTCTCTGGATGGATTTAGTGGATATAATCAGATAAAAATAGCATCAGAAGATCAAGATAAGACAACATTCACATGTCCTTGGGGAACATATGCATACAATGTATTACCCTTCGGTTTACGTAATGCACCTACTACCTTTCAAAGAGCAGTTCTTGCTATTTTTGTGATTTGATTCATGAGTGTGTAGAATTTTACATGGATGATTTTACCGTGTATGGTACAACATATGATGATTGTTTACATAATCTCGAAAAAGTATTAAAAATATGCATTGAGACAAACCTATCACTCAGTAATGAAATTTTTTTTATGATGTTAATTGAGGGGATAATATTGGGACACCATGTTTCTTCTTTGGGAATTAAAGTGGACACGGAAAAAATTCAGGTCATTGTGGATTTAACAACACCTACAACACAAAAAGAGGTTCGAAGTTTCTTGGGTTATGCAGGCTATTATAGGAGATTTATTCAAAATTTCAGTAAAATAGCTTTACCATTATTCAAGTTACTTTCAAAAGATGTAGAATTCCAATGGACTGATAAAATTCAATATGCATTTGAAAAATTAAAACATAATTTATCAATTGCACCCATTCTTCGAGGACCCAATTGGTCTTTTCCATTTCCCATTTCAACTGATGCATCTGATACAGCTATTGGCGCATCACTTGGACAAAAAGAGAATCAATTCAATTACGCTATATATTTCATTAGTAAAAACTTAACACCAACAATTTTGAATTATACTGTCACAAAGAAAGAAATGTTAGCTATTGTACATGTAATAAATAAATTTCAACATTATATAACGGGTTATAAAGTTTATATTCATATGGATCATTATGCTATAAAATATTTAATGAACAAATCCATTACAAATAGCAGAATAAATCGATGGCTATTATTGATGCAAGAGTTTAATATAACTGTGCAAGATCGACCAGGAAAAGATAACGAAGTTGCTGAATTTTTGTCAAGATTAAATTTACCTGGTGATCCTAATCCTATATCAGACAATTTTCCAGATGAATATTTATTTTCTATAAAAGTCAAAACCCCTTGGTTTGCAGATATATCTTATTATTAATCATCTAATATCTTACCATCTCATTACACAAGCAAACAAAAACGAATCATAATTAGAGATAGTGCCAGATATAGCTGGATCAATGGAGATCTATTTTACACTTTTCCTGATTTAATTATTAGAAAATATGTAAGGGAGGATGAAATAATTGAAATTTTGAAATCTTGTCATGATGAAACCTGTGGTGGCCATTTTGTAGATAAAAGGATGACATACAAACTGCTAAATATTTTCTACTACTGGCGATCCATATTCAAGGACTCCAGAAATTATGTCAAAAGATGTGACAACTACCAAAGAATTGGTAAACCAGTGGCATGAGATCAAATTCCATTAAAGGCACAAGTAATTATTGAACCATTTGAACAGCAGGCTTTAGATTTCATTGGAACAATCAATCCTCCACCCAATGGAAATAAATACATTCTTGTGTGTACAGATTATGTGACTAAATGGGTGGAGGCCAAGGCAGTAGTATGGGCAACAGAAGAAACTATTACATCTTTTCTATATGAAGATATATTTGTCAGGTATTGAGTTCCTAGACAAATAGTGACTGACTAAGGTGCAAAATTTACATCAAAACTTGTTCATGATATTACGAGGACTTTCCAAATCAAACACAGAAAATCCACTCCATATCATCCTCAAGCAAATGGACAAGTGGAATCTACAAACAAAATTCTAGAAAGTATTATGACAAAAACTGTGAACATGAACTGAAAATACTGGTCAGACAAATTGAAAGATGCATTATGGGCATATAGAATAACTTGGAAAAATACTATTGGTTTCAGTCCATATCAGTTAGTATATGGAAAATAATTTCTATTGCCAATTGAGTTTCAAATACAAACATACAAGCTGGCAGCTGAGTTAGGGATGGAATTGTTGCAAGAACAACAAGAAAGGATTATGCAGTTAAACAAACTAGATGAGATTTGACAACAAGCAGTTGAACATACTACTCTAGTCCAAGAACAACAGATTAAATGGCATGATTGATTTATCAAGAATAAATTCTTTCAGAAAGGAGATTGGGCACTCTTGTTCAACTCCAAATTCAAATATTTCAAAGCCAAATTTACAACTCACTGGCTTGGGCCATATGATATTGAAGAAATCTTCGATAATGGAGCGGTCAAGATAAAAACAATTGATGAAGCATATGTATCATTTGTGGTAAATGGACATAGGCTAAAAATTTATCATAAGCCTATAGACAAAGAATATTTTCTGAGAAAAATTTCCATGGATTCTGATCTGGAAATATTGGGACAACATAGTAATATTCTTTCCAAAACTCCAGTAGACGATCTAAAAAAATATATATATAATAATAATAATAAAAAGTTTGGTTGCGAAAATCTAGGAAATTGGCACAATACAAACTCAAATTCCTATTGGAAAACCAACTTGTTTGGCCAATTTGAATTCTATTTTTGTTTTCCACTTACTTTACTTACACTTTTGTAGATTTACCCTCCAAATTTTTCAGACTTGAGGACAAGTCAGAATATCAGTTTGGGGGAAGGTGTGAAATAAAAAAAACTATGGAAATAGTTTTCAGCAGTTGAATTGAAGACAGAATATGAACTACAGTCATAAAGGGACCTGGTATATCATTTGACTTGTGTAGAATGGGACCTGAATGCGACATAAGAAATTCTCAATTATGGAACATTATTGTGAAATTACACTAGAAAGGGACCTGAAAATTTCAATTTGTCAGTAGGGATCTGAAAGTTGTTGTGAAATTTCTCTAGAAAGGGACCTGAAAAATTTAACATATCAAAAGGAACCTGAGAAGATCATAGTAGATGTCAAAGAATAAACTTGCACAAAAGGGACCTAAACAATAATTCAAAATCAAATCATATGTATGAAGAAATAAAGTCTATATCAAGCCAACAAGAGCCATCGTAAAAAAAAAACACAATGACGATCATCATCAAACGTCAACAAGGGAGTATATTTGTACAGTGAGTAAAAAATTTTCTCCTAAATTTTCATATTTTTTTAAAATAATCTAGAATTGATAAACTAATTTAAATACTAGTTAATGCATATTTTACCTACATTATATTACATTTCATCACTAATATTACCTACATTTCATATTCCCTACCCACATTTTATAACCTTCTTCATATCCTTTAACTCTATCCATATACTACCATTTCAAATATTTCATATCATTATCATACCCTGTGTATTTCTTAATAAAAAGGATGATAAACAAGAGATCACAAGTTGAACCCATAAGAAGAATTTTGAGAGACCTACAAAAACCATAAAACAGAGGTTAGAATTCTCCATAAGTGATTAATTTTAAAAACTTGAATATTGCATTAGTCAATTTTTAAAATTAAAAATCAAAAAGTTCAATACCAAAGTTTAAAACTATATGGCGCAATTCAAAAAGAAATGGTGAGCGCAATTATGTAAGTATATGAAAAATGGAAAAAAATACAAAGAAATGAATGCAACCTACAAATGAATGGTAATGATGGCATGCATGTAATGCAAAACAAGTTATGATGCGATACAGATACATGCAGTCAGCAAGAATGATGGCGCATAAGAGGAATGGAGAAATGCAAAGTATGGAGGCGAAGGTTAATTATGGAGCACGATGACATTACAGGTAATCAGATGTACATACCATGAATGTGAAACGTGAATGGTGTTAGAAATTATATATTACAGAGCAATTAAACACATAAAATATGCATAAAACACAAGCACACAAAACACATAAAACTAGAGTGACACAAATATACGTGGTTCACCCAGTTTGGGCTACGTCCACCCCGAACAACCAGTCCTTCCTTTCTATTATCTAGCAAAATGAAGAGACACAACCTACAGCAGATCCGCTGTAATATCCTCTGTTCTCTCTCATAGTCTCACTCTATGTTTCACGCTATGAGAATACACATACAATACATAGCCGAAATACAATACCCTCATATAAGCGAGGGGTTTCCTTCTAGGGAAAAAAACCCTAAACTAAACACAACTTCTACCGTCAGATCATCTGCCTAATGAACACCCCAGATTGACTAGAAATTACTATACTTTTACAAGGAAGTTTTACATCTATTTTTAGCTTCGGGGGTGTTGCCCCCGAAACCCCCCGCCAGGGGGGGGCTTCATAAAGTCGCAGCCGCCCCGCTTTGGACTCCCCAGGCAACGTTTAATTATGGGCAGCTTTGCCGCCCCATTAAGGTACAGGGGTCCAATGCTATGATACAAAATAAACAAGATAATCAGGCTCCACACCCAACAATATCCCACTTGGAGACTGATTGTAGCAATTGCATCGCTACTTCATTTGCTAGAAAATGACTCCTCTTTGGACTCGGCTATTTCTCATCTTCATCGTCATTCTTGAAGACCAATTGAAACTGAGCATATTCTCAGTTTCTCCCTAGTTACAACTTTTGTTAGCATATTTGCAGGATTCTGGCTAGTGTGTATCTTTTCCAGCTTCAACTGTCCATCTTCCAATACTGATCGTATGAAATGGTACTTGAGCTGTATTTGTTTAGTCCTGGAATGAAATTATAAGTTCTTTGCAAGATGAATGGCACCTTGGATATCACTTTATAATGTGCCCATATCATGCTTCTTACCCAATTCATCCATAAACCTTTGTAACCAAATCATTTCTTTACTAGCCTCTGTAGCAGCAACATACTTTGTTTCCGTTGTTGAAAGTGCAACAACACTTTGGATTTTTGAAACCCAACTGACAGCTGTTCCACCTACAGTAAATACATATCCTATAGTGCTCCTCCTGTTATCTTTGTCACCTGCCATATTTGCATCAAAATATCTCTGTAGAGCCTTGAACCACCAAAGCATAATGCTTGTTTTGTGGTACCTCTCAAATATCTGAGAATCCATTTTACTGCCATCCAATGTTCTTTTCCTGGATTGTTCATGTACCTTCTTACAACTCCTATTGCATGTGCAATATCAGGCCTTGTGCAGACCATTGCATACATTAAGCTTCCAACTGCTGATGCATATGGAACTTTAGACATATAATCCGTTTCTTCTCGGGTCTTGGGGCACATCTCCTTACTAAGTTTGAAATGGCTGGGAAAAGGGGTACTAACTGGTTTTGCATTCTGCATATTAAATATTTTCAACACCTTTTGTATGTACTCATTCTGAGACAGTGTTAATTTTCCATTTTTCCTATCTCTAGTTATTCTCATACCAAGGATTTGTTTTGCAGCTCCCAAATCTTTCATTGCAAAGGAATTTGCCAATTTTCTTTTGAGCACATTTATTTCCTGCATGTTAGACCCTGCAACAAGCATGTCATCTACATACAATAATAATATAATATAGCTGCCATCATTTTGTTTTTTCAGATAAACACAATGATCAGAGTGACATCTAGTATAACCTTGTTCAGACATAAACCTGTCAAATTTTAGATACCATTGCCTTGGAGCTTGTTTTAAGCCATACAAGCTCTTCGTTAACTTGCACACTAATTTTTCTTTCCCTTTGACCTCATATCCTTCTGGTTGCTCCATATAGATCTCTTCCTCCAAATATCCATGGAGAAATGTTGTATTTACATCTAACTATTCAAGATGTAAATCTTCTGCTGCTACAAGACTTAAAATAGTTCTAATTGAAGTCATCTTAACAACAGGAGAAAATATTTCATCAAAATGAATACCTTTCTTCTATGCAAACCCCTTCACCACAAGTCTAGATTTTTACCTCTGTTTTCCTCCATCTTCTTCCTTCAACCTGTAAACCCATTTATTTTGCAATGTAGTTTTACCTGCAGGCAACCTGACTAAGTCCCAAGTCTGGTTATGCATTAAGGAGTCCATCTCTTCTTCCATGGCTAGCTCCCACTTATTCCTTCTTTCAACCTGCATTGCTTCTTCATAACATTCGGGTACACCAGAATTAGTCAGCAATAAATAATATAATGAAGGAGAGTATCGTTCAGGGGGTCTGCTTATCCTGGTAGATCTTCTAACACCACTTTCAGGTGTTTGAGGTGCCTGTTGCTGTTGTGGTGGTTGTTATTGTTGTGGTTGTTGATTATTATTATTTTCAGGCACCTTTACTTTTTCTGTGATCTCATCAAGAACTGTGTATTCTTTTTTTTTCTTTTTCCCGTTTCTTTTCCTGCAACTGATTCTTATAAAATACCTTTTCATTGAATATTACATCTCTGCTCCTAGTGATTTTGTGATTTTCATAATCATATAAGTGATAACCAAAATCATTAACACCATATCTAATAAAGGTACATTTCTTTGATTTTGCCTCAAGCTTTGTTCTATTTTCTTTATTAATATGGACAAAGGCCTCACAACCAAAAGGCTTTAAAAATGAGTAGTTTACCTTTTTACCTGTCCATGCTTCCTCTGGAATACCACCTTCCAAGGAACTTGAAGGCCCTTTTTTTATTAGATAAACAACAGTATCTACAACATCTGCCCAAAATTGTAAAGGCAATCCTGCATGTAATCTCATGCACCTTGCACGCTCCATAATTGTTCTGTTCATCCTTTCTGACACACCATTTTATTGTGGTGTTCTTGGAACTGTCTTCTCTCTACGAATTCCATGCTCTGAACAGTACCTATCAAACTATATGCTGCAATATTCACCTCCATTGTCTGATCTGAGACACTTCAAATTTTTTCCTATCTCAATCTCAACCAAAGTTTTCTATTTCTTGAAAGTATCAAATACATCAGATTTATTATGAATACAATAAATCCAAGTTTTTCTAGTTGCATCATCAATAAAAGTCACATAATAATGCGAGCCACCAAGAGATGATACTTGAGTAGGTCCCCATACATCTGAATGCACAAGCTCTAATTTTTCACTCTTCTTTTCTTTCCCAACTCTGAGAAATATGACTCTCTTCTGTTTTCCATAAATACAGTTCTCACAGAAATCCAAATCAACATTCTTCAAGCCTGACAACAAATTTCTTGAGTGAAGAATCTTCATCCCCTTCTCATTCATGTGTTCGAGCCTATGATGCCATAATGTTGCATCTTCTCCTTTGGAAGTTAAAGCATTAACAGAGTTAGAAATACCATTTCATAAATACAATGTACCAACCTTTTCGCCTTTTACTATTACCAGGGCTCCTTTGGTGACCTTCCAAGTTTTATCTGTGAAAGTTGTCACACAACCTTCACCGCTTAACTGCCCTGTTGAAATCAGTTTTTTCTTCAGATCTAGAACATGCCCTACCTCCTTTAATAGCCATTGGTTTCCATTCTTCTATTTTACAAGAACCTTACCCATTCCAAAAATTTTACAGGGTTTATCATCACCCAAACGGACTTATCCAAAATCTCCTTGAACATAGTCATGAAAATATTTCTTATCAGGTGTGGCATGGAATGAGGCCCCTGAATCTACAACCCAATAATCAGTAACATTTTCGAAAGAAATAATCAAAGCATCTTGTAACACATCACCTGTCACATTTTCTTCATGATTGTTTTCTTGTTTTGCGTCTCCTTATTTTCCCTTCCGAGATCTACAGTATTTCATTAAGGTGTCCTTTATTTCCACATTTCCAGCACACTATCCCCGATTTGGACTTGGATCTGCCTTTCCTTGGCTTATTGCGATATCCTGAGCTCTTTCCTCTTTCCATTATTCTTCCCCTAGACTCTGCACTCAAAGCATTATCCGATGTCTCACCGGAGCTTTTCCATCACATTTTCTCGCTAAGGATAGCACCAACAACCTCATCAAAATTTAAAGTAATAGATCTAGAGATAGAGTTACTAATGTCCATAACTAAACCATTCCAGCTTTCTGGCAATGATCACAAAAATAACAGAGCTCTAACTTCATCATCAAAGTCTACCCCTACAAAACTTAACTGACTGGTAACTATATTAAAATCATTTAAATGGTCTGCAATAGATCCACCTTCCGATATCTTCATATTAACTAAACGTTTCATAAGAAATACCTTGTTTTAGGCCGAGGGTTTTTCATATAGTTTCGCCAACGCCTTAATCAAACCCTCTGTTGTTGTTTCCTTCAAAATATTGAAGGCTACTGACACCACGAGGCATAACGAGATTGTTCCAAGTGACTTTCTATCGAGAATCTCCCATTCTACGTCTGTCATAGCCATCAACTTCATTGTTTTTCCGCTTAATGGTAGATATAGATCTTTCTGATATAGATAGTCTTCCATTTGCATCTTCCACAATGGGAAGTTTTGGCCGTTAAAACTCTCGACCCTAAGCTTACCATCTTCCGCCATTTCTCCCACTCAAACTAGGAACCCTTCTTTCCTGCGATTTTATCAGCCAAATAAACCTTCGGCTCTGATACAAGTTGTTAGAAATTATATATTATAGAGCAATGAAACACATAAAATCTGCAGAAAACACAAGCACAAAAAACACATAAAACCAGAGAGACACATATATACGTGGTTCACCCAGTTTGGGCTATGTCCACCCCGAACAACCAGTCCTTCCTTTCTATTATCTAGCAAAATGAAGAGACACAACCTACAACAGATCCACTTTAATATCCTTTGTTCTCTCTCACAGTCTCATTCTATGTTTCTTGCTCTTAGAATACACATACAATACATAGCCGCAATACAATACCCTCATACAAGTGAGGGGTTGCCTTCTAGGGAAAAAAACCTTAAACTAAACATAACTTATATCGTCAGATCAGCTGCCCCCCCTGGACCCCCCAGGCAGCGTTTAATTATGGGCGACTTTGTCGCCCCATTAAGGTATAGGGTCTAATGTTGTGATACAAAATAAACAAGATAATCAGGCTCCACACCCAAAAAATGGGATGTAGAAGGACAGGCATGAAAGTTAAAGAGAGGGATGTGCATGGTCGGTCAAAGAGTTACTGAATGGGTAGAATATTAAAAAACAAAACACTCTATAAAACAAAACAAACTCATTTCTGTCTCTGCTAAATCATTTCCGCTCTATTGTAAGCCATTTTCGCTCTTGTAGGAAGCCATTTTGGCCATTTTAAAAATTCAGAGACAATACTGGAGAAAGGTTGTCACCATCATCGCCATTGGAAGGCTCAGTGAGGAAAATGAGTGTGTATTCAAGCACATCCTGGTATCTATGACCACTGTGAAAAACATAAAGGAAAGATAAGTTGTGAGAAGGCCGAGAGGATAAAACGTAGAAGGAAAAGAAAAAGATGTAGTGAGCAAGAGAAAATTAGAGTGATAAGAAGCATTCACAGCCAGAATTTCGGAAAAATTAATGGTGCCATCCAACAGAAAGAAAAATTCTCTGAAGTGAGGTAAGATTTGATTGTTTTAATGAATTTCGGGATTGTATCAATCAATCAAGCTCTGAGTTAAAGAGGGAGTGAATTTATTACAATATGAAAGTTTGTCATGTAACAAATTCTGCATTCAAACTATTTAAAAATGTGTTGAAAAGTTTTAAAAATACTCTACCATCAGTCAATCACAATTTTTTTTTTAATGAGGTTGGATTTGTTATGGATTTAAAAAATTCCATTTCAACTGAATAAGACCACAAGATCAGAGAAAAGTCGTAAAGAGAAAGTGCATAGAAGAAGGTAAGGTTGACACATTCTCCTCCACTGTGTTTTAATTCAAATGGAAAACAGAGAAGTGGAATTAAAATTCAAATGCATGAGAAAATTTTTAGTTCAGTTATAGATTTGTTTCCCAAAACACACTTAGTCTACAAATCTCAAACATAGCTTATGAAGCAAATGGAGGATAGATAGATGTGTTTTTGACAAAAGACATAATTGAGGAGCAATGAAGTAAGACAATTTACCATGAAATTTTGTTGATGCAAATGATTTAAGTTTCCGTTGATGAATATACATTGAATTTGGATGCAATGTTTTCGAAAATTTCACTGGAAATAAGGAGTGAAAAATACTGCCGTGTGTAAAAAAAAATTCAATTTTTTTTTTCACATAGTCCAATTCTTTTGCAAAACAGAGATTGATTTTAAAGAGAAAAAAAAGAATTAATAGAAGGTGTAATATTAGAAACATAAATTTATGTTTTCTTGCAACATTTTCTATCAAATTATTTTGTTTAATTACAGTAAGAGTACATTTTTCAAAAGAAAAGAGACAGAGAATTGGTTGGTTGTCAAAAGCAGTGAAGCATAAAGGTAAGCTTACTACCATAGTTACACTCAATTTTTAATTTTTATTTGCAAAATGAAATTAATTACAAGAGATGGTCACATAAAATGGTTTTCTAAACAAATGGCCTCCAGAGCAGAGCTAAAGGACTTTCAAATAGAACAATGGAGTAGGGAGACTGTGGAAAAAATTTATCAGTCAGGGTTGATAGTTTTTTTACAAAAATTCAGAGGTCGTAATGAGAGGGTTACAAAATAATTTGTAAATAACTTCACACAAAATGAAACTGTGGTGGGAAATATGCATATCTCTTTAAGTCCTGAATATATCTTTGAAGCATTATATTTATCATTTTCAGGAGAGTTATATCATAAAGGCTTACATTTTAGAGACAAAAGTTGGACATTTTTCCTAGATAAAAATAGGAAAGGCTCCTTTGACAGATAAAAAATTATTCTGAGGGAATGGTTTAATGAACCATGGGAAGAATTGGTGATAATAATTCAGAAATATTTCACTTGTGATACTAGATTCAGTGTAGTACATCTTTACCATGTAAGGATACTACAACACATAAAGGGAGACATAAGGATAAATTTGCCATATTTCTTCCACAGGAGTTTGATGAAAATTATAGAAAGCATTAAATCATAAGCCAAACCAAAACAAGTTCAATTCATTCACCAGGGAATCATTAAAATTCTTGTAGATCATCAACTGAAGATTAAAGGGATGGTTTGGGAAGATTTCCTAGCAGAAAATGGGTTTGTAGAACAAATTGTGGAAAACAAAATTAAACCCATAGAAGAAACAAGAAACATCATGCATACATCTCTTTATCCATCTACAAGATCAAAGAAACAACAGGGGGCAATACTTTTAGAAAAATAAACATCTTTCTTGACTATTCCCACGAGGCAAAAAGGGAAACATTCAGTAGAACCAGAGATACAAATCGTGGAAACTTATCCTATTAGAAAACATGCCACTGAAATTCTTGAAATATTGGAACAACAAGTCTATGATGATGCTTTACATAAAGATTCATGCTTTGAGAATAATGAAGTAGAAGCTGTTTCAGTTTCTAAAGATTCAAAAGAGGAAGATCAGAATCTTTTCAGAGTTAAAGAGCTTACTGATAGCTTAAAAATAAGAAAAATCATGGAAAGACACTTGAAAGAGGAGAATGAAAATTATAAACTGACCAATGAAAAATTGGTTCAAGAAAATGATAATATTAGTGAGGAGATGGAGAAGATGAAAAACAAAAACAATCTTCTCTACACACAGGTTTTCAAGTGGCTTCAGGAGAAAAAATCCTGGAAAGCTAAGTACGAGAAGCAGAAAGTAAAAAATTCCATCTATAAAGAAGAGAAGGGTAAGGACATGGATTCTATTTTGCACACATCACAACATGAGGTTATAGGATCAGGGATAGGATCAACTTTAGGACTCCGAAGGTCAAAGAGGAAACAACAAGCATGAGGGCATGCTTGATCTTCAGTTTAGGGGAGATGTTGGGCATTTTTTTTATATCTCTTTTTGCTTAAGAAATACATTTTATTTTGCCACATTATCCATCTATTTACCATAATATTCATCTTACATTGAACTAAAGATGCATATACAGGTATTTAATTTATGTTTTTCAATTATTAGATGTTTTTGTAAAAATTGGAATTTAAGTGCAATTTTGGACATCGTCAGAAATTCCCGTAATAGCATGATGGTTTTCATATGTGCAGGACACTTGGGCTCGAGCTGGATATCTTTCTAGAAAGCTCGAGAACTAGGAGTAACACTACACCTATTGGTACAGTCAGAATGAGCTTGAATAGGCTTAGTCAAAGGCGATCAAACATGACCAGTCTTTATGAAGGATCCCTACAAACTAGGTCAAAACTCTTATTTTGTGGGATTTTTCCAAATTATGATGGATATGATAGATGAATACGACTTGATATGATAGGATAAGGATATTTATGATTACTTGAGATATTTTAGATCAGTTTGTTAGATATTTCATCTATTTAAGCCTCACACTTTGAAGGATTTGACAATGGAACTTGTATGACTTATTATTATTATCTTTGAGACTTGAAGACATCATATAAGATCTGTTCTACCATATTTTGATGCTGTTACATGCTGATTGATTGCTTGAAGCCTTGAGTAGCTGAGTTTACCTATAGTGCACAAGGCAAGGGTGGAAGGGCCCCCACACCGAGCTAAGTGCACTTCTTAATTTTCATAACTGTAATTTGTGAATTAGTTCGATTAGATTTATTATTTCCTGCTTTCATGTTTTCACAATGGTAATGATGATATAATGAAACCAGTAATTAAGGAAAACTAGGATCTCTGAACATAGAGCCTCTTGATTATTATTTCATATATCTGAATCTATTGTTTAGTGTTATATTTCCTGCTTTCATGTTTTCACAATGGTATTGATGATATAATGAAACCAGTAATTAAGGAAAACTACGATCTATGAACATAGAGCCTCTTGATTATTATTTCATGTATCTTAATCTATTGTTTAGTGTTAGATTTCCTGCTTTCATGTTTTCACAATGGTATTGATGATATAATGAAACCAGTAATTAAGGACAACCAGGATCTCTGAACATAGAGCCTCTTGATTATTATTTCATATATCTTAATCTATTGTTTAGAAATTAATTAAGTTAGTTTTTATTTGTAATATTCATTTCACTAACCATCAATAGTTCATATTCTAAATTTGATTGTGATTGAAACCCATATAATTTGGGGATGCTTCTAAGTTCACCAACCCAGATTGATATTAAATACTTGCATTAATTTGCAACAGTAAATTGACCCAACTATACCATTTCACAATATCTCTTATGAGGGTGCATTGAAAAAGGTGTATATGGATGGAATCCTCTGTAATCAAGTTAGAGGAACACCACATGTGAAATGAGAAAACATGGTTAGTGAGATCCTCTCTGAAATTCCCTTAAAAATTGGGTATATTGGATGGAAGATTGGTTAGAATAGGTGGCCAATTCAGATTGTGGTGGAGAGGATCATTAATGAGTTGGTTCAAATTAGGGAGACTTAAACTGACCATGTAAGGGAGCAATGGTTGAGTAGAATACATTCCTTTTGAGGTTCCAATGTTTCCTCCAGAAGGGGGCACAATGGTGTCAGGATAAAGAAAACACTAAATACTAGAGGAAAAGGTTGAAGAAAAATAACAAAAGAGAGCAAGAAAATACTAAGTGCAGTGGTGAAAAGTGCAAGCTAAATATTATGTATTGTTATTCTACTTCATACAAGTTCGTCTTATAAAGAGAAAAATGACTCCTAGCCTAAATGTTAACTACTCCTCAAACAAGCCCTAACTATGTTTCTGATGACCTTCCAAAAAAATTATTACTTGCAAGGCTTGATATCCGCAAGAAGATTCATCTAGTGAAAGGTAGGGTAAAGGGATGGTTTCTACCCACAACTACCTTATATAGGGTGTTTTAGCTTAAGAATGGCCACTAAGTTACCTCTCTCCAACATGGGAGAGTGAATCTTCAGATTTTGGGTAGTAAATCTTGGACATATATTCCCTACCAAGAGGTGGGCAGCCTATAAGGGGAATTTTCGGTATCCTTGGCCTAAGCTTAACCCCCTCTTAAACGGGTTTGCACTCGACTCTGGTTTTAACTATTGGAGGCTCGAGGATTTTAAGCTCCCTAAATGGGAAACTACTATGTCTCAATGTAAATGATCTATGGGCTATATTGGGATGCCTATCCCACCTAACCTAACCTAACTAATAGATTCTTTAGCCCTAGTGCCCAAGCACGCTTAAATCTATGTTTTTTGTTAAGTTATTAGTGTGAATGTTTAAGAGTCTTGGCTTGGCAGGAAAAAACCAAGCGCATGTTTGTTTTAGGAGTGCAAATGTGTGTGCAAGAGTGTGTTTCAATGGGTTGCTTAGAGAATGTTTTAAATTGCGATGTGCTGCTAGAAAATAAAGCTTGAAACTGTAAACTATACTGAAAAATGAAAAACAAGAAAACAATTGAACTGAACACATTATTTCCCACCCAAGATGCTAGGAATACAACGCAAAAGACTACGAAAATATAAGAAGCACAATGGAAAATGCAACCAAGAGATATGTGGGGTTAGGATCTAAGGTCAATGCTACTGGATTTATGCAAAAAACACCAGAAAATAAGACTGTTTAAAAGTTGGAAAATAACAACAAATAAACGGTATATAGGAGGACACCTAAAAAGATCTTAGAGGAATGTTACAACACAAGGTTCAAAGGGAATCCAAAGTGATTGTTAATTTTGGGAAAATAGGTCCAAACTCCATGTTGTACTGCTTAGATGACGATGCCAATACTTTTATTGGATTCCTCTTTCAGAGAGGTGCAAGATTGATCTAAAGATCATCTTGATCGGATGAGCAGAACATTTATTTTGAATTTATTCCACTTATGTGCAATGTCAGCTAGAATTGTAATGTAGGTTTGAGAGCCAAACAGATGTGTCACACACCCTCACAGATGGATATAAATTGGAGAGACTTGGAGGTCATTTCATCATCAACTCATCACACACTTCTCTCTTGTGTTTGATTGGTTCGATCACTTTTGGAGGCACTTTCTTCTCACACATGTGGAGCAACAGCTAGGGTTTTTTTGGTGTAGATCTGTCTAGGGCTTCAACGCAGGTTTGACCAGCATTGACTTTGGTCAAATCTTGGTCCGTTGACCTCCAAAATTCACAAAAATTTTGATTTCTAAAGGCTGCATTGATTGGCACACATATCGAGGCTAAACATTGACTTTGACCTTGCTGCGTTGACTTTTTGCTGCTACTGTTTTGCATTGACTGGACAATGTTGACTTTATGGAGCTATATTGAGGGTTGTGTGACACATTTGGTTGGCTTAACTAAAGAAAAATTTGCTGGTTGAAGCATCCTGTTGACTGCCGTAATGCCACCATTCTTCATCTTTGTTTGACAAAATATAAGTATATTATTGGCTTATCTTCTGTTGATCTATTGGTATGTTCTATCAAATTTTTCTTTCATGTTTATGTGATTAATATTTGGTATCAAGGTATATAAGTTTGAAGTAAATTTACATAGAGCATAAAACACTTTAAAAAATTTAAGAGCTAAGGTGAAGACAAAGCCCAAGCTTGTGTTGAGAGCAATCATCGAAGAAGTAGCATTTGTCAATGGCCTATGGGTACCTGAAATTATAATGGCTTCAAAGCTGATGATAAGTTGACTGACAAGTCTGATTATCATGCTTGGAATATGTCTTTGGACTTGGTCTTGGAAGATCAAGAAGTCATGGACTATGTGGAAGGAAAAATCCAAGAGCCTCCATCAACTGCACCCACTACCACAGAGACGAAGTATATAAAAGGGGAAACCAAAGCTAAGCTGATTATTCGAGATTCCATCCATAAAATTCTAGTTGCTTACATCTCTAAGTTGGGTACATCTAAAGAGATGTATGATAAGTTGGTCAACATGTTCAGGGCTAACAATGAAAATCAACTTATTTTCTTTAAGAACCAATTGAATAATCTCAAGTAAGGTAAGGATGAATCTGTTCAATCCTATTTTCTGAAGCTGACCGAAATCAGGAATAACCCTCTCGCTATTGGGGAAACAATAACTGATCGAGAAATGGTTCTCATTTCTCTTGGAGGTCTCCCCCTTGAATGGCCTGTATTTAATACTACCTTTCTCAATAATAATGTGATTCCTGATTTTGATGAAGTATTGTCAAGATGCAATCAAGACGAGACAAGAATGATGGAATATGAAAATGAAGGTAATGTTTCCTTCACTGTTCGTACTAAGAAGAAGAATAATGGTGGTCTGAGGAACCATGGAAGATCAGGGGCCAAAGGAAAGAAAGGAAGATGTTACACATGTAACAAGTTTTGCCACTATGCTAGAGAATGCCCTAATAGAAGGGATTCTCCAAGGGACGATGACAACAACAATAGGGGGAATGGCAATCAAAGCAACAACAGGTTCAAAGGAAAGAGGAGGGCTCCCTCTGGTCGTAATGGAAATGGGAAACCTTTCAAAAGGTCAAGAAATTCCAGGTATGATGAATCTAATGTTGTTGACATTAAAAGAAATGAATTCATTCTTGTATCTGCCCTCTTTGTTGCATCTCCACCGAAAACCCTGGCTATTTGGTTGATTGATAGTGGTGCTTCAAGGCACCTCACTAGTTTTAAAGAAGCCCTCTCTGATTTGATTGATAAGGATACTAATTTGAAAATTATCCTTGGAGATAGTGCCACCTATCTCGTGAAACAGACAGTTACTGTGACCCTCCGTTTATCTCAAGGTCAAGTCCTCCGTTTGAAATATGTATTGTATGTACTTAATTTGAAGAAGAAACTTGTGTCTATTTTGGCCATGGAAGACAAAGGTTTCAAGGTGGCATTCGTTGATGGAAAGGTACACATCTAGAAGAAGAGATTCAAGGAAGCTCTCACTATTGGTATTAGAGTTGATACACTCTACCAAGTTGGAGGAAGTCCATTGGGGGCTATGACACGTGATATAATTCGTCAAACCAAATTATGGCACTGAAGGTTTGGGCACCTTCATTACAAAGCCATTCCCGAAGCAATGAAGGTGGTGATAGGGATGCCCGAATTCAAAAATGATCATGAAGGTGTATGTCAAGGTTGTGCCAAAGGAAATCATACAAGGGGACCTTTCCCCTAAAGTGTCACAAAGACATATGATGTCTTGCAATTGATACATTTTGACTTATCTGGTATGCTTCCTGTGACATATTTGGAAGGATTTTCCTATTACATGATGTTTATATATGACTTCTCTCACAAGACCTAGATATATTTATTGAAGAAGAAGGAAAAAGCATTCAAATGGTTTCGTACCTTCAAGCCCTTGGTGCAAAATCAAACAGGAAAGAAGATCAAGATTTTGAGGACTGATAATGGCACTGAATATGAGTCAAACGAGTTCAATGACTTTTGCAGAGAAGCTGGCATTAAGAGGGAGACCACAGTCATGTATACTCCTGAGAAAAATGGCGTTGCTGAAAGAAATTATAGGACCATTGTTGAAGATGCCCGTGCCATGCTATGTGACCAAGGTCTTCCGAAGTTTCTATGGGGAGAAGCTGTGAACACTATTGGGTATGTAAAAAAGTGATGCCCACATTCTACTTTGGACTCCAAAACTCCTGAAGAAGTATTCTCTGGTAAGAAACCTGATGTTTCTCATTTTAGAGTTTTCAGTTGTCCTGTTTTCTTTCATGTGCCGAAAGAGAAGATAAGCAAGCTGGATGCTTCTAGAAAGAAGGGAATGCTTGTGGGTTACAGTGAAACTTCGAAGGCATATAAAATCTATGTGCTTGGTCAAAGATAAGTGGAGATATGCCACAATGTCACATTCGATGAAGATGCTTCCCTAAGGAAAGTGATAAATCTTCCTAGCTCTAAGGAAGACAATGATGAAAGAACAAGGAAGCAGGAAGAGTCGAAGGATGAGATGATGCCCGATGTTAAAGGACAAATGGACCCTATTGATCCACCTCCTGCAATGAATAGAAGACCTTCATGGTTCAAGGATACTCTCGAGTATGCCGAGAGACATATTGCCCCAAGGAGGAAATTTTGTTAAAGCAAGAAGACGAATAGATACCAAGGGTAAGGCTAGCTGCCATGAGTACAATCGTACAATTTGAACCTAGATCATTTGAAGAAGCCATTAAGTATAAAGTTTGAAAGGATGCCATGCACAAAGAGTACAAGTCCATTATGAATAATGATGTCTGGGATGTGGTCCCGAGACCAGAGGACAAATTTTTTGTCACCTCGAAATGGATCTATAAGATCAAGCATGGATTTGATGGTAATGTTGAAAAGTACAAGGAAAGATTTGTTTCCCGAGGCTTCTCTCAAAAGGAAGGAATATATTATGATGATATTTTTTCACTTGTGGCCCACTATACAACCATTCGATCTATTATTTCCCTTTCTTCCAAGCAAGGATGGAGTCTCCATCAGATGGATGTGAAGAATGCTTTTCCGCATGGTTCGATAAAGGAAGAGGTGTAAGTGGAACAAACTCCAGGGTTCGAAGTCCAGGATAGAGAAAATTATGTATGTAGGTTGAAGAAAGCCCTCTATGGATTGAAGCAAGCCCCTAGGGCTTGGTACAAGAGGATAGATATCTACTTGATGAAGCTGGGCTTCACTCGAAGTAATGCTGATATGAAGCTTTACTTCAAGGTTGATAGAGAAAAGCCTCTCATTCCGGTTCTTTATGTGGATGATCTCTTTATGACAAGTGTTGACCCTCTCATTCATTAGTGTAAGAGGGAGATCGCTTCTGAGTTCGAGATGAAATACCTAGGAATGATGCATTACTTCCTAGGCTTTGAGTTTTGGAAGAAACCTGGCAAGATTTTCCTCTCTCAGGGAAAATATATTGTGAATCTACTGGAGAGATTTGGTATGGTGGACTGTAAGTCTGTATCGACTGTGTTCGTGTGTTTGGTGCATGCTTGTACGAAATCAAACCAACTTAACGAGTGTGGTTTTCCCTCTTAAGTTATTGGTCACAGGCAGAAAAGATATGGGGTCAAGCAAGTTAGTGGAACATGCTAGAACATAAACATACTAGATAGAGAAAAAACATGCATATTCAAACATAAAAATTAAACTAAAACTAAAACAAATAACACAAAAGCTCTAAATAGAGTCAAACAAATTCAATAATCCAAACAACGATGCTTACGTCCCCTCTTATTGAGTGCTGGTAGGAAATGACTCATGAAACTTTAACCCACTTGCTAAGGGGCCCTTAGAACTTGGGGTTCTAAGTTCTGATGCAAGGATGTATTTACTTCTAAGCTGCCTTGGCACAAAGTATCCCTCTCTCTACTATGGTGGACTGAAGTTGTTGGATAGCCAACAAATGATTCCCCTCTATCTCTACTCTGGAACACACATTGTTAGTATTGTTTGGGGCAATTATGGCGAGCATAACAATGTGCTCTCAAGTTGTTCATCTCTTGGTGGCCTTTTATAGGAGAATTCAAATCCACCTTCCCTCTCTTGGTAAATTGTTGATGGTGATCCAAGAGAGGATAGTGATTCCATTGTGTGCCACATTTATTCTATTGTGTGCTCCCTTGATGTCCTAAGGAGGCTTGGGTGGCTGTCCTTAGGTGGCTTCAAGTGTGGAATCAATGTCCTGGAGTGTGATTTTTGTGGTCCCGGAAAGTGACTTCCGTCACTCCCATAATTGCATGATTTTTGGGTCAAAAGGCGCGCAAAGGCATGCTTATTGAAGGATTTTGCACGCAAAAGAATTTATGACTAGTTCAAATTTGATTTTTCCTCAGACCTTAGATATTTTTAAATACTTTCCAGATTCTCTAATGTCTCTCAGCCCTGTAAATCCTTCTGCCTGACATTAAATAATGTCATCTTTGCTTGTATGATCCAATGTTAACAGTTGCCCCATAATGTGTGAGGTCTAGGAAGAACTGTATAGCCGAAATACATTATAGTTTCTTTTATGTATACTATGCGTAGAGAGAGAGAGACCTATGTGTAGCTCAGAATTGGAGACACCCTGCACCGGTTCAAAGAACGACCATGTCCTGTGGGACCCCTGTAAGAAAATATAATACAATATATAAAAATTTTCTATGAGGTGGGCATGTCACGTGCTCGTAATTCTGTGGCTAGTTAGATAAATCTATTTGACAGATACATGTTCTATTTATGTCACTAATATGGTAGGGATTTGTTGGTTGATGACGACGACTGTTGACATCCTCAGGGGCATTTTTTATTTCACAATAGGTGGAATGTGGTACCCATATGCATAAACTTGGTATGGCATATAACTGCGCATTGTATGCATAGGTGATGGCTGGGACCTTCCTGTGTAAGCATTTCTAAAAGAGATGCTTATGAAGGCACGGGTCTTCGATGAATTTGATCAAAGTGCAATGGTTGTAAGGTAGGATACCATCTTGGAATGAAAGCTTGTGTTTTATTCGAATGTTAGGATAATAGATGACATCTGTGGTCAATGATGTCTCCCACAATTCCACTTGAGGATGCCCCCTTTTTGCAAGCCAAGGTACCGCTTACTTTTTGGAAATTAGTTGTTGAAGTCGACAAAAAAGGAAGCCTCAATCAAACGAGGGGGTCACTGATGTGGAGGATCAGGATCCTGGATGTGATGGGTTTAACGTAGGCATGGTGGCGAGGAGTGATTGAAAGCTGATGATGTGGATTCAGTGGCCCAAAGTTGGAGTATAAAAGGCAGCTTGGTGGTCGTCATAATTATTTTTTATGGGGAAATCGTTGGAGTCTGTAGGACTTCCACGGTGGGTATAAAATGGTTATGAATGTCATAGTGGATTTTTCGTGAAGGTGGTATACTCCGATCAAGGGTGTTCAGGGACTGCTTCCATGGGAGAAAAAATGAATGAGTGGGTGGGGGAAATATTGCATCATTTGCAGTCCTTGTACACTTACCAAAAGAATAAAATAATAGGGTTTGGTTTGTACAAAACACAGAGACAGGGGCCCCAAAACATGAAAGTGTTCGCTCACTGATGACGAGAGGAGGGTGTTTTGCTAAGGGTGGGGGCCCCATTGGTTGGTTTCATGTGTGAGGTTGACGAAGTAGATGAAAAATTATTGCAGATGGGGTTATGGTGATGGAGGAATGGTGGGCCAAATGCGAGGCGTGGTAGTGCGCTTTTGATATGCTTGTACAACCTGACCATCTGGGAAAGGGGCTTTATTTTGTATGGTAAAAATTGACCTTATGCATGGTGGATGGATGGGCATGAGGTGATTCCTGGACTAAAGTGGTATGGCCATGGCATCACTTTTGCTGTGATATATGGTCTACTGTGGGTGATGAGCGCCATGGAGGGGAGGCTCTACCAACCAATGCGGATGTTTATCATGTTTAGGGCAAGGTGATGATAAACACGGTTAGATATGTGGAACCTATGGTTAATTTATGATGGAGAAATGATGTCAGGATATGTAAAGTTTTCTGGGACTCTATCATGTTGGGGGTAAAATGATACCTGCTCTTGAAACTTCCAGTGGATGAAGTTGTGGATGGTTTGCGAGATTTCCTACAAAAACAACTACTTCAAGTGAAAGCATCTTCTTTATCAAACATTATTGAAAGACATGAGCTTTAAAAATAAGATGAGAGAGGGCATACCTGACGGTCTTGAATTTTTTTTTTTTTTTTGGGAGTGTGAATGTGTGGCATCACCTCTGTTCGTTATGGAGTGCTGATCATAGTGCTGCTTTCAGTTCAGAGAACGAACCTTCTGAGATCTCGTTATGGTCCTCCAAAGTTTTTGAAAAGGGAGATATATAGGTGAATATGGCCCTAATTCAATTCATTTGTGCTTGTTGAGTTTTTTGAGAGGTCATAGGTTTCTGTGGAGTAGTCCTTGCCATTGCGGTTAGCCTGAGCACCAGGGATTAGCTATCATGCCCAGGTAACCTCTATGATGCCCTGCACTTTAAATTTTTCAGTCTAAGGGTGCTGGGGTCCGTACAAAACTAGTTTGTACAGATTTTGAGCAATTTTTACCTTAGATTGCATGGGTGATCAGGGTAAGAGCGCGCCTTCTGCGCACGTTTTTTCTGGTTTTGCGTGCTTTAGGCGCTATTTTCCCCTCTTTTGGCGTAGCTTATGCACGCCTGTGAGAAATAAAAGCACACCTTTAGCGCGCCTTTTTGAGGGACAGGTGCTCAAAAAGTTCGAGGCACATTTTTAACTTTTTTGCCTATTTTTTGATGTTTTTTATGTTATTGATGGGTTCCTATTTGGATGATAGGATGTTGTGGAGGGAGCGGGATTGGTCCAAGCTCTATACTGCATTAGCTGCTGATGGTCAGGCGCGCTGACAGTTGGTGCAATGGGGTCTCCTCAAGTTTGTGGAGAACAAGCTTCTTTAGTCAAAGGATCAAATGCTGCGTTACTAGATCCAACATTGGCACAGGAGGCGAAACGTGTTTGTGTTGCATGGGACTGAACTTGCTATCCATCCTAAGATGTATATATACTTTGTGACTGGGCTGCTGCCTTAGGGTGAGGCATTGCGGTATCCACTCCCTTCTAGGAGGGTGTATTTTGAGAGGTTCCAGGCGCGTCATTGTGGTGGGGTGCCCCTTACGGAGGGGTGCATTGCCATTGCCTCGGTGACAGACTTGGCCAAGAAGTGCACTCTAGCGGCTACTATGCGACTTGCAGGGTTGTTGGCTCCACATCAGGCATCAAGACCATAGGTTGGAGTCTTATGCCTGCTGAGGGCTGGGATTTTTTTTTGTTTTACCCGCTTCTGCTATGACGGGATGGTGGCACATCTTAACAAGTTATGAAATAGATCAAAGCTGTTTATGTACGCCAGTATTCTATGCTGCATCATGTATGAGAGGGTGGTGCTGTTGAGACTGGTGGTGGCGGTGCCTCCTGGGGGGCCACGGGAGCCTCGCATGAGGAGGTGGGCTCCTGTGATGCCGCGAGGAGGTGGGGGTCTGGTGGGGTGTTACTAGAACACCACGAAGGAGGCCTAGTTTGAGGTCAACCCCCAGATGTTTCTGCCATTCCCATATGTAGGGATGGACTTTCGGGGGGATCCAGAGATGGGTCTCCCTCCTGGTTATGCTTGGGGGCCAACATGTATGTTTTATATTTTCTGCATTTATTTGAGTATATATGTTTTTATGTGTTTTGATGGTGACACTGACATAGTTTTGGTTACTCTTGTAGATGTTGGCGAGGTAGGTTGCTCCGTGGCTTGATTGGTCGGCCACGGTCCTCTTCGGAGACCTCAGGGTGGTCATGAGGGGCTGGGAGTAGATATTGCACAACTTCAGGGTGGTGGATCTGGTGGTAGTACTGGCCCTTCGAGAGAGGGCAGTAGCTCGGTTGTTGCTGAGGCTGCGATCGAGCGAGCTCGTGCCTATGTGGAGGCGATGTGTGATGATGCGGAAAAGTCTCACATTGCTAATATGACAACTTGGGTGTCAGTTCTGGAGGATGCCTAGGATAGAGTGGACTGATTGACCCAGGGGATGCCTTCTCGAGGCTTTCTGGATGACCTCGAGGAGGTTTGGCTGGAGACGCTGATGGCTCGGGAGAGGGACTATCAGCCTGTTTTACGTCGGGTGGCAGTCTTAGTTTTGACGACGGCTCTAGTAATGGTACCGAGAGCAGCTGTGGGTACAGGTGCCCCATCTGGGGGAGAACCACCCTAGAGTTTATTTGTACATGGGGAAAGCACCCATTATGAGGATGCTTCCCCTATTTTTGATGACTTTTTGTGTATCTTTGGGCTGACCGATGGGTCAGAGCCACTATTTTTTATACTCAGACACATACACTATGATATATATATGAGAGATATTTTTTGCGGCTCTACTTGTTGTGCCCCCTGTTTATGCTTATGGATGATGTTATGCTGATGGATATCTATGTTTTCTATGTTTTTTGTTTTTTACATGTGATGGTTTATTTAATATGAATTCTAGTTTAGAATATTGTTAGCTATGCGATCAGCTGTTTGGTTTTGACTCCTTGGCACATGTGTAAATGTAATGTAGTCAAATTGTCTGCTTAATCTTTTTGCACACAAATATTTTCTAAATAGATGTGAATCTCTTATCTCAAATGTTTGGTTTAACTGCGACACTACTAACTGGGAATCGAGGTAGACATGCATATGGCATATACCCTAATGGAGGGCGTCGCACATAAGTCCAATGACAATGTCATATTCTACCTGATTGTTTGTTGTTGAACCGATACACACATGATTGGTGTAGATTGGTGATCGGTCAGGGTGATAGATGACCCATGCAGCTGCTGCTAAACTTTGAGACCATTGTGATGCTCCATCGGCAAATCTGAAGTAATGTTTGGTTTGGTAATCCATTGTGGCACTAGAGCGCGTTTTGTTATAAGTATTTTGGTCAAAAATTTAAATTGGTTGGGTTTGTGTACGTAAAATCTAGGGTAGGGCCTCCTTGGCCCTTATGGGTAGAACTTCTCGAGGTAAAGGTCGTTGACGGGGTTGCTGAGGCATGTCCCGTCTAGCTCCGTCAAGATGTATGCCCCCTGGTGGAGGCAATGTTTTATGATGTGGGGTCCTTTCCACAACGTTTTGAACTTTCTTGGACCTAGGGCTTATTTTGTGACTTCATAGCAAAGGAATAGTTCTCCCTCGGTGAATGAGCGAGGCTTGATTTGGCAGTCAAATGATGCTTTAACCCTTTTATTATGGGCCTCGCTGTGTTGTAGCAACTGTCATCAGCTTTTGTCGACAAGCTCTAGTTGTACTAGGCACTGTTCTAGAGGCTGGGTATCATCAAGGTTTTTGATGGCGGCATTCAAATTTGGAATTTTGCGGAAATCAACGCAGAAGTGTAAGGACCCCTAACCGTTTGCGATAGGCATAAGGTGGTAATACTAGGACGTGGGGGTGACTGTAATCATGTTTCCGATATATGATGATACAAATCATATGTGGTGTATCATGTCATCAGTGTTTGGTGGGGGAAGAATCTTGGTGATGGGAGTTTGCATAAGCGCAAGGTTGGGTTCCCCACTAGGATGGTCAATTTCCTGGTGGTGGAAATTGTGCTTGGTGCAGAGGTGCCTGAATGTTTCCATTAGCAGGCATACCTCTGGTTCATGGTTTTGGCCGATGCAAATGGTGCATGGTACCATTGTGCCAGCTAAGTAGATTGTATGGGAATCAACACTACTCATCGTCCCAAATGTGGACGCTTGGAAAGGATCTGTAGTAGAAGATGAGGTCTTCTGCTTCCATTTTCATGTTGTCAGCTTGGGTGTGTCTAACTCTATGGGGGAGTGTAGACATAACGTTGCTCTTGCCACTCTTAGCTTGGGGAGATGCTCACATTTAATTGTATGGTGAAAGTGTGAGAAAATCTGGCAATAGGTATGCGTGATCTTCTCTTGGTTAGAGAGAAGCCTCTGTGGCCAAGAAGAGACTATGCGAAAGCTTCTTGTGAGGGGCTTCATTTCTTTTCACTGATTGACTCGGTGGTAATTCAGGTCGCATATTCCATATGTTATCCTAGGTTTTCCCTAGGTCATGCTTGGTTGGTGCGTCATCCCAGTTTTCCCATTATGCCTGTGTGGGCCGTGTGGGGTTACTGGCCTAGGGGTGATGTAATTTATATATCGTTTGAGCTCATTGTCCCATTTCTTATCTATTGTATGAATCATATCAATGAGGGGACAAACTCATGGGATATAGGTACATCACCATCCACAGTGATTGCCTTGACATACTGGGCAAAATAGCCTAGATATGGGGGTCCTGTTGTGCTCAGTTTGTGGTTTGGCAGGGTACCAACATTGTAATGCTACTAAATCAAGGTGAATGGTGACCACGTGATTGGGAATTTTACATAACGCGCATGTTGGTCTTCTCTATAGAGAGTAGTTGGGGGTAACTACGGGTTCCTTGATTGGTCACTTTTTAGCCGACAAGAATAGGATGGATTTGCTCATCATCTCTTCTTGGGAGAGGCGGACTATAGCTGAGTGAAAACTAGCAAGTGCTAATCAGAATCGGGGGATATAGTGACAATGTTCCAGAAGGTGGTTGTCGGCACATAAAGGGCATGTGAACTACGCTGCTCGCAAGCCAATGTAATAAACCCATTCTATGGGATACCATCTGTGGATTATTTCCAAGGCCGCGTGTTCCTCGATGAAGTGACCACGTTCATCTCACAGTGTGCATCGTATGATAGGAGGGGGAAATATGAATGAGAGCCTTTCTGGTGACCGTCGTTCCTCCTGTAGGTACAGGATGGTATGAGGTTCATCTCTAGATGACTGGGTGGATGGATCCTCTTGATAGGATCACTCGATGGAATGCAAGTGTCTGTATATCGTGGGATATCTAGGAAATGATGGGTATAGTGCCCATAATTGCTGCACATAGCGCATACGTGATTGGTATGCAATTATTTTCCGTTACCTTTGGTGGTAGGTTCCTTTTTATGGGAACACGGTGTTGCGATGTCTGCCTCAGAGCCGAGGAGAGGTTTTAATTCATCCAACTCTGGGAAGATATGGGTAAGGTGTCCTATTACATCAAATATGACATAAACAAATGATTCCTGTTGTATGGCGGGAGTCTCCACCCTCTTTCCTCTCTTATTTTTCTTAGCTGTAATCATCGGTTTTGCAATGGGAATTTCCTTTGCAGGGATGTTTTCGACCGTTTCCTGAATGGGTGGGGCCTCTTTGAGACTGAGGGGATTTAACCCTATGGCAGTGATGTGTGTGGCTCCTGTCCCTATAGGGGGAATGAGATACCAAAATGGTATTGCAAACGATATGTTTGGTAACACCACTGTTGCCAAAACCTGTTGGGATACGAAACTAGCTGGGGGGTAGAGGAAAGGGGTTTGGGAAGAGGCGTAGCTAGAGAGGCTATTGTGGCTGAGGAATAAATGTCACTAATGCTTGTTTCCATGTACTGAATAGCTTCGGTGCTTGATGTGGACATCATGCACACCGGAGTCCCTATGACATTAGGTGATGACTCAGGTATAATGGGGGGATCTCCTAGGAATGATCCTAGGATGGATGACGGCTTGAACTGGCCAGCGCTAAATTCTTGGTACTGTGAAAGCATGTCTATGGATGTATCTACATAGGGTATAATTACATCGATATTTTTTAGGGGTCGTATTTCGCTATGTGTCAATTGGTCGACAGTAACGATGCGGTCCTCATGGGGAAACATCATAGTGCAGAAGATAGAGAAGGCTATGGCTGACATGGCGTACATATAACTCCAAACAAGGAGTGTCCAAGTGAGCGTTCAAGACTTCAATTTCTATAAGGACCATATTTCTGGCTAAGTAGATAGGGACATTTTGGTAGAGACCGATGGGGGTTGAAGGGCGATCATCATATGCTCTAAGCGTGTTGACTTATGGTTTTAGTTCGGGAGACCTAAACTTCTGCAAAACATTTTTCGACATGATGCACGTGGATGCACCCTCATTAATGAAACATCGGTGAATGGTTATATTTTGGACCGACACTAGGATCTGAAAGGCAACCATCGAAGGAAGCCTAGGGGTGGCTTTGTCTAAATCAAAATCCATTAGGCGTGTATTAGTGGGAGATTGAGCTAAATCATCCACGCTACTATAGTTATGGGCTACTTTGGAATAGTTTCATGCTCGCCTAGTCTGTCCTTTAGCCATATTTGGAAAAGGTTCAATAGGCATCTTTGATATGGTCAAAGGTGCAGTTGGTGCACTGGTACTAGCCCCTGACGTATTGGTGTCTGGTGGGGTATCGTAATTTCGATTCCGTGTTTGAAAAAACATCTCTTTGCCAGTCATATAGATTTTGTGGCTGTTTTTTACGGAGTTGTCGGGATTTTGTTTCTGAGTGCTAACTGTCCCTTGATAGGGGAAGGGATCCTGCATCACTGTTGTCTACTGGGAAGATCCCCCTTGTCCTTGGTTACTCTACAACTTCTTCAACTCAGGGAGATCGAGACAGTGGTGAGTGTAATGGCCGTACTGGGCCACAGATCAAACAAGTGTAGTTTGTTCGAAGAGGTGGCCTTTTGTTCTACCGTTGGGCATTCCTTGAATCTTGCTTTTGATTTCAGTTGGAGTTGCCTCCAGCCTGAGATCATGGAGAGTGCTGCTGGTTGTTGCCCCCTGTTTGGGATTTCCTCTAGGCTTTTTTTTCCCTTTTCTCTTAACCACGTTAGGAGGGTAGTTCTCCTTGTTATATGGTTGGCGCGGTTGGTTTTGGGAAGGCTGCACAAAGTTCACCTATGCATTATTCTACACAGGTGGGTGTTGTGCTGAGGATTGAGCATAATGCAGTCCCTGGTTTGCAACTGGATGTCATGGGGGAGATCTTCCGTTATTATGTCTATCTGTGTACTGGGTCCCCTAAGCTGGAGGATAGGGTCCTCTATGGTGATACGACGACACCCTACTAGTCAAATTTTGCAGAGGCATGTGATGACTTTGATAACCAGGTTGTGATACGTTCTAGGTAGAAGCATACATGTAATCAGGGTTTTGAACGCTGCTGCTTAGGTAAATTTGGGTCAATGACCCAATTAAACCGTTTGTAGAGTTCAACGTGCCTAGAAATTTTTTGTAAGTTTGCAGGCGCGGGGTGTTTGGTAGGATGTTGTAAATATACCTTGATTGCGTATAGATAATCTCGAGTTTTTGGGCCTTACTAATGGCGTCCTCTTTGGATATGGGCCTTTGTTGCACCACATGATTCGAAATCTCTACAGTGAGAGTTTTCAGGAAGATGTCTAACAATACTCGATCGTCAAGGTTGGATTTACACAAATTACGATGTTGTTGCCATTCGTGGAGATGGTCTGAGATATGGACAGTGGGGGATTGCCTAAAATGAGTCATTAATTCCATTCTAGAATCATGGTGGACGGGTAACTAAAAATAGGTCAGGAACGCAGTGGTGAGGGTGCTAAAGGTTCCATGTGTAGTAGAGGGTTTCTCCACATACCATTTCAATACTACTCCCATTAGAGTGTGTTGAAACAGTCTTAGTAGAATAGTATCATCAATGATGTTGTTGGACAAGGACCACAGGTGGAAAGTCATGAAATGATTTACTGGGTCTTCCGCTTGCTTTCCTTCGAAATTTGGAATGTTTGAAGGGAGCTTCGTGGGCATGGGAGGCCATATGGGGTTGTGTGAAATGGGGTCGTTTGTCAACTTGGTTAAATATGGTAGATTCAATGAAGCTAGAAAAGGTGACAACGAGGTTGTAGCCATTGCGACTTGTGAAAACACAATGTTCTGGTTAGGAAGAGGGTTTATCTGTGACGTACCCTGCTGTGTATTCGACTGGATTCTCGAATGGGTAGCAATTTTCTGCCCTCTAGGGAGTGGTATGTGGTGTGGCGTTGGGAGACCGAACAGGGTTCCCAACTAAGGATGCCCCTATAAAGGACGAACCAATAATGGTGGCAACGTTTCGTCTTTGACGCCTAAATGGTGAAAGACCTGGAACCCCTCCCGGTATGGGGAGAGGTCCAAAAGACGTCTAGATTGACAAGGTCCCGTTGGGTCCATTATAATGTCGACTAGGTCTAGATTTGGAAATATTTGAGAGGATAGAGATTATAATCACAGCAAAATTATGATCGCATACATAAAATAGAGCGAAAATAAAATAAATTTTCCCTTTAAATTAATCCTATGTGATCAGTCAATAAAAAAAATTGGTTTTTGTTTGTTTGCGTATGATAATCAAATCCTATAAGACCTAATCGTCATCACACACTCAAATGTAACTGGGCCTTGAGAAGATAACTTGCGAGTGCTGGCACAACGTCCCGTAAGAGCTGGCGACCCCCCCAGTTAACCGAAGAAAATCCACCAAGGTAAGGGTAGAGGATCTAGTGCTTTCCTGCACCATCACATATAGGGAAAGGATGCCCTAATTTTGGCCACTAAGTACCACTGTCCCACATGAGCATTGGAGTCTTGGGCTTATTGGTAATTCAACTAACAATACCGAGTATCGGCCGGGTCAGGTAGCCCCAATACCGCATGCACTGCGCCTAAGCCTAACCCCCTCTGAATTGGGTCTCTGTTGTGCTCATGTTTTCTTTTCCGTGGGTTGATAGGTGGATTTGAAAGATCCCTAAACAGTCAAATTTTATGTTTCAAGATGAAGAGTGATCAAGGAGGCTTATTGGATGCCTACCCCATTGATCCTAACTTAGACTATAAATTCTTTTATGGCCCCTATGGGGAGAATTTAGTGAGTTTGTTAAGTTAGTTTTAGCTGTCTTTGCTTTGCTTAGTGTGTGGATGTGTGTGAGAAAAAAATGAACAAGCACATAGTTTGAACATGTGGATATGCGATAATATTTTTCAAAATCCCCTATTAAACTATGTTCTATTGTTCCTTGCTCAAAAGAAAAGAAGGTGCGGATATGGGCCGCTTTCTATTTTTCCTTAGTTAATCTATGTGATCAACTATAGGGAGATGGTGAGTTGTGAATAAAGAGCATTCATATGCTTGCCTAGGATCATTGAAGGGTGCAAAAGAAGCAGAGATTACCTGCTCTTCTATCGACAATTCAATCCTGGTCCAGAAATCCTAGTGCAAAAATTGAACTAAACTAATGAATTTTACACTAGAAAGAGGAACTAGCTAAGCATGCATGGACTTAAGCCACTTACTTTGGATAATTATGTCGGTTTTTTGGTACCTAAATTTTCAAAACATATTTTTTTTTTTTCAAAATGCAAGTTAATTTTCCCTCATACTTAAACTATGTGTGAACTTTGCAAAAATAAACTTGAAATAAAACTGACACTAAGCCTACCAAAAGAAGCTAAGAGTGAGCTTTAGCAAGCTGTGGGGCACCTCAACCAGTGCTGGCATATGTATTATAGGCTGCTAGGAACTTTACAAGGAGGAAAAGATAGAAATATGGGATAAATTTCTCATTCTGTCTTTTGCGCACAAAAGGTTGAAACATGCGCGATGTCTGTGCGCAGGTCAGCTCTAAACACATGCCCAAGGCATGCCTGTATGAGGGAAGTGCACAAAAATGTCATGCAAAAGTAGTTTTTTGGAGCTGCTATGCTTTAGTCTGTCACTTGGGATGAACTAGGGACTGAAGGAGAGAAAGGGGGAAATTTCAACCCAACTCCACAGCACAGACAAAGGTCTCTGCAAAAAGGCACAACCACATAAACTTGGAAATAAAAGTTAGTGGAGTCGCCAATCCTGTGTTAGTGTGTTTGGTGCACACATGTATGAAATCACACCAACTTAAGGGGTGTGGTTTTCCCTCTTAAGTTATTGGTCACAGGTAGAAAAGATATGGAGTCAAGAAAGTTAGTGGAACATGCTAGAACATAAACATACTAGATAGAGAAATAGCATGCATATTGAAACATAAAAATTAAACTAAAACTAAAGAAAATAACACAAAAGCTCTAAATAGATTCAAACAACTTCAATAATCCAAACAACAGTGCTTACATCCCCTCTTATTGAGTGCTGGTAGGAAATGAGGATGAAACATTAACCCACTTGCCAAGGGGCCCTTAGAACTTGGGGTTCTAAGTCCCAATGCAAGGATGTATTTACTTCCAAGCTGCCTTGGCGCAAAATCTCCCTCTCTCTACTATGGGGGATTGAAGTTGTTGGATGGCCAACAACTGAGTCCCCTCTATCTCTGCTCCAGATCACACAATGCTAGTATTGCTTGGGGAAATTCTAGCCAGCATAACAATGTTTTCTCAAGTTGTTCATCTCTTGGTGCCTTTTATAGGAGAATTCAAATCCTCCTTCCCTCTCTAGGTACATTGTGGATGGTGACCCAAGAGAGGAGGGTGATTCCATTGTGTGCTCCCTTGATGTACTAAGGAGGCTTGGGTGGCTGTCCTTAGGTGGCTTCAAGTGTGAAATCAATGTCCTGGAGTGTGATTTTTGTGGTCCCGGAAAGTGACTTCTGCCACTCCCAGTATTGCGCGCTTTTTGGGTCAAAATGTGCGAAAAAGGCGCGCTTATCGAAGGATTTTGTGAGCAAAAGCATTTATGAATAGTTCAAATTGATTTTTCCTCAAACCTTAGAGATTTTTAAATACTTTCCAGATTCTTTAATGTATCTCAGCCCTGTAAATCCTTCTGCCTGACATTAAATAATGTTGTCTTTGCTTGCACAATTTTCCAGTGTTAACATCGACACCGATGTTACTCAACTTCAAGAAGTTGTGTGGAAATGCTGCTGGGCCTGCATTGGGAAATCCTACCAAGTATCGTCAACTCGTAAGAGAACTGATGTTCTTAGTGAACTCCCATTTGGAAATATGTTTTGTAGTGAGCACTTTGAGTCAACACATGGTTGATCCTCATCACATTCACTAGGTTGGTGCCAAGAATCTCTTGAAATATCTTCGGGGCACGATAAACGATGGGTTGAGATACACTGTCGGGAGTTTGAGACTCTATGGATATACTGATGTTGATTGGGTTGGCAGTGTGGTGGATCACAAGAGCACATCTGGATGCTGATTCAAACTTGGTTTTGCTTCGATATCTTGGATGAGCAGGAAGCATAAGTCGATGCCTTTGAGCACCGTTGAGGCCGAATACATTGCAACAAGTATGGTATGTTGTTAAGCTATTTAGTTGCAAAATATCTTCAGTGATTTGTTCAGGAATGTGCTAGATACCATCATTATCCTTTGTGATAACTAGAGTGGGATTTGTTTGTCAGAGAATCTCGTGTTCCACGATCAATCCAAGCATATTGATATCAGGTACCATTTTATCCAGGATATGGTACAGCGAGGCGCCATAAGGCTCGATCATATATGAATTGATGAGCAGGTCGGAGATATCCTCACTAAGACCTTAGGGAAGGTTGAGTTCCTAACCTTCTATGAGAATCTTGGAATTGTGGAATGAATCTATTCTAAGGGTCCTATTGGACAACGAGCTCTGAGAGCTCCACAGGGCTTTGGGGATAGCTTCTTGGAGCTATAAGAAACCATAGGGCTAGGCTTGTTGAACCTTGTTGGTGTGCTTCCGCCCCACCATGATGATATTGAGTTGGTTCACTTCTCTTTGATCTGTGCCCCATATGTATCCTACCCATGGAGTTTCAGACTGATGGGAAGTAACTCTCATCTTAGCCAATGAGGTGGGAAATGTGGATAGAGACCTATATTAAGATCGATGGAAGCATCAGATATTTCAGTACTCTCTATATCTAGGATGGCATGTGTCCAACCACTTGATCTGGGATCAAGTCTAGTGAAGTTTTAGACCTCCAACTGATTTCGGGTTAGTTAAACTAACTTAGGGTTAGTATATGACTCTTTTGAGTCCAAGTGAGGTTTTGGACCTCCAATTGACTTCGGGTCAGTTAAAATAACTTTGAATTAGTATGAGAATCCTTTGAGTCCTATGGAGGTTTTAGACCTCTGAGCTAACTTCGGGTCAGCCGGGAGTGATGTATTTGTGACTCACCGTTTGAAATAAAGAAGACAACAAAGCAAGTTACGGGAGGATGACGCACAATGTTTGGATGGCATTGGTGGATGGAGTTCTCCCTAGTTGAGAGGGAGTGTTAATTTTTGGCAACTAGGTCCAAAATCCGTGTTATACTAATCAGATGATGATGCCAATATTTTTATTAGATTCCTCTTTTGGAGAGGTGCAATATTGATCTAAAGTTCATATTGATCGGATGAGCAGAAAAATTATTTTGAATTGATTCCACTTATGTGCAAGGTCGGCTAGAATTGTAATGTAGGCTTGAGAGCCCAACATATGTGTCACACACCCTCACAGATGGATATAAATTGGAGAGACTTGGAGGTCATTTCATCATCAACTCATCACACACTTCTCTCTTGTGTTTGATTGGTTCGATCACTTTTGGAGGCACTTTCTTCTCACACGTGTGGAGTAGTAGCTAGGGCTTTTTTGGTGCAGATATGTCTAGGGCTTCAGCGCAGGTTTGACTAGCATTGAATTTGGTAAAAAATTGGTCCGTTGACCACCAAAATTCACCAAAAGTCTGATTTCTGAAGACTGCAGATTGGCACACATACTGAGGCTGAACGTTGAATTTGACCTTGTTGCGTTGACTTTTTGATATTGCTGTTTTGCGTTGACTAGAAATCATTGACTTTTGTTGAGTTTGGGTTGACTTTATGGAGCTTTCTTGAGGGTTGTGTGACACATTTGGTTGGCTGACCTAAAGAAGACTTTTTTGGTTGAAGCATCCTGTTGACTGCCGTAACGCCACCATTCTTCATCTCTGTTTGACAAAAGATAAGTATATCATTGGCTTGTCTTCTGTCGATCTATTGGTATGTTCTATCAACATTTTACTTTAATGTTTATGTGATTGATATTTGTATCGAGCCCTAGAAGTTTGAAGTAAATTTACATCAAGAATAGAACACTTTCAAAAATTTACAGTGATGCTAATAATCCTTTAAAGGAATGGAAGCAAAAGGCTTATTATGCTCGAAAAACAGTGGATACAATCTCTGAACACTACCAAACTTAGAAAACGCTCTAGGGAGTGGCAAAGGTGTACTTCAAAACCTAAGATGCCTTTTTCCTTCCTCCTAAATGGAGGTAACCAAGAGTATCAAGGCCTAATGAACTAGATAGGAATAGGAGAAAGTTCACTAACAGATAACCAAAACCCATACTCAGAAAAAATCAAAAAATTTTGCAAAAGGAAAAAAAAAATTGATAACGCAAAAATTTACCTGTTTCCTGCATTATAACATAGGTTCTTGCCTAAATCCCAAGGTGAGACGGTGTAATAAATCCCCAGAAAAGTGCATTATGCTCCTGAGACTCCCACTCCATAGATATGTAATGGAAATTTCTGTCTCCTACTTGGGTGGTACTCATGACCTGCAAAAAAGGATGGAAAGCACAAAAACGCAAAGATATTTTCAAAAACCAATGTAGATCTAAAAATAGAAGGAAGATAGAAACAAATTGACACATCAATGAAATCACTAGGGATTTTCTTCAACAAAGTGGAGTCCCCTTTTGTTAGTATGGAAATTTTTGGAAGGTGTGCCAAAAGTCTCCACTTTAGATACTAGTAATAAATGGCCCTAACAACCAAAATAAAAGTAAAAGAAATATATACTTTGTATTCTGCAGCTAACAACTTCATATTTGCAAAGGTTAGTTAAATAAAACCCTGTAAAAAAATGATCACAAAAATTGAAATGCAAGATAAAAACCACACATATGTACCCAATGGAATAGTTGAATTTTTATTAATAAGAAATAAAACACGTGATGGAGCAAGACTAGTGAGACACTGGGCCTGCAAGTCCTTCGTGGGAGGGTCCTTGTTGTTCCTTTCACTGCTACAGACTGGTTTCTCTCTCTTCCTTTTCCAGCAGGAAAAAATGAAAAAAAAGACCTGAACTCAAAAGTGGGAGCTCAAAATGGTTGAGATGATAATGACGATAATGAAATGGTGAAAATTATCGATTTAGTGAACTAACTCAAAAAATAATGGCTTATTGAGTTAATTTTTAAAAATGGTTAAAGTAATTAATAAATAAAAATAATTTATTAATTACTTTAAGGAGATATGGTCATGGTGAGTTAGAAATAATTACTAAATAATGATTTAATAGTTATTTAAAAGGAGGAATGTGTAGAGATTAAGGAAAAATAAATAAATTATGGTTTATTTAGGGCATTGTCTAAACATGATATGTTTTCAATTTTTTGGCCGGAATTAGATGAAATTTGTTTTGGCCAAATTTTATTTTTTGTTGTTTAAAATTTCCTTTTGACTGTATATATGGATTCAGCACCTTGAAAATCCCCTGGGGCACTCAGATTGTGGAGAGTTTTTAACGCAAACTTGTGATTCCAAAAAATTATTGCCGAATTTTGAGAAAAATAGATTGGAAAATATACCGGAAAACCTTCCAAAATGTAGCACATGTAGACTATGACTTTATTTAGTTATTACTTGGTAATGTTGTTAGAAATAATTAATATATAGTTATTTAATAATTATTTCAAAGGAATAATAATTAAATTATTCTATGGGGTTTTGGGTTGTTTTCGGAAATAATTTGGGATAATGGTTCTCTAAATTATTTCCTAAGGTGAAAGTTGGTTTTAAAGTGTGAAAACCCATACTACATGGCATATTTCGATAATCCTAGAGAAAAATGGCTGCGTGATCACTTTTTAGGTGATAATAATGGGGCACTAAAAGCGTTGTTCCCTTTATGCGGGGATCATAAATCAAGGTGTTATAATTTAATTACAGGGGTTTGGTGACCTCACATAAAAAACTTGCCTTGCATCGACTATTCTAGGTTGAGCATTCAGATATTATTTTCCTACAAGAAACCCTTGGGCATGGGGTGACTATCACTAATTATTTGGAATCCACTCTTCGTGCCTGGAATTTTTTTTGCTGATATTCATGGACGTTTTGGGGGATTAGATTTGGGATGGGACACTAGGAAGCTTCTAGTGGAAAATTTTGTAGCTTTCACTCCGGTTTAGACGTCTTGGGTATTCCCTTAGATCTAGATTTTACTTTCACCTTGATCAATATATATTTTCCTCATGAGGATTAGGTGGGGTTTTGGAATGGATTTTTCAGAAAATCCATTTTTGATTGGGAAAATATGATTGTGGGTGGCGATTTGAACTTTTATATGGTAAATGTGGAATCCTAGGGTGTACATGATAGATCGGATCCTTTGTCAGATCTTTTCTCAAACCATTTTGTATCCAAGAACCTCTCTGATTTAGTCCCCGGTCGTATTATGCCTACCTGGAGGAAAATGTGGGTTGGGGATGAGTATACAACTAAAACATTGGACCGGCTTCTAATTTCTGAACCTCTGATGCACTGATTCCCCCTCCTTCATCAATGGGTGGGTTTCGGGAGTGTTTCTTATAATATCCCCATTTGTTTTAAAATCAAGGGTATCTCATAAAATCCTGCTAGTGCTTTCAAAATGAACTCTTAATGTCTATTTGTTCAGAGATTTTTTGACATTTTTAGGAACAATTAGCACCCACATGTCGAGGACTCAGTCCTCTTGACAATCTCACATTTCATGAGAAACATGAAATCCATTAAATCTTTGTCAAAATCTTGGGTGACTAAGATTATATAGGAGAATGAAGTTCTAGTGTAAATTGAGCAAAAAATTGAGGATTTTTTGGTCTAAAATGGGTTGAGTTTTATGGGCGGGTTCATAAGAAAAATAAGTTCTTCCTTGGGTCAAGTGGTCTCGCATTATTGTGCCAAATATTCTTGGTGGATGGGGTTTTAAAAAAACATTTTCATGTTCTTAAACGCTCTTGTTACAAAATGTGGATGACATATTTTGTCTAAAAATAGCTTGTGGACTGGGGTTATTCTCCATAAATATATTGTTTTTCATACACTGGATGATTAGATTCGTCTCCTAGTCAAACCGAGAAAAAAATATTTCGGTTGTGTGGAGGGCTATTTTAAATTCCCTTCATTTGATGTCTTCTAGTTTGGCTTGGAAGATTGGGAATGGGGCTAGGGTTTGACTCGGCATGGACTTATTGCTAAGGAGTGGAAATCTTCATATGCTATATTAGGATATCATTGGTTGGCTCATGGATTAAGATATTTCAAGAATTTCTCACATAAACAACCCTGACCGAACGACTCTTTAGAAACAAGGATGAAAGTCTATAAATTTTTTAAATTTAAATGGTTGTTTAAGGCAGGAGTGGGCCAACTATATAAATGATTTCTACTCCTCTCACATTAGACTCATAACCTTGTATTGGCCTCTGAACCTGCATGGTCCCTACACACCAAAAGTTGGTTACATTCAACTAAATCTATTGGCTCATAATATTGATATGGAATGGTGGTGGCATATACTTTGGAAATAGAAATGACCATCCAAATATTGGTTATTTACGTGGTTTATTATTGTTGGGTATATTCCAACATAGGATGTGATGTAAATTCCCCACAAAATTGGGCCAAGCTAGTGCATACTCTACAAGGGAAGCTCTGAATCAATCGAACATTTATTTGTTCACTTTTTATTTTCCAAACAAGTTTGGAATGCATGTAGGGGTGTCTTAGGTGATGCTTGTATTTGGGATGGGGTTTCTTTCATGGAAATTTGGAAGGCTTGGGTTGATGATAGGGCTACCAATTTTTTTCAATCCTTACCTGTTATCTTACGTTGGGGCATATGGTTGGCCAAAAACAAAGCAATATTTTTAGGACATTCTATTTTATCCAGTATGGGTTGTTGTAGATGGAATATCCATTTTATTTCACTACCCTCGATCTCAGCCTACTACTCATGGCAGGTGATTTGAAAGTGATTGAAATTAAGTGCTGAAGTAGAATTTATTAATTACCATTAGTGAATTTATAATATTCATAATTAGCTTTTAGATAGTTGGAATATTAATTTTTTCTTTTGTCATTAAGGTAGATGAATAAGAGGGTAGAGAGACCCATACACATCTTTAGTAGGAATAAAAACCACTTCTATGTGAACGTGCATAATCCTATTAGTTGAATAAATCATTCTTAGGTGTGAATGGAGGCTAAAGCATGTGGATGGGATCAAGGTTGACCAAATAAACAACACTATTATGGAGGTAGTAGAGAGTTATTGGAGGAAAACACAGTCATAGTGGGAGGAATTCTCCATGAGAGTAGCATATTTAATGAGTGGGAACAAGGGGAGGAGGTTCATGTTAGGTCCCTATATTACTAGTATAGTCCCTTATTGTTGTTAGTGTAACCCCCTTATTTTTATTGTTGTACCCGTGTAACCCCCATATTGTTATTATTGTGACCTTAAAATACTATTGTTAGGTCGGCTAGGATTACATTATGGCCCCATAGACTCTTATATATAGAAAGGAGGTTTTTTCATTTGTATCATCCAAGAATTTTTCATTCATGTAATGTATTGGAGGTTGGCCCCTCGAAGTGTCTTATTTCTAAGGCATTGCTGTATCTTTTCTTCTATTTTTGGAGCTGGTTTCAAAACATTTGGTATCAAAGCTTTGGATTCTAGGGTTTCGCTGCTCCAAATAGGTCATCGTGGAATTTTTGCTATAATTTTTTTTTCTACGAAGTTTCAGAAGCTGAAATTTTAAGGGTGCAAAGCCAAAATCCCGAGGAACATCGTCCCAAAATTTTAGAGCTTGGTTCGCAATATTTTCGGAGATATGGTCTGTGGAAGTTAGGGATTTTTCAGGTTCCCGAATTTCATCGTAAAGAGGTGATCGTGGGAAAATATTCATAACTCTCTCTTTGAGCATCAGATTGGAATGATGTAAAAATTGGCCGCAAGTACAAAGACTTTAGTTTCTGGTCTATCAATTTCAGATCTGAAGAAGGAAACAGTGACACGTGGCAAGTGGTACAAGTTCGCTCTACTGAGCTAGTCCATAATTAGGTCATTGTGGGAGATTGGACATAAATTTGCCTTGAAGAATCCAAATCAGGTAAGACCTATGGAATTCGAAAGAGGATTCATAGGGCTACCTCAGGGAAAAAATTCAGATATTGAAAATTCAAAATCACAGAATAATTTAGTTTCAATATCGAGCTCCTTAAGCAAGAAAAAGGTGTGTATTTTTTTTTTTCCGAATTACATAAGTCTTGTGTAAAAAATCAGTTTGAAGTGATTCCAAGGGCCTATTGAGCATATATTTTAGTATTGGGTTCTGAAATTCCTCCTAAAAATAATTCAACACCCATTAAACCCTCAGAATACTCTACTATGACTCATGAAGATGAAGAATTGCAACATGATCTATCAAAATTACAAGAGCAAGGGCACCAAATTTCGCTCTCGCAAAGAGCAGCAAAAAATGAAATGGAAGTTTTGAAGAAAGGCATGGAAGCGAAGATGGATGGTTTGAAGAATAATATGGATGGTTTGAAGAAAGGCGTGGAAGCTAATATGGATGGCGTGGAAGTTAAGATGGAGGACATAGAAGAAAAAATGAAAGACAACATGGACAACATGAAGAATGATCTAAAATCAGACATGGAAGGTTTTACAAAGTTGATACAAGAAATGATTCCTATTGGAAAAAATATAGTAGTGGAAACTCATGATAAGAACAAAATACATGTTAATTGTGATTTCATAAACTCTAATATTGGATTAAAGAACCACCATATTCCAAAGATAGATATGAGGAAGTTTGATGGCAAGGATCCTGTAACATGGATACTACAGATGGAGAAATATTTTGATCTCAATAATGTGAAAAACACACAAAAGGTACGCATTGCAACTTTACATTAGCAAAATACATTTGTATGGTATCGATGGCTTTGCTCCCGTAAAAAAATTGTCACTTGGTCAATTTTTACGGAGGAAATGATAGCACATTATGAGGATACAAAGCGCAACACCTTCTTTAGCCAATTGATAAATCTCAAACAAAAGGGTTTAGTGACGAAGCACATTGAGGACTTCAAAAAATTGAATATAAGGGTAACTGATATTCCAGAGGAACTGATGCAGGAGCATTAGCTCTGAAAGGCACCTTGTATTTTATCTAAGCTAGGGGGTTTCATGTTTTGAAGAAATATTAAATTTCATGTAAATATTAATATTATTTTGAGTGATTAATTATATTTTAATTAATTATTTGTGAGAATTTGTAAATGTGAGAGAAATTAGTTTCTAGATTATTTAGAATTAATGATGGAGCCTAAGTTGGAATTAGTTTCTAAATTTTAGGGATAAAAATCTATCTTTTAGGGATGTTGAGAGATTTAGGGGTTTGTTGAGGAATTGAAGGGATAAAGCATTAAATTAGATCATTTTAAAATTTTTATAAATTATCAACCCTCAAAGGGCATTGAGATCAGATTAGAGAGAGGGTGAGAGTATGAAGTAGTGAGAAGATTTCTGCTTGGAAGCCTTCAAGCAGTTTGTAAAGGGCCAAATGATCGATAATCAGGTCAAAGAAAGGAAATTGTATTGTAAGTGTTTTGTGTTGTAAATACAACATTTGATTTTTCACTGTATGTCCAAGATTGAATTTGTGTGTTCAATGAATGAAAGGAAATTCATTCCTCTTTGAATTCTGGAGTTATTATGTGCAAAGGAATGGTGTTTAGTCCGTATGAAAGAAGTTAAATTTCTGCAAAAGCCCATTTAATATTGTCGGTTTATTGTATGAGACTGCGTGAAATTGGCAAATCGATCACAATGGATCGATTTCAAAGAGAAAGAATTTCTGTATAAGTAAATTGTCAATTACTGGTTGAAAGAGGGCGCTATTGCATATCTTTGCCAAGAGTTTTGTTTTGAATGTTTTAACCGTTTATGAAAATTCAGGACACTGTCATTAAAAGGCATGATCTCACAATTTCAGAATGAACGCATGGTTGGGAGTGTTAATGAAACGCTGTTCACTTTAATTTGTATAAAAATCGTTAATGAATTTGTGATAGCTCGATTGCAGACTGGAATAGTTTGTATGAGATAGCAGATTGCGGATTGGTAAAGCGCTTGATGGCTTACCATAGCACAGTTTAGAATGGATCTGTGAGATCAATGAACCACGTGAATGGTCCTGGAGCTATCAGTAATTGAATGTGTAATGATTTCTGGGTAAGTAAGGTTTTAATGTTTTAAATCCAGAATCGTGGAATGCTGAACGCATTGGTAACAGGCGCAAAGGAGCTCAGAAATTGGTAAGGAAACACTAAACATTAATCTGTTGGGTGAATTACCACCGAAGTGATAAGTTTCAATAATTCGATTTCTGCCTGCGAGCCATTAGACAACGAATTAACATTTGAAATTTCAGAAGTCAGTGATCCGGCAAAGTTGAAAAAGCAGCGTTGGGGAAAATTGCATGAAGTCGTTGTATTAAGTTAATTAAATTGTGTCACTGTATGAAGAGGCGCAGAAGGTTATTTAATCTCTGTCTATTATGAACAAATTTAACAGTGTTATCGATTTATGAAATCGTTGGGTTTTATGTGAATGGAGAAGTCTGGCGGTGAGAGATTAAAGGAAGAAGTCGAGTCTTACTGGGTTATGGTTCGATTCTGACATGCGACCATTTAATTGCCCACGTTATTTTGCATATACTGTTTTGGTATAATTAAAAGCATAATTCATTGTTTGAAGCAGGTGACCTTCATTTGGTCGATATGTTGTGCGGTGGTAATAATACTGTTTCAGAACTACTGTGGCGATCTTTTGAGAAATGAGTTCAAAAACTTACAATGGCTGATATCAAAAGTCAAAACAGAGTCCAACTTTCGAGCAATAGAATTCTGGCAAGAACGCGAAGAGGTATGAATGGTAAGCAAGGGCGCATCCTTCAGTTTTAAATTCCGGTGTTAAAAATCATATGTGAATGATTTTGATTTAAATGGAAATGCTGTATGAGAAGTAATGGGATTGAATTATGAGAGCGTTGAATTTTAATTGGATTGGAAATCATAAAAGGTGCATGTACAATTCAAGCTTTGGGTTTGGATTGAATTAGGTTTGAATCTTATGTTTTGATAAGTTTCAATTCATGAGGAAAATTTTGTTTGAAGTTGGTTGGTTCTAGTTGTGAACCATATGTTGAAGATAACTTCCGCAATAAATGTGAAAATGCCAGGCATTGGTGTTTTTGGTTTGGGAATTTGCTGAGTTGCATAATTATATGCATGAGTTATGGAGATCCTGGGTATTGCAGGCTAGCCCTACATCAGGAACACAAGATTGATGTCTTCATAGGGACTTATAAGGATAACATCCAACATGAAGTTCACGTTTGGGAATCTGATTCATTGGAGAAGGCATTCAGGTTGGCAAGAAAAATTTAATGTAAAATTATGGTGACAAGGAAGCCTACCACTCACATCTACAAAGATGGAAGTGTTGCTACTCCTAGACTTCCACAACCTACAAGGTTGACATCACAAAAATTGGAAGAAAAAAGAGTAAAATGGATTTGCTATAGTTGTGATAGAAAATACACTAAAGGTCATAGGTGCACCGAGAAGAAATTATTTAACATAGATTGTGAAGAGGAGGAAGAAAATGAAGAAGAAACTTCAAAAGTAGAGGATATACACCAGGAAGAAACCCTAGAAGAAGAAGAAATGAGTCTGACCATATCATGTAATGCATTGGCAGGAATTACCACTCAAACTCTCAAGATAGAAGGACATATCAAGAAGAAAAAGGTAATAGTGTTGATTGATTCAGGTAGCACCCATAATTTTATTCATTGTAAGGTAGCCAAGGAATTAAATTGTTTCCTATACCCAGCACCAGAATGTCAAGTGATGGTTGCAAATGGAGGAACTATAAATTGCTCTGGAAAATTCCATAATGTCAAGCTAACCATGGGGGAATATGTATTGACTAGTCCAATGCTTTCCATTCCTATGGGAGGTGCTGATGTTGTACTAGGAGTACAATGGTTACAATCTTTGGGGACGGTAGCTTTTAATTTTCAAGAACTTTTCTTGAATTTTTTTTTCAAAAGGAAAGGAAGTCAAATTACGGGGTATTGCAGGGAAGCCAGGAAAGATAATAAGCTCTAATGTCATGACAAAGCTTCTAAAGAAAGAACAACGAGGCATAATTGCACAATTATGCTCACTAGAAGTTCCGACATCAAAATCATCTATTTCTGCAGATCTCCAACAAGTCTTTGACAATCATTCCAAGGTGTTTGAAACTCCTAAAGGACTCCCACCTATTCGTGATCATGATCATGCTATTCATTTGATTCCAGGAAGTGTTCCTCCAAACATCAGGCCTTATAGATATCCTTACTTCCAAAAGAGCGAAATTGAACGTATGATTGCAGAAATGTTAGAGGCGGGGATAATTCAACCTAGTCAAAGTTCTTTCTCTGCTCCTGTAGTATTGGTACACAAGAAGGATGGATCATGGCGAATGTGTCTGGATTATAGGGAGCTCAATAAGCTCACCATTAAAGACAAATTTCCCATTCCTGTGATTGATGAATTATTGGATGAATTACATGGAGAAATTTATTTTACCAAGTTGGATCTTCGTTCAGGATATCATCAAATTAGAATGAAGACTGAAGATATTCCAAAAACAACATTTCGAACTCATGAGGGTCATTATGAATTTTTGGTCATGCCTTTGGCCTTACCAATGCACCTTCTACATTTCAAGGGTTGATGAATTCCATTTTCAAACCCTTCCTTAGAAAATTTGTGCTAGTATTTTTTGATGATATACTAATCTACAGCAGGTCTTGGAAGGATCATGTTTAACATGTTGACAGGGTGCTCAAACTATTGCAGGAGAAACAATTATATGCAAAAAATTCCAAATGTTTCTTTGGAGTACAAGAGGTGGAATATCTGGGTCATATTGTATCTCACGAGGGTGTTAAAGTAGACCCTAACAAAATTAAAGCCATTAAGGAATGGAAAGTTTCCACAACCATAAAGCAGTTGCGAGGATTTCTCGGGTTAACAGGGTATTATCGCAAGTTTGTTAAGAATTATGGGAGAATAGCAGCACCTCTAACAACATTATTGAAGAAAGATGCATTTTCATGGACTCCTGAAGTAACTAAGGCCTTTTAACATCTTAAAGAGGTAATGTGCCTAGCACCAGTCTTAGCTACGTCAGACTTCACAAAAACATTTATTGTGGAATATGATGCCTCAGAAAATGGATTTGGTGTTGTTTTAATCCAATAAGGAAGACCCATTTCTTTTAAAAGTCGTTCAATAAAAGGAAAGTATTTACAAAAGGCTATTTATGAGAAGGAAATGTTGGCAATAATACATGCACTAAAGAAATGGAGACCTTACCTAATGGGAAGACACTTCAAGGTAAAAATTGATCATGATAGTCTTAAACACTTTTTGGAACAAAGACTATCTTAAGAAGAGCAACAAAAATGGGTCTCAAAGATGTTGGGTTATGACTTTGAAATCATATACAAAAAAGGGAAGCTAAATGTTGTTGCAGATGCACTCTCAATAAAGGATGAAGAGGTGGAAGCATTGCTTTGTGCCATTTCAATTATCCAACCAGATTGGATAACCGAAGCAAGGGATGAATGGAAGAAGGACGAAGAAGTGTGGGCTCTCATTCAAAAGTTGCAGCAAGATCCTAGTACATCTGATGCATTTAGTTGGAAAAATGGTTCCTTATGGTACAAAGATCGCTTATATATTTGCAATAATTCCCAACTAAAACAAAAGATTCTTTTGGAATTTCACACTTCCCCATTAGGAGGACACTCAGGATTTTTAAAAACTTAGCACGGGGTGAAGAAAGATTTTATTTGGGATGGCCTTAAATTTGATATTCAAAAGTTTGTGGCAGAATGTTTGGTTTTCTAGAAAAATAAATTTGAGACAATTAAGACCCCAGGTCTTTTACAACCTTTATCCATTCCAAGTCAACGTTGGGAGGAGATTTCAATGGATTTTATCACAGGTTTACCTAAGTTCGAAGGAAGGAGTGTCATCATGGTAGTAGTTGATAGACTTACCAAGTATACACACTTTTGTGCATTATCTCATCCATTTAAAGCGAGTACAGTTGCTACTGCATTTATGGAAACAATTTAAAAGCTACATGGAAACCCGAAGATTATTGTAAGTGACAGAGCTCCCATTTTTATAGGAAATTTTTAGACGGAATTATTTTCTTGTTTGGGTACTCAAATAGCTCATAGCTCATCTTATCATCCCCAATACAATGGTCAAACAAAGATACTGAATAAATGTTTGGAAGGATATCTTTGTTGTTTTGTATCTGATAAGCAAGCACAATGGGTCAAGTGGTTACCTCTCGCTGAATGGTGGTATAACACATCCTTCCATATTGTAGCAAAAATGACCCCATTTATGCACTTTATGGATATCATTCACCATCCATCACATCTTCTTTAAGGGAAAATACTAGGGATCAAGCAATGGAGGGTCACATCGAGCATCAATAAGAATTTCTCCAAATCTTAAAGGATAACCTAATTTTGGCACAAAATCGAATGAAACAATAGGTAGATCAATATCACAATGAGAGAAGTTTTGATGTGGGAGACTGAGTATTTTTACGGCTACAACCATACAAAAAAATGTCCCTCAAGCAAGCTAAGAAGGATAATAAATTATCGCCAAAGTACTATGGCCCTTACAAGGTGTTGCAAAAGATTGGTACTATGGCATACAAATTGGAGCTTCCTGCTTCTTCACGAGTGCATCCAGTTTTCCATGTTTCATGCTTAAAAAAGGTTATAGGGGACAAAATTCTAGTTTAAACAATATTGCTAGAACTTCATGAGGAAGGAAAAACCATATTGGAACTTGAAGCAGTCACAGAAACAAGAACTCGACAACTACAAAATCGATCAAATTTAGAGTATCTCATTAAATGTAAGAACTTACCCACTGAAGATTCTACATGGGAGGATGATAATTTTATACAAAAGCACCCAGAGCTACTCAAGCATTGAGGACAACACTTTTTTGAAGGAGAGGAGCATGTTAGGTCCCTATATTACTAGTATATTCCCTTATTGTTGTTAGTGTAACCCACTTATTGTTATTCTTGTACCCCTGTAACCCCCATATTGCTATTATTGTGACCTTAAATTATTATTGTTAGGTCGGTGTTGAAGCCCCGAAAATCGGGTCTACAACAAGGGGGATACCCACACGGTCCGGATCTTGGTTAGCAGCTCCTTTTCCATTTGGTGTAGTGGGTCCAACTGGGGATAATGGGACCAGTTTCCCAATATGTGTGTGTGTGTGTTTGAGATTTGATATTTCTTTTCTAAAATTCCTAATTAAAATTCTTTTAATCTATTTCTAATCTATTCATATGCAAACTGTATTCTAAGAAATATCTAATTCTAAACTAACCCGGGATGTAATCTTTCAATATATGTGATCTAAAAGGATTTCAGATAACAATTGATAATAAATATCATTCAATTATTATGAGAAAATAATTCAATAAAGATAAACTATTTCACATAAAAAGTTAGATGAAACAGTTGTGGAAAACATATCGCATATTAAGCTATTCATATATCAAGCACAAATAAATAATTATCACCGTACACAAATGCCAAATGATAGCTCAGATATTAAAACATTAACATATAAACAACTAAACATAAATATCACTTTTAACACAGAAACAAAAATAGTTAAGAGATAAAAATACCATTTATAACTGGTTCTACTCATGAGCTAGAAGCAATAATGATTTATCTCTTTCTTAATCCAACATCTATCAAGAGTACAGAAATGCAACATCAGTAACAGATATTAGACACAAATATCAATAAATCTCGTTCCATTAATTTATCAAAACCTCCTCTGAGGGTGCAGAAGTGCATGTTCTGAGGATAAGTTTTTGACAAATTTCAGGACCCTTCTCTAAATGCATGAGAAGGGTTTCAATACTAATAACTAAAATATGAAAATAGTTTATTACAAAAATTTACGATTCGGTTTAAATGACCGTCCTTTTTCTAGGCAAAAATATAGTAAAACTAAAACTAAATCTGAAAATAAAGACTATCAACTATCTACTTATGAATTTGATCTTTGATCTTGCAAGCATCCAGCATTGTTTTGAGAAGAGGTGGTTGGCCGACTTCAGATTTCAACTGCCCCGAAAAGACAGAATCGACAAGTGTAGGAGCAATCTTCTCAGCAGAATTAATGATGCAATTAAGCGCACTGCATTGACTGTGTGGTTTCACTAGATATGTCTAGTAAGAATACCAGTTTAATCTTGTCAGTCCTTGAATTGACTTTGCCTTTTCATCAGCCTTTTGCCTCCATTCTGTTTGCAATTGTTGTGCTTGTGGAAGGTTTCCCGGAATAATTTCTGAAATCAAATTAACTTTGTGCAAATTTTCATTTACACAATCAGTAATATTTCCTGCTGTTGTAGCTGCTTCCTCTGCTGCTTTTTCTGCCTCTTTGATCTGTACGTCCCAATTGTTGAAGAGCAGTTCTTTATGACTATCATTGATGATCAGTGCTCCTGCTCTTCTTCCTTCCTCTATCTTTTGCCATGCCAAATAATTAGTAACTCTTTCATTAGTTAAATCATAATCATGTCGTAATTCTACGACATGATTAGTGATTTTATCACTTTCTTGACAAAAAGAGTTGTATTGCGAGATTTTCTGGCAAAATATGTCTTGTTGTTGCAGTAGTTGTTTGTTCAAAGAAACAGACTCTGAAATAAACTCTGGAAGCTTAGGGTCATCTTTGTGCTCCTCTTGGATAATCTGTATTTGTTTCTCTTTATCGGCCAAACTTTTTTGATATCCGATTTGCATCTCTTGAAGCTCTTGCTGTAACTTTTCAAGTTTTACCTGTGCTTCACTGCTAGCATGAGCTTGTTGCAATTGTTGTTGCAGAACTTGTATCTGATCTTCTTTTTCATTTAATAATAGTCGTACCTCAGATGCTTTGTCAATAGTTACAGAGGCATAAGCTCCTGTAACCTGAGATAGCTTGGTAAGATTCTCAGTAGGATCCGTAGTAGAATCTTTCCATAAGACATCTAATTGTTCTGCATTAGTAGAGATTGCGCTCTCTAACTTTCCCTTTTTCCTTTGCTTCCTCACTACTTCTTTATACTGCGGGCTGTAGAATACATCCAGAGGAGGAATTTCCTCTATATTAAGTACAATTTTAGAGGAGGGAGTGATAGGTATATGCTCAGTTTCTGTGACATTGCCACTTATTCCCGTGCTTAAAAATTTTGTTGTCTGTACAGGGGTTTGTGTATTTTATCCTTCAACATTAAGAAATTCATTAAACGTTTCCCATTATTTATCTAATTTAATGTTGGTGGATGGTTGCTGTACAGTGGGAGGTGGAAGATTCAACTGTGGAGTGGTTGAAGTCTGTAGTTGTGAAAGCTCTTTTGACTAAGCTGTATCTTTCACTGAGCTTTCATCTTTATCATAATTTTGAGAACATTCATAAGTTTCTTTGTCAGACTTTGATTTAGACCTGTTAGTATCTGAGCTACCATTGAGATTGACACTAGGAGTTGGTTCCCTTGCGGGTTCCAAGCGTAAATTATCCAAAGGGATAGTAGTGAATCTTCTTTCTCTGTAGATTTTAAATTCCTGAAATACTTCTGGGGAAAACTGTGTTTGAGCTAAATGCAAAATTTCTTTAAATGAACATTTTTCTTGAAACATATCATCAAAAGGATCTTCTTCTCCAGAAAATACTCTCACCTTAACTGCAGTGGTGAAATATTTGACAACATCATATGCATCAAATAGCCTTCTTGAAAACTTGAATAGTTGTAAGCATGTAATATTTTTTACCCCTTTGAATGCATGACCAACATCAAACAATGAAAGTTCTCCATAGGCTATGGGAAATTGTGGCCAGATGGCCTTCTTCTTATCCTTTAACTCCTTTGTCAAACCTCCTTCACCACAGGTTTGGTATGCAATTTCCCGAGCTATAAGTTTATCTGGAACATACAAGGGTAAAACGCGAGGAGAAACAGAACTTCCAAAAACCCTTACATAGGTAAACAACTCTTCTCCAAACCACCGTACGACAGGGAGAATGTTGACTTCTGCTTCCAGGGAAAACCTTGGAGCATCCTTATTATACAATATTCTGTATAGAGGCAAAATTATGCCATGGAAAATCTTGTAAAAATGAGGAACAAACTTTGATTCCCACAATTCTTTGTGATAGACATGAATAGGCAAGGGATCATGAATTTTCCATTGCCAACCCATTAAAGGGAATTTAGAAACAAAGAAGATTGAATCCATAACATAGGCAGATAGATAAAAAGGAGGATAAATCCTCTGAGAAACAGTCTGTTTAGACTGGTAATTAAAAATAGCGGTGGCTAAATTATCAGACAATATTTTGGCCCAGTCTACAATGGTAGCGTTAACAACAACATTCAATAACAGAAGCCATTCAGGCAAGACCTTATTAATATCAGGCTTTCCAAAAAGCCTACATAACATAGCAACCACAAAACAATATGGAGAGGTGAGTCAACCAGTACTGTACATACTGTGTTTGTCTTTTTTCAATGGTTCATCTCTTTTGGTCCATTCTTTGGTGCATTCCGCCAAATTTGCATTTTCCCTGGAAATTTTCTCCATAAATTGTTTGTTGTAAGTCGCCTGAGGCTCTGGCAAGTGATACATAAGCCTAAAATCTTCTGTAGTGAATGACCCGATGAGCTCTTGATTTGGAGTTCTAAATTTCCTATCTGAAATATCGATGCTATCCAGCACCCATTTTACCATATATGTATACAGAAGAATTCTCGGTCTTGCTGCTATCCGGTGCAAAAATGAACAAGCCAGTTCTGTAAGAGATGCTTCAGAGGAATTACTTGAACCTGTAGTAGCCGCGACTTCCATTACCCTGGGATTTTTTTCTTCGAGCAAATTATGCATACCCTCCCAGGTCGTGATACCGGCATCCTTGTTGCAAGCAGTATCTGCATACAGGGAATCTATCTCTTTGTTTTCAGAACTTGGAGTTTTCTCTTTCTTTCCCATAATACTCTGTGAATGCTTTGTATAGTCTTTTGCTCCTTCTCGCCTGTGGTTTTACAAATTAAGTGAGAGTAATGATATGAGAAAGGTGACGGGATAGTTTTAAATGCTGAAGGCGGATGAAATATATTATTTTAACGTGAAACAACCTTTCAATCAAACCAAAATCCTTTTCATCAAAAATTGACAATCCATTCATTAATTCAATCATTAAAGCACATAACGGATATTGATTTATGAAAAGATTTTCTTTGGAAAACGAGCTTTTAAGAATCTGCGACATTGCGATTTGCGATTTGCTGTGCAATATCGCAATATCGCAATATCGCAGATCGCAGTTTTCTCAAATCGAAATCATCGAAAGTTTGTAATTATCGCAAATCGCAATATTCACGAATCACAGTCTCATAGCATTGTGAAATCGCAATATCGCAAAATATAGTATATGAAAAGTATTCCTTAAACATCTTTTCTGCGATATGCGGTTTGCGATCAATATTTTAATGCATAGTTTTTTTGGGATCGCGCTATCGCAATTTTGAAGATTTTACTTTGCAAAGGATATATATTTATTGCGATGGATGTGATATTTTCTTCAAAGAAAATATTTTATTCTAATCTATCATAAACTTAAGTGTATTTAAAGATTTCCAAAGGAATTTCCCTAAGTTATGATAGTAAGTTTTATTTGAGAAAGTAAACAAGCTCTAATTATTTTTTTTGGGTTTTTTGACTAAGGGTCCCCACTTATTTAGTATTATTACTAATACTAAATAAGAAGGGGAGTTGTTGCTGGCCACAACAATTGGCGATTCACTTGGAAGAACCAGTTATCTCTACTTTTCTTTTGAATTTTCTAAACTTTCCAAAACAGAAAATTTTCTAGAAAATCAAACTTTATTATAAAAAGACAAAGCACATTATATTTTAATCTATAAATGATATTTCATTTCTTCTATGATCAACTTTGACTATTCACTTCCTCAAGCTAGTCCTTGTATCTACATCAGTCATTACTTGGTTTAAAAAGATAAAAACAAAAGGCTTCTCTGTAAATTAGTTTTAAATATGCTCATTTTTCGTAGGTAGAGCCACTGATACCAGCAATCATTTATAGCCTCGACAGGGTTACCTGTTACCTAGCAATGATCCTGTGTCCTACTTAGAAAAATATACAATTTTCAAAGAAAAATCCATATTCACACTTATTGCTTTTATTTTTCTTTTTCTTCTTAAAGAACAATGTCTTGGTTTGGTAGCCAATTTATGACAGTGCCATTCACTTGATTTATAACTTTGCTGAACAAGTTGGCTCGTGATGAGACCCCTTGTCTTTTGATTGCAACAATCTTGAGTCATTGCCCTGTTATGGTATGCAGTATTGGCAAAGTCAGCAAGCTATAATATCTATGATCATGATAAGTTGGCTCGTGATGAGACCTCTTACTCTTTAAGTTAAAAAGTGTATTATTGGATAATTCTTTGAACATTGAAATTTTTCTAAGTGGGGAGGATATCATTGTTTCCTTAAGATAGCTCTGGACGACAATGGTAGAGTTTTTGGAAGGAAATTTTCTATAGAGAAACTTTGTTTTGCTATTGATACCTTTCATTGAATTGATATAAAACAAATTTTCACTAAAAGTTGCCTTTCATCAAAGTTTTCAAAGTTGAAACTAGTATCATTTCTAGGCTAAAGTTTTTAACTGTATCTTTGAATAATAATGATCAATATTCTGAAAAGAATTCTATTTATAAAAGTAGAAAAAAAAAACAAAATCTAAAAAGAGAATTCGTATCTTCTTTGTGAATTCCAAATGTAACTATTAACAACTCGTTTTATTTTGACAATAAAGAAAACTAATATACAAAATAGAAGAATGATCTCCTATGGAAAATATTTTTTGAGAATTTGTCCATTAACAGGTAAAGACTCTCTTTTTCCTGTTAAATCCTGTAACATAAAAGTAGATGGACCTATGATTTCTGCAATTTGAAAAGGACCAAGCCACATTCATTGAAATTTCGTATGTTTTCCTTTTTCCTCATGAGCCTTGTCCCATTTTAAAACAAGATCTCCAAGCTAAAAATCTTTTCTGGTTATCATGTTTGAATCAAAGGAAGCTTTTACTAATGCTTGATGATGAGCATGATTTATTTTGGCTTTTTCTTGTTGTTCTTCTAACTTAATTATTTCCATCCGTCTTAGTTGCAAGGAAGAAGTTGGTGCTTCATCTATATATTGAACTAAGGCCAAAGAAGGAATTGCTAAATGAGTTGGAAGAACTACTTATTTCCCATAAAATAAATTAAAGGGAGAAGTGCCAATAGAAGCCTTCTGTGTTATTCGATCTGCCCATAAAGCATATATTAAAGACTTATGCCAATTTTTATGATTTTGATCAATGGTTCGCTTAATGATTTTGATTAAGTTTTTATTTGTGGATTCAGCTAACCCATTTCCCTGTGGATAATAGTTGGCAGAGTATTTAAGTTTAAAACCTCTCTTGAGTGAAAATTCAGTCATAGAATTACCAGAAAAATATGATGCATTGTCAAACACTAAAGCAGAAGGTAAACCAAACCTGGTGATTATGAACTGATCTATGAATTCAATGATGTGCTCAGCATTAGCAATCTTGAGAGGGACTGCTTCTACCCATTTCGTAAAATAATCAGTTGCTGTAATAATATACTTATGTTGCTTAGAAGAGTGAGGAACGATCTCACCTATTATTTCCAATCCCCATTGATCAAAAGGCTGTTCAATGTTTACTGGTTGTAATGGTAATGATGGTTTCTTTTGTCTTCCAGCTGCGGTTTGATAAATTTGAAATTTTCTTACATAGCTATGTGAATATTTGAATAAAGTGGGCTAGTAATAGCTTGCGCGAAGAATTTTATGTGCAGTAGCATCTCCAGCATAATGTCCACCTGCTGGCCCATCATGAAGTTCCTGCAAGACTTTTTCAGCTTCAGATTTCTCTAAACATCTAAGAAGAACATAATCGTAATTCATTTTAAAAAGAACATCGTTTACAAGCTGATATTGTTTAGCCTTCAACCTTAAAGCTCTTTTCTTGGTGTGATCGAGATTTGGAGGAGCATATCCATTCTTTATATAAAAATGATATCAACATATAATGATTCAACATCGTTTAGGCTTACCTCATACGTTTGTATCTCTTCAGATGATTTCTCAGAAATCTGTGATGCTCCAGCTAGTATTTTGAAAAAGCCTTGAACTCTTACAATATTTGCTAGTTTGATCTCAACATCATATTATTATAAGGCAGTAACCCAATTAGCTCTTTTCTCACCCACATATTTTTGGACTAAAATATTTCTTACTGCTGGAAATGGTACAATGATTTTTGTATGGGTTTTAAGTAAAAAGGGTCTGAAATACTTAATTGCTTTGAAAACAGCGTAAGCTTGTTTCTCCACATATGAGTAATTCAACTCAGCTCCCTGTAAATTTGAACTGAAGAAAGTAATTGGGGCTTCTTCTTTGTCTTGATTTGTTTGAGTGAGAATCGCAGCGTAAGATTTATCAAAGGCAAATGTGTACAAAATAAAATGATCGAAAAAATTTCGAGTTGCTAAAGATGGAGCATTAATGATTGCTTGTTTGATTAGATTGATTGCCTCATATTCATCTTGGCCCCATTTGAAGTTTGAATTCTTTTTAATCATTGCTTGTAAAGGAGATACAATTCTTAAAAAATCTGGTACAAATCGCTTTACAAAATTAATTTGGCCGAGGAAATATTGCATACCTTTCTTGTTGTGAGCTAAGGATATTTCAGAAATCTCCTTGATTCTATCAGGATCAATATGAATTATGGATTTTGACACTATGAATCCAAGAAGTTTTCCTTCACTTAATGCAAAAAAATATTTCTTTGGGTTAAGTGAAATTCCATACCTTTGACAACGTTGGAATATCTGCTTCAAATCTCTAAGATGATTGCTTCGTTTTTTGGAATATACAGTTATATCATCCAAATAAATTACCACTGATTTTTTAAATAATCCCTTGAAAGCGATGTCCATGGCTCTTTGAAATGTAGCACCAGTGTTGATCAGACCAAAAGGCATATTTTGATATGCATAAGTGCCCCATTTGGTTCTGAATGTAGTTTTCAATTGATCATCTAGATGAACTAACACTTGGTTGTAGCCAGAGAAACCATCTAAGAAAGACATTAATTCTGATCCTGCAACTGCCTGTAATATTTGCTCCATGGGAGGCAAAGGAAAATTATCTTTTTGGCAGGCTTTATTAAGATTTCGAAAGTCAATGCAAATTCTAATATCTCTGTTTTTCTTTCTAACATGAACCATATTGGAAACCCATTTAGAATGTCGAACAAGAAAAATAATTTTGGCTTTCAATAACTTATTGAGTTCAGATTTGATTTGATTTTCTAGATTGGGATGGATTTTTCTCATCTTTTGTTGTACAGGTTTCTCATCATTTATCATTGGGATAGTATGTTGGATGATAGAAGTGTCATAAGTTTTGAGTTCATCGTAGTTCCAAGCAAAGACACTTTTATATTGTTTCAAAAGATGAACATATGCTGATTTTTCTTCAGGAGTTAGACCAAGGCCTAGGTTGATATTCTGTGGTTTGGTATTAGTTACTAGATTTACTAATTCATAATTCAAAGTTGAACTTTGTAATTTTGAATTGGTAGATCTTTTAAATCAGTCTTTCAAATCATAAAGGTCTTCTAACTTGACAATTGACTTTGGAATAGCATTATTAGTGCTATCATGTTGTAATTGTTTGTCATGTTGGTCTTCATCGATTATCTGATTGGTATAAGATCCTTCAGATGTGAGGAAGCTTACAATATCAGGATCATCGTTGAAAATTATCCAATTGGTAACGTTATCATGAATCGAAGGTCTAAAGATTAATTCAATCGAAAATCGATCAGGACTAAAGTCTTATGCAGGAATAAGCTTAGAGGCTACATTGGCTAAGAGGTCTGCACTAGCATTCTGGATTCTGGGAATTGGTGAAATATTGAATGTTATAAAATGTTCAGTCAGATCTTGAACTAAAGATTGATAATGCTTTAAATGACTTGATAAAAAATGTATAGTACTGTGTACCTGTTTGATTACAATTTATGAATCTCTGAAAACTTGCAGATATTTGATATCTAATCCGATTGCTTTATATAACCCTTGGACTAAAGCCTCATATTCTGCGGTATTATTAGTACATTCAAACTCAAGTCTGCAGGTTAGCATAATTTTGTTTCCCTCTGGACTAACCAACATGCATCCTGCTCCTGCTCCTTCATTAGACTTAGAACCATCACAAAATAATTTCCAAAATAAAGATTTATTTACAGGAGTATCTACAAAATTAATACATTTAGAACTGTCTGTTTGAGAAAAATTTTCTATTTGAGATAAAACAGAATGTTCTAAATAAGGTGAAGTATGAGCATTGAAATTTCCTAAGAAAGAATCAACTGAGTAATTGCCAATGATATTACTGTTGTACGCAACTGGTTCATTCTCTCCTTCCAATTCTGTTACTATGTATTTTTTATGCTTTTCCCGTTCAACCTTTATCTGATTTGGTTTACCATTGTAAGGAAGCCACATGTGCGACCAATCGGTTGCAAAGTATCCATGAAGTTTTTCTGACCAATCTCTGCTAAGAATTAAGCCATACAATTCTGGAATATCTGCAACTAAAATATCAATAACTTGACATACCTTAGGATTTGATGACAGCCTTATGGTAACCTGGTTTAATTCGCTAATCACTTCGACTTGCGATTGATCTAACTGTACTATGCGCACAACATATTTTTGTGGTTGAACGTTCAATTTTTCACATACTGATTTTGGTAGAATATTAGATGAAGCTCCAGAATCCACTAAACAGTTATGAAATTTTTTATTAAAAAATTCATAAGTAAGAAGAAATGGAGGAGTATGAGATCTGGACCTTCCTCCAATTAAAGCGATATTTTCAAGATCAACTTTACTGCTTGAATTAGTTGGAGGTCTTCCCATGTCATTAGAAGCTTGAGAAATTACAGGGTCAGGCAAAGGTTTTTCTGGTACAACATGTAATTCTTTCAAAAGTACTTTTTGCTGGTGTTTTAACTTGCTCAATTCATAAAAAGTGATGTTAGCCCTAGTCTTCTTCATATCTTCTATAAGGTTATATTCCATTTCATTCGGAACAATCAATGTTCTTGATGGAATTGATGAATCTGTTTGGACTGGGCTAGTTTGAAATGCTTGGATGTCATTTTCTTGGGTGCAACTTTATCCTTAGTCAATGAGCTTGCGCTCTTTGGTTTAGGAGTAGTTTGAGGAGGATCAAGCTGATTTCTACTTCTAGTGCTAACCGGGGATGCTTCTTGGTCTTCCTCATCTGGGAGGATGAAATCCCATATGCCTTGTACTTATACCACCTCTTCTTCATCAGTAGTTTCTTCAGTAACAGTCTCTTCTTCTTCTTCTTCTGATTCAACATTTGTAATAGCATTTGGTGGCTTTTGATCAGTTGAAGGATTTCTTCTAAAAGGCTTGAAAGAATTTTTAGAAGATGTTTCTACTACTTGTTTCTTGATATCAACCATTTCATTGGACATGGTTTTCAAAACTTTTTGCAATCCTTCTAAATCAAATGGATCTTTTGGTTGTTTTTTCTTGGGATCTTCCTTAAAAGTTACCTTCTTGGATTTCCGTTCTTCTATTGCATTTTTCTTTTCTAAAGAAATGATTCATTTCTCTACTGCTATTTCTTCCTTCATATTGTCTGCTAAAGTTGTTTTATTATCCCTATCAACAAAGATTGCTATGTTGGATGGCAAAGCATAAATGTACCATTCACTTCGCACTTCTTCACTAGGCTTGGAAGCAGTAGGAATTTTGTTTAACAATTTATTGAAACGAGAATTGAAATCCTTGACAAGTTCTTTTGAATCAGCTCTAAGATTAGACAAGTCATTGATCAATGTTGCTGTAGACCTGTCATCACCAAATTTAGTCAAAAATTGATCTTGAAAGATATCCCAACTAGTAATAGATCCAGATGGTAATGCGAAATACCATGATCCAGCTGCTCCTTGTAGGGTATAGGGAAAAATTCGGACAACAACATCTTCATTAACAACTCCATTGAGATTTATGGATAACATAAAGTTGTTGATATGTTCTTCTGCTAACATGCCTGCTTCAGGATTAAACTTACGCAACCATTTTTAAGGATGGGCTGGTATTTGACTCAAGGGTGCAGGAATTAAGACTGCCCCTGGATTATTCCATGGCATTTGGGCCATCGCTGAACTACTAACAGATGAAAGTGCAGATGATAATATTTGTGACTATGAAGATGAAGATATTATGATTTGAGAAGGAGATGTGGAAGATTGAGTGGACTGATGGACAGTAGTCTGAAGTGGAGGAGTGGGTGGTTCACTTCACGATGAAGTGTTTGAGATGGATGATGATGATGAAAGAATCTCACTATCAGACCCTTTGGGTGATTTCCTAGCTCTTTTTCTTGTAGGTAGAGGTAACTCAGTTGGCTGAATGCCAAGCTTTTCACTCTGTAATCTAGTGAGAGGATGAGCAGGATTATATTGCGAAGTCACACTGCCTTGAGATTTATTAGAACTTTGAGGTAATATTGAAAATTGCTGAAGTTTATGAATCAAAGATTCGACTTCAGGAGGTTCAATAGCAGATTCTTCTGAAAAGTCAGGGTTTGTGGCAGTGTCTGTTCTTCTTTCGACTTCTGGTTCTAGATTTAAAATTTTTGAGTATGATGGAGAAGTTGGGGAAGATGGTGAGGATGATTTACTCTTAGAATGGTATTTAGATTTAGATTCACTTGCCATTCATAGTTTGAGGCCCTCCTTCTAGCGCCAAATATGTTGAAGCCCTGAAAATCGGGTCTACAATAAGGGGGATACCCACTCGGTTCGGACCTTGGTTAGCAGCTCCTTTTCCGTTTGGTGTAGTGGGTCCGACTGGGGATAATGGGACCAGTTTCCCAATATGTGTGTGTGTGTTTGAGGTTTGATATTTCTTTTCTAAAATTCCTAATTAAAATGCTTTTAATATATTTCTAATCTATTCATATGCAAACTGTATTCTAAGAAATATCTAATTCTAAACTAACCCGGGATGTAATATTTCAATAAATGCGATCTAAAAGGATTTCAGATAACAATTTATAATAAATATCATTCAATTATTATGAGAAAATAATTCAATAAAGATAAACTATTTCACATAAAAAGTTAGATGAAACAGTTGTGGAAAACATATCGCATATTAAGCTATTCATATATCAAGCACAAATAAATAATTATCACCATACAAAAATGCCAAATGATAACTCAAATATTCAAACATTAACATATAAACAACTAAACATAAATATCACTTTTAATACAAAAACAGAAACAGTTAAGAGATAAAAGTACCATTTATAACTGGTTCTACTCATGAGTTAGAAGCAATAATGATTTATCTCTTTCTTAATCCAATATCTATCAAGAGTACATAAATGCAACATCAGTAATAGATATTAGACACATATATCAATAAATCTCATTCCATTCATTCATCAAAACCTCCTCTGAGGGTGCAGAAGTGCATGTTCTGAGGTTAAGTTTTTGACAAATTTCAGGACCCTTCTCTAAATGCATGAGAAGGGTTTAAATACTAATAACTAAAATCTGAAAATATTTTATTACAAAAATTTAGGATTCAGTTGAAATGACCGTCCTTTTTCTAGGCAAAAATATAGTAAAACTAAAACTAAATCTAAAAATAAAGACTATCAACTATCTACTTATGAATATGATGTTTGATCTTGCAAGCATCCAGCATTGTTTTGAGAAGAGGTGGTTGGCCGACTTCAGATTTCAACTGCCCCAAAAAGACATAATCAGCAAGTGTAGGAGCAATCTTCTCAGCAGAATTAATGATGCAATTAAGTGCACTGCATTGACTGTGTGGTTTCACTAGATATGTCCAGTAATAATCCCAGTTTAATCTTGTCAGTCCTTGAATTGACTTTGCCTTTTCATCAACCTTTTGCCTCCATTCTGTTTGCAATTGCTGTGCTTGTGGAAGGTGTCCCGGAATAATTTCTGAAATCAAATTAACTTTGTGCAAATTTTCATTTACACAATCAGTAATATTTCCTGCTGCTGTAGCTGCTTCCTCTGCTGCTTTTTCTGCCTCTCTGATCTGTATGTCCCAATTGTTGAAGAGCAGTTCTTTATGACTATCATTGATGATCGGTGCTCCTTCTCTTCTTCCTTCCTCTTTCTTTTTCCATGCCAAATAATTAGTAACTCTTTCATTAGTTAAATCATAATCATGTCATAATTCTACGACATGATTAGTGATTTTATCACTTTCTTGACAAAACGAGTTGTATTGTGAGATTTTCTGGAAAAATATGTCTTGTTGTTGCAGTAGTTGTTTGTTCAAAGAAATAGACTCTGAAATAAACTCTGGAAGCTTAGGGTCATCTTTGTGCTCCTCTTGGATAATCTGTATTTTTTTCTCTTTATCTGCCAAACTTTTCTGATATCCAATTTGCATCTGTTGAAGCTCTTGCTGTAACTTTTCAAGTTTTATCTGTGCTTCACTGTTAGCACGGGCTTGTTGCAATTGTTGTTGCATAACTTGTATCTGATCTTCTTTTTCATTTAATAATAGTCTTACCTCAGATGCTTTGTCAATAGTTGCGGAGGCATAAGCCCTTGTAATATGAGATAACTTGGTAAGATTATCAGTTGGATCCGTAGTAGGATCCTTCCATAAGACATCTAATTTTTCTGCCTCAGTAGAGATTGAGCTCTCTAACTTTCTCTTTTTCCTCTACTTCCTCACTACTGCTTTATACTACGGGCTGTAGAATACATCTAGAGGAGGAATGTCCTCTATATTGAGTACAATTTCAGAAGAGGGAGTGATAGGTATATGCTCAGTTTCTGTGACGTTGCCACTTATTCCCGTGCTCAAAAATTTTGTTGTTTGTACAAGGGTCTGTATATTCTGTCCTTCCACATTAAGAAATTGATTAAAAGTTTCCCATTCTTTGTCTAATTCAATCTTGACTGTCGGTTGCTGTACATTGAGAGGTGGAAGATTCAACTGTGGAGTGGTAAAAGTCTGTTGTTGTGAAAGCTCTTTTGATTGAGCTGTAACTTTCACTGAGCTTTCATCATTATCAATCTTTTTAGAATGCTCAAAAGTCTCTTTTTCAGACTTCGACTTAGAATTTTCTGTATCTGAGCTGCCACTAAGACTGACACTAGGAGTTGGTTCCCTTGCGGGTTCCAAGCGTAAATTTTCCAAAGGGATAGTAGTTAGTCTTCTCTCTCTGTAAACTTTAAATTCCTGAAAATCTTCTGGGGATAACTGTGTTTGAGCTAAATGAAAAACTTCTTTAAATGAACATTGTGTTTGAAACATATCATCAAAAGGATCTTCTTCTCCAGAAAACACTCTTACTTTGATTGCAGTCGTTAGATTTTTAACAACATCAATTGGATCAAATAACCTTCTCGAAAACTTGAACAGTTGTAAGCATGTAATATTGCTTACCTCTTTGAATGCATGACCAACATCAAACAATGAAAATGCTCCACAGGCTATAGGAAATTGTGGCCAAATTCCCTTCTTCTTCTCCTTTAATTCCTTTGTCAAACCTCCTTCACCACAGGTTTGATAAGAAATTTCCCGAGCTACAAGTTTATCCGGAACATACAGGGGTAAAACATGGGGGTAAGCAGAACTTCCAAAAACCCTCACATAAGTAAACAACTCTTCTCCAAACCATCTTGCGACAGGGAGAATGTCGACTTCTGCTTCCGGGGATAACCTTGGAGCATCCTTATTATACAATATTCTATACAGAGGCAACATTATGCCATGGAAAATTTTGTAAAAATGAGGAACAAACTTTGATTCCCACAATTCTTTGTGATAGACATGAATAGGCAAGGGATCATGAATTGTCCATTGCCAACCCATCAAAGGGAATTTAGAAACAAAACAAATTGAATCCATAACATAGGCAGATAGATAAAAAGGAGGATAAATCCTCTGAGAAACAGTCCGTTTGGACCGGTAATTGAAAATATCAGTGGCTAAATTATCAGACAAGATTTTGGCCCAGTCTACAATTGTAGCGTTAACAACAACATTCAACAAAGGGAGCCATTCAGGAAAGACCATATTTATGTCAGGATTTCCAAAAAGCCTGCATAACATAGCAGTAGCAAAACAATATGGAGAGGTGAGCGAACCAGTACTGTACATACCGTGTTTGTTTTTCTTCAATGGTTCCTCTCTTTTGGTCCATTCCTTGGTGAATTCCGCCAAATTTGCATTTTCTCTGGCGAATTTCTCCATAAATTGTTTGTTGTAAGTCACCTGAGGTTCTGGTAAGTGATACATAAGCCTCAAATCTTCTGTAGTGAATGACCTGATAAGTTCTTGTCCTGGAGTTCTAAATTTCCTGTCTGAAATATCGGTGTTATCCAACACCCATTTTACCATATCTGTATACGGAAGAATTCTCGGTCTTGCTGCTATTCTGTGCAGAAATGAACAAGCCAATTCTGTAAGAGACACTTCAGAGGAATTACTTGATCCTGCAGTAGCCGCGACTTCCATTACCCTGGGATTTTCTTCTTCGAGAAAATTATGCATCCCTTCCCAAGTGGTGATACCGGCGTCCTTGTTGCAAGAAGTGTCTGCGTATAAGGAAGCCATCTCTTTGTTTTTAGCACTCAGAACCTTCTCTTTCTTACCCATAATGCTCTGTCAATGCTTTGTATAGTCTTCTGCTCCTTCGCGCCTGCAGTGTTACAAATTAAGTTAGAGTAATGATATGAGAAAGGTGATGGGATAGTTTTAAATGCTGAAGGAAGATGAAAAATATTATTTTAAACGTGAAACAACCTTTCAATCAAAACAAAATCCTTTCCATCAATGACTAACAACCCATTCATTAATTTTGACATCAAAGCGCATAACGGATATTTATTTATAAAAATATTTACTTTGGACAACGCGCTAGAAGAATCTGCGATAATGCGATCTGCGATTTGCTGTGCAATATCGCAAAATCGCAATATCACAGATCGCAATCATCACAAATCGCAACATCCACAAATCGAAATCTAATATCATCGCAAAATCACAATATCGCAAAATCGCGAAATCACAATTTCACAAAATATAACTTATTAAACAACTTTTCTGCGATATGTGGTTTGCGATCAATACTAGATTGTATAGTTCTTTGGGATCGCGCTATCGCAATATCACGGAATCACAGTTTTTAAAAGATTCTGCTTTTACAAAGGATATCCACTTTTTGCGATGGATGCGGTATTTTTCTTCAAAGAAAGATTATGTTTTGATCTATCATAAACTTAGGTTTATTTTAAAGATTTTCAAAGGAATTTCCCTAAGTTATGATAGTAAGTTTTATTTGAGGAAGGAAATAAATACTAATTAATTTTTTTGGATTTTTTGACTAAGGGTCCCCACTTATTTAGTATTATTACTAATATTAAATAAGAAGGGGGGTTGTTGCTGGCCACAACAGTCGGCTAGGATTACACTGTGGCCCCACTAGGATTACATTGTGGCCCCATGGAATCCTATATATATAAAGGAGGTTTTTTCATTTGTATCATCCAATAATTGTTCATTCATGTAATGTATTGGAGGTTGCCCCCTTGAAGTGGCTTATTTCTAAGGCGTTGATATCTCTTTTCTTCTATTTTTGGAGCTAGTTTCACAACAACTCACAAGGAATATCAGGAAAGGGATGGAAGCCATAGAAGGCATTCTGAATATTTTTTATTTTTGGTATTTTATGACTTTCTGCATGCTTCATCTATTTAGCGGAGTCTGCTGTGCTATTTAGCACAAGGGTGTTTCCGAGCAAAAGTCCCACCCTCATCCTCGGGGGACTTCGAGTGCCCACTCAGGAGATGTTCCTTTGAGATTAATTCCACCATATGGAATCAGCTAAGCTTCATCCATCATCATAAGCACAGTATCCTTTAGGAATTGCATTATTATGTAGGGTAGTTGCAGTGGAGGGTCAAGTACCCAAGTTTGTGATTTTTTTTTCTAGTGAGGGGAGTAGCCCTTCATCTGGATGACCTATTGGGAGGTTCCTTGAGATTCATTCCCACCATCCGACATCAGGCCAAGCTTCATCCATCTTCAGCAATGTAGTATCCTTCATAAATTATGTTATTTTTCAAGGCAGTTGTAGTGGAGGGGATCAACCCTTCATCCGGAGGATGTATTGGGAGGGGTTTTGGCCATTTTTATATAAGATCAGCCACCTTATATTAGTCACCCAATTTCAATGTGTTATTTAGCCTTAGGGCTGCAACTTTCATATGGTGTATTTCCAGAAACCCCTTCTGGGTTGTCTTGGATTGGTGCTAGAAAGACTAGATCTTTGATCTCGATATTTTCTAAGAATTATATCAGTAGATCTATGTATTTTCAGTTTTACCTTGCAGTTATTCTCCATAGGACTACACATTCATATGTATTTTTTCATTTTATATAGCAACATCATCTCATATTTTATGTACTGGGTCACTTGAGGCTTGTTTTGCCTAGCTTGAGTGACTTTTTCCTCAAGATTTTGTACTCATTTTTCTGCTATAATGTGTAATAAAATGGCTCTATGATTTTCTCGTATTGATGTACTGATATTTCACTGCATTTTCCAGTTTTATGATCTATATTCCTATTTTTCCTAATTTGGAATATTACAAAATTGATTGTTAACTGAACTGATAAATGTGGAATACTGAAGGAAATATTAAGCATTTAAGACTTAAACAAACAACACATTAAGAATGAAATTACAACAAACAACAGAGATAAGAGACAACAAACATTGATTACGGAGTTCGTCCTTGTTGGATTACGTCTCCGGGTTCACTTTCAGGATGGGGTTTGTTTTATTAGGATTGATCTCAGGAAGTCTTTACACAAAAAAAGCACCAGAATGAATGTGCTCGCAGGCACCTCTGGTCACTGACAACACAAATATCTCTCTCCTGGCTTTCCAATGCCTATCTTTTCACTCAAATCCGCCTCCGGACAACCAAGAAACACTGAAAACAAAAGCTGCCTCTCTTGCTCAAAATCTGAATACAAAATCACTCTGTCTCATTCTCCTTCATGAAGAAAATGGCTGAGTTAAATAGGTTCAGGTCTTGAACTCCTTGAAGCCAAATTTAGCATGTTTGTTTTACATTTAAGTGGTGATAGGTCTTCGGTCTTGTAACATGGTGACACCTAGTGGATAAGATATATAGTGGATAATTTTACACCTTGGCGCATTTAATTAAAAAAACCCAAATAAAAACTTGTGATAAAATTTTAGCCTTGACAACTAGCTAATGGTGCAGATGATCATAACGGTTTCGTGTGACAACTCATCCAACGACTACACCTTTGGTCAACTCTAGCGGTTGCAGTTAGCTCCAGCGGTTCTGGCTACATCTATTCACATGGCAGCTGTGATCCTGATACCTGCGTGGTATATTCAACAATTACTGCAATGGTTCCCAACGACGATTAATCTCTTAGTCACAAGAACTTCTTTTGCATGGTTCCACTGCAGGTTAATCTGATGGTTAATTGTTGCAACTAAGTCTCTAGTATGTTTACATGTGCTAACGTCTCCGACATGGTTTAAGGCTATGGTTTAGGATTGTGGGTTTTAAAATTTATTACAAAGTATTATTACATAGACCTGAACCTTGTTTACACCACAGTTTTTACATTGCATTAGATTTATAGCACTAGGTCTTTAGGTCTAGGTTTTAGAATTAAGTGTTATGTTGTGCTAGGTATTTATGTATTAGCCTTAGGTATTAGGCTTAGAGATAGGACTTAGATTCAGGTACTTAGGATTAAACCTTAGGTTTTTGTCCCTTAAGTCCTTTACATAATTACTTCACCATAGCTTTAGACTTGACTAGAGGATTTAATTACATAGGTGCATTTCACCATATGTCATTTAAAATTTTACCCCACACACAAACTAAATTTGAACCACAATTTAACCATGACATCCAACTCAACCATGATGAAGTAAATTTCATCCAGAACTATGGAGGACTTGATGATCTAAAGAATGAACCAGACATCAGACAAACAAGAGCTAACTGGACCTCATTGTCAATTTGCACTGAAGCAAGATCCTCCTGGATCAATCCTCTCCATTTGAAAGCTTTTGGACCACAAAATTTTTATTTAAGCAGACATCAGGTGAGGGTACAACTCCCTCACTTTTCCAATCTCTATCCACCCCGCCTTGCTCGGATTCATGCCCTTGAGTCCTACTTGAAGATATTCAACATATCCTCACCTTGAACTGCGAAATTTCCTGTCCAAGATGGTATATTCCTGCAACTCATTCATATACTTAGGTGCTAAATCATCAACAGTAGGAATCTGTGTATCTTCCTCGGGATCAATGATCCTCGGAGGTTCATACAACTTCAAAATTTATACATTCACAACTGAATAAATGCGCATGTAAGGAGGTAAATCTAACTAGAATGAATTATTTCCTGCCTTTTCAACAATATTGAAAGGACCATACTTGATGGGTTTCGGTTTCTTACCTTCTCCTTTCAATATGTCTTTACTAATATAAAACCATACTTGATTGCCAACCTGAAATGATGATCGACTCGATGCTTGTTGTGGCACAATTTGTACTTGGCCTGACTCTTCTCTAACTGATCCTGCACTACTTTATGTATCTATTGTATCCGTTGAATGAACTTAAATGCTTTGTTTGAATCGTTGTGTCCATCCACTTTATCTTCTTCACCAAACATGAAGTCCATCGACGACTTTGGTAGATACCTTAAACATGTTTCAAATGGCGATTGATTAGTCGAAGAATGTAAGGCTCAATTGTAAGCATGCTGCACATAAGGTAAATATTCATCCCACAAAATAGGATGTTTACTACAGTAACCTTGAATAATATGTATCACTATCTTGTTCACCACTTTTTTCTATCAGTCGGTCTATGGATGAAAATTTGTGTTCTTCTATAGCTTTGTGTCCATTAGTCCCCACAAAGTGGACAACATTTCTCCTACAAAGTGAGTATCTTGGTCAGAAATAATAGAACTAGGTAACCCAAAATGAACCCATACCTGTTGAAAGAACATCTGTGCTGTCTATTCTGCATTCACTTCATTTTTTCACGGAACAAGAATCCACATCTTGCTGAAATGATAAATCACGACATACATGTAATCATGCCCTTTCATGGACATATGTAATCCTCCAACAAAAGCCATGGAAATGTTGTCCCATGGTCGCAAAGGAACTCGAAGTGGCATGTACAAACCAATCTTTCATTTACTTGGCTTGCTTGTCGAACACATCACACATCCTTTAATGTACTTCACAATTGTTTCATACATGCTAGGTTAGTAACAATACCTTTGAATTTGCGCCATAGTATTTCTTATGCCAAAATGTCCTACAATTCGAGAAGAATGAGCTTCCCGAATAACATGCGCCCTTTCTGTCTGTGGTATGCACTACTTACCCAGACGATATAACAACCTGTCATGAATATGAAAATTGACTTCTTCCATTTGAGTACCTTGAGTTAGTGATTCATAAATATCTTTGAAATCAAAATAAATACTATACTGTTCTACATAACTTTCAAGTTTCAATGAACTATTCTGCAGTACTACTGAAGCATTAAAATACGGTCTAGACAACATATCGACTACTTTGTTTGTTACACCTTTGTTGTACTTAATTACCAAGTGAAATTGTTGAAGAAATCCCATCCATCTGTAGTGGAGAGATTATTTCAACTTAGTCTGTTACTGAAGGTATTGAAGCGGATGATGATGTGTAATCACTGTTTCCTTACCCATTAAGTAATGTTTCCATTTTTTTACACTTTCAACCAAAAAAAACAGTTATTTATCGCATGTTAGGAAATTGATTGCTGCCATAGAAAAAGTTTCAAAATGAAAACAAATTGGTTTCTCATTTAGAAGTAAGACTACACCCATTGCATAACCACTTGCATCTGTTTCAATTTCGAATGGTTGTTGAAGATCAGGCAAAGCTAAGATTGGTGTTGTGATAACTTTCTACTTAAGTGAATCAAAATTTTTTTGTTGTTTCCTTCCCCACTGAAAGGAAATTTTAGATCCTGTTAAAGCATGTAATGGTGATGCAATCAAAGAAAACTGAGCAATAAAGTTTCTCCAATACTGAACTGCCCCTGGGAAACTCCTAACTTCAGTTAAATTCTGTGGTTTTGGCCACTTAAAAATTACATCTATCTTAGCTGGATCTATATTTAAATGACCACCTCCAACTATGTAACCAAGATAAACCAATTGTTTTCCTCGTCCGAGGAGGCCTGTGTTTACAGTCAAAAACACAAATCTTTCTTTTTGTTTCCTTTTTGAGATGATTTGGGATCGGAATAGTGTTCACTACCGATCTCAGCTGTTAATCTATTTGCTATATCTGGTTATTTTTCAGCCCTCTGAAGACTTGCCTCCGTTTTCTTTTTCATTATCTCTGTTTCGGTGACTGACCGGGAGATATGAAAGACCGGAAGCGTACTTTTTGTTGACAGAATTTTTCTTCTGCTCTGGCAGCCTTAGAGGTACCCATGGGTACTCAAGGTAGTCGTGACTGGATTTTTTTCCTTCATCGAAGGAGTTTGGGTTGGTTTATTGTAATGCTTTTGCATATGCTATGTGATTTCTCTAATATATAGAAAATCCGATTTTTTTCTGTGGAAAAAAAAAAAAACCAAGATAAACCAATGAAGTTTTCCCAAGCTCACATTTTGACAGTTTAATGTACATTTTTTCTCTGTGCAACACTTCAAACACCTGTTTAACATGCCTAACATGATCTTCCATACTGGAACTAAAAATCAAGATATCATCTAAGCATATTATGAAAAAAATATCAATGTATGGACGAAAGACATAATTTATAACACAAATGAAAATTTCTCGTGCATTACACTAACCAAAAGGCATTACTAACCACTCAAATGGTCCTTTCCTAGTTTTAAATGCAGTTTTCTAGATGTCGTTTTATTCTATCTGAATTTGATGATACCCACTACACAAATCCAACTTAGTGAAATAGACAACAATTTTCAACTAGTTGAGTAAATCATATTTCATGGGAAGAGGATATATGTTCTTGATTGTGACTTTATTTAAGGCCCTAAAGTCGACACACATTCTCCATGTCCCGTATTTCTTAGGAACTAAAACTATGGGTGAACCACATGGAGATGAACTGGGTCGAATTAAACCTTTTTCAACCAGCTCTTGGATTTGTTTCTTTATTTCTTCGTTCTCTATTACCGACATGCGATACATCCCGACATTAGGAAGAGGGGCATCGGACATCAACTGTATCTCATGTTGTATTTCCTATTTAGGAGGCATATGTTTTGGTTCTTTAAATAGACTTTGAAAATATTATACCACTTTAACCAAACTATATTTAAATTGAGATTCACAACCTGAAAAAGCATCATGTAGATCCTTATGCTGTTATTTTATAACCATGAGTATATATCTTTTACTTGAACTTATTAGTTGCTTCATCTGATTATAATTAACTAAATCCAAATGAGTTTTTATTTTATGTGCCTGAACGATGTATTCAATCCCATCTTTCTTAAGATGATATTTATGCTCTTTCCTATGAAAAACTGCATCAAAATCATAGAGATAAGGACTTCCTAGCACTATTGCACACATGTCTAACAATATCACATCTAAATCCACTTCATCAATGTAATTAGCTGTGATGGAAAATTTTAAACGACACTGCTTTGTGAAATTAATATGAGCCTTTTCCTTTAACCAACCTAATGGGTATTGTCCTGGATGATTCTATGTCTCCAAACCCATTTTATTAACTAATGATTCAGATATTAAATTTTCCTATGACCCATTTTCAAACAATGTATCTATTTTCGTGTGCTTAGAAGTTACCCTTATGTGAAATAATTGAACTCTTTTATCTTCATCTAGATGATTAATGCTTGAAGAAGAAGCAGAATTACTAGAACTTGAACTAGCATCCAAATTTTTACCTGCCATAACCATTACGGTTGTTTTCCCTTCATCACCTGAATCAGATCCTAGATCTTGTTGGATTGATGTTGTAGCGTTCTTTTCACCTTTCTTCCTCTAGAACTTATTTGGTCTGATTTCCAGGTGAAGTTTCCAACATCTAGCTTCATCATGTCCGATCCTCTGGAAGTGAGTATAGGTAGGTCTTTCACCTTCCTTCTAAGCTGTCGTTGTCTTATTTCTCTTCGAACTGGTCTTCCTCTTGTTGTATTTGGAATCCAACTGTTTGGATGTCTTCGGTGAAAAGTTGAATGGCCTTCCACCTTATTTGATATGTATGACTTGAAGACATACTTCATCAAAGTCATTAGGATTAAACATAAATAACGTATGCTGTAAATATGAATGTAAAATGCCAATTTACTTTAATAAAGTTTCACATGTATCTAAAGGAATACCAAGCGCCAACGCTTTCTTCCTGAACTCCTGAGTAAACTCCTGAAAATTTTGTCCCTTACCTTTCCGCAAATGCTACTAATCAATAACAACTTGCTTCATGTATCCCAATGGATATAATTTTTTCCTGAGAGCTTTTAAAAATTTAGACCATGAGGAGATGACTTTACCTTTACGCTTTAAATCTATCTATCTTTTAATCTCCGACCATATTAAAGAAATTCCACACCATCCTAGGAGTAGCTAACTGTATTTTTGTCTTTTCATTAGAAATGTTATGAATCCTACAATACACTTCTAACTGCTTAATCCAATTATCTAGTTTCTCTGGGTTCATTTGTCCATCATAAACAAGTAATTCAAAATTTACATCAAGTTTAAAAAGAGATTTATGAGGTTTCTTTTCTGTTTCGGAATCTGAAATAGAAGAAGAAGAAGAAGAAGAAGAAGATGATGATAATGGAGATGATGGAGCAGAAGGATGTTTTTTCAACTTTTCCTTTCCCATTGTACTTCTTTGATGCCTTTGAAGAAGAAGCTGCATCTGTCACCTTCTTATCTTTGTAGATTTATCCCAACATCTGCTACATTTTCAAAAAAAATTGCTGAAATTGATTCTCGTCCATGACCTTCACTTCAGGAGTTTCACCTACTTCAGTTCCTGTCATCGTCGATTGATGAGAAACTTTTCGCTTTCCAATTTCTGGATCAAACTCCTCAAGCGTTCCTTCTCCACGTTGCAATGCTAACTTGGTTAACATTCATTGGAAAAAATACTACAAAGCACAACTCGCTCTGATACCAAAATATATTATCTGAATGTGATCCAAATTAAGTGTTGAAGTAGAATTGATTAATTTCCATCAATGAATTGATTGTTAACTGAACTGTTTAATGTGGAATACTGAAGGAAATATTAAGCGTTTATGAATTAAACCACTAGCATATTAAGAATGAAATTAAAAAAAATAACAGAGATAAGAGACAACAAACATTGATTATGGAGTTCATCCCTGGTGGACTACATATCTGAGTCTGCTTTCAAGATGGGCATCCATTTTATGAGGATTGATCCAAGGAAGTATTTACACAGAAAAAGCACCAGATTGAATGTGCTCGCAGACACCTTTGGTCACTGACAACAAAAATCTCCCTCTCCTAGCTTTCCAATATCTATCTCTGTGCTCAAATCCGGCTCTGGACGACCAAGAAACACTGAAAACAAAAACTGCCTCTCTCGCTCAAAATATGAATACAAAATCAATTTGTCTCATTCTCCTTCATGAAGAAAATGGCTGATTTAAATAGGTTCAGGTATCAAACTCCTTGAAGCCAAATTTAGCATGATTTTTTTACATTTAAGTGGTGATAGGTATTCGGTCTTGTAACATGGTGACACCTAGTGGATAAGATACATGGTGGATAACTTTACACCTTGGCACATTTAATAAAAAAATCCAAATAAAACCTTATGATAAAATTTTAGCCCTGACGGCTAGCTAACGACGTAGATGAGAAGAATGGTTTCATGTGACAACTCATCTGGGGGCTACATATGTGGTCAGCTCCGGTGGTTGCTATCAGCTCCGAAAATTCTAGCTACATCTGTTCACATGGCAGTTGTGATCCCGATACCCGTGCAGTCTATTCAACAGTTTCTGCAATGGTTCCCGATGGCGGTTATTCTCCTGGTCACAAACACTTCTTCTGCGTGGTTTGGATCTGTGTTAATCTGATGGTTAATTATTATGGCTAGGCCTTTGGTATGTTCACATGTGATGACGTCTCCCACACGGTTTAAGGCTATGTTTTAGGACCGTGGGTTTTAAACTTTATTAAAAAGTATTAATACATCGACTCAAACCTTGTTTGCACCATAGTTTTTACATTGCATTAGATTTATAGCGCTAGGTATTTAGGTCTTGGTTTTAGACTTAGGTGTTACATTGCGCTAGGTATTTATTTCTTAGCCTTAGGTCTTAGGCTTAGAGAGCTAGGACTTAGATTTAGGTACTTAGGATTAAACCTTAGGTTTTTGTCCCTTAATTCCTTTACATAATTACTTCACCATAGCTTTAGACTTGACCATAGGATTTAATTACATAAGTACATGTCACCACATGTCATTTAAAATTTTACCACACACACACACCAAATTCGAACCACACTTTAACCATGACATCCAACTCAACCATGATGAAGTAACTTTCATCCGGATCTCTGGAGGACCCGACGATCTGAAGAATGAACGAGACATCAGACAAATTGGAGCTGACTGGACCTCCCTATCGATCTGCACTGAAGCAAGATCCTTCTAGATCAACAGGGAATGTCTTGGTTGAGACACCAGATGTAAATTATCCTTGGGGATATTTCAACGAGGTGTCTTAGGCAGAAGGGGGTTTTGTGCTATATATCACATAACAATATTATTTTCATGTAGGTTTGGGGCTTGGGAGGGGTTCTAACAACTAAGCCAAAATAATAACATGCACATATTTATATGCCTTTGCTTTGGAAAATGCTTTTGAACAAATTCAAATGTTCGGTGACTTACTCCTAATGGTGAATTGGGTCAATGCAACATAAGTGTGTCATACCAATTCCATTTCTCATATTATGCTGTATATTTTATGATTGAAATATGCATTTTCTTCTTTGTCATGTAATCATGTTTACATGGAATAAAACATGTACATTGAAAATATTTATAAAGAAGGCCGACATTTGGATATGGGGTTTTGGTAGGTGTCCAAATTTACAGGGGTAGATCAATAACAAATTTATAATCGATATTTTTTGGAGGAACTTATTGCAGATGATCATTGGTGATTTAGTGAACAACTTTATGTTTCTCTATGTATATATTATATTATGTTTATGAGCTCTGTTATTTTTATTTTTTGACTTTACAAATTAGAATATGCTTATATTATTATGGGTTCTTAATTGCACAATAACAAAATTTTTTGTTAGGTTGTTTCGACAACATATATTGTTGTGTTTTTGGGGATGAATTTTTGTAAAACCCACTGGGTTTATATTTTATTGGTCATACTAGCAACATGTAGGATCGAGGCATATCATAGGGAATTCACTATAGGTGCATATAAAAAATGTGTTTTTATTTCAGTTTATGATTGAAAAAATATTTTTTTTTCTAGAAAAAAAAATGAGAGAAGAAAGAGGTATTGTTTGAAATGGTGAAGGAATTTGAGGCAACTTGGATAGATGTGGAATTGATGACATGGAAGGGATGCATATTTTTCTCACAAAACCTACTTATTTGCAAAAGAATGGATGTATATGGAAATTAAAGAGTCATAGATCTCATGTCAAGTTTATAAAAAAGGCATGTTTATGAGACATTATAATGCCATATAAGTTCTAGTGGAGTAATTAAGAGAAAGGCATGGTCATGGATACATAGGTGGTGGTATTATTAGGGGAGTTAACAAATGAGAAAAAGTAATAGAAGTCAACACATGGTGTGCAATAAATTTATTGAGTCAATTAGTGCATAAATGGTGATGAGTCTTTCATCAACCATCCATCTCTATAATGTTCCCAACCTCCTGTTGGGAAATGATACCACAACCACAACACTTAAAAACACACATTTCATATGTGGAAGCGAAAGACCCTAACTTTATCATAGTTGTTTCTATGTCTGACAGAATTGGGTTTTCATTAATGAAATTGTAGAATGCTCATAATGCATATTTAACAAATTTATACATCATAATTACACTGCGCACAACAAAAATATCAATTCTTTGACAACATTGAAGTATATTAATACAAATCCCCAACTAGGGTTTATGGAAAGTAGTATTAAATGAAAAATGCATCAACATATGTAAGTAAACAACAAGTACAATAAATAAGACATATAATTAAAATCCACAATGAAATTATAAGCATTATAAACATTTGAACAGAAACCACAAAGCTATGATTCAAACATTAAATCATTTAAACAACATGGCACATAAAAACACAATACTTGTCTTGTCAAAATATACCAATTGGCTATGAGCTCTCCACGTTCTTCCCTGCCATAGATGTAACACCTCCTCCCAATATTTACTCACTTTTACAAGCTCCCAGGGTAAATGTGAGGGTGAGTGCTACTGTGACATGACCCGAACTCCAAGTTCCAGTTATGGAAGTGGGGCATACAATCTGAAAACTTATTTATACCCCTCAGAAGCACTAGAACACCCAAGAGTTAGTTCATAACCTTTGATGACCAGATAAAAAGTTGGAATTTCCTTTTCATAAGCCTAACCCCAAACCACATGCATAAAAAGGCAAGAGTGTGCCCAACGACACACACACGCTTGCTTCCATGCGGTTATGACCTAAATTTCCCAGTTCAGTGCCAACAGTTCTAACATATGAGCCACTTTTCCAGGCTAGTCTCTAGACCACTACCTAGAACTTCTGTGACTTTCCAGAATCATGATTGAGATGGTAATAATTTAAAACATTCAAACTTGAAACAAGAACTTGACCTAGACTACCTAGTACACATCATACATTTCGTCAAACATATTGTAAACATGTAAGCTACATGTCACAAATGCATATCTAATCACAAATATTTTAACTTAATTTCATAATCACCAAGAAGTTCTAATTCCCTCTCATGTAGTTGAAAATACACACTTTAGCCCATGCATTCATCTACCATTCAAATACTTATGAAATAATGAACAAGAGCCATTGCTATAGCACATCATAAAACCATGCTTATAACCAACATATAACCAGAATATTAAAAATGAAAAATTAACCATCAAATCAACATAATATAAAGTAAAAGTGCTCATATATCACAATAGGAAAATACATGTTATTAACTGATGAAAAATCCAACCAAATCAGGGACTTCCACATACCACCCAACCATAGATTGGGCTAAACCAAAAATTTCTTTCAATCAATCACCCCTGTGCCATATTCCAAGCATGAATGTTGGATCTCATGGGATAAACCAAGACATAATAAACTAGGGATTTAAGAGGTTAAACCACCTCCACCCTCAAGCTACCATGATCTCACCTAAACCGGTCCCGACATCACAAAACCAAACCAAGCTTGGATGGCTCGGAAATCATTCACCATACCTTGAGGAATTTCCCCGTCTCCACGCACCTATCGAGAGCTTCCTAGAGAAAACCATATCCAACCCCAAACCTTGGGAAATTTTCTGAGACTGCCTCACTCGGTTCAAAAAAACTTACGACAATCCAAAGCTCAACCGAGAATGAATCCCATCATACCATTATTATCTAGGAAATGTAAAGGCAAGGTTGTAACCAATGTCAAACTAGGAAAAACCCATGCCAATGACAACAAGTGAACCAAATATACAAATGCATGTACCATGCATTCACACCTTAGCCAAGAAATCACACATGCAACCTGTTACCTGCAAAATACTCCGATTGAAGCTGATGATCCAAAATTTTCCTTTCTTTAATTCACTTTCCTTTTCTTTTCCTTTTATTTTTATTTTTATTTCCTTTCTCCAAATCCAAGTGGATTCCAAAATTCTCTAAGAATACTCTAAGTGTGCAAGAGTGTATGGGTGAGAATGAAAGAAGAGAGCCAAACTGAACTAAAAAAAGTTGCGAATTGATCCTTTGATGCCTTTTATTATTGATGTCTCCTTTTTTCTTCATTTTCCTTCATTTTCCCTCTAGTTTTTTTAGCATGCAAATGTGTGCATCTTCATCTTCCTATTGTCCTATTTTCCTTTATTTCCTTAATTAAATGTCAAATTTTCCTCTTTGCCTTTCCTAATGAATTTACCAATTTCCATAGCCATAAATAAACCAAAAGTGATTCCCACTATAGTGTTTTCCCATAATTTAGCTTGGAATACATGTCCCATGACCTTGGTATTATTATTTTTCCTTTATTATCCTTTATTACATGAAAGTTTAACCCGAGGTTGCTACAAACCCCTTCCCCTTGGGGGAACATTTTCCTCAGTGTTCTATGAAATCTATGACCAAAAAATCACTGAAAACAAAACATATTTCCCTTGGACCTTTATAACATAGTTCGATGCAACATTTACAATGACATCCTATTGAAAACAAATTACAAACATACTCGTTATTGGAGCTTTATAACATAGCTCATTGTGGTATTTACAACCATATATAAATATAAATATAAATATAAATATATAGATATAGATATATATACACACACCAAAAACTCATTTTCTTGAACCAACAAATAATGAAGGATAGAAAGTCCACATTTGATCAACCATCTCCCATGTAGCTTCATGGGGCCCAAAGTGCTTCCATTGCACTTTAACTTTCTCAATTGCTCGATTCCAGAGCATGAGTTTCTTCCACTGCAAAATGCACTGAGGTTTAAGCTATAAGAACTCTCCCATTGGTTCCAACTGTAATACAACCAAGTCAATCACATAATCAACATCCTACATGTACCTCTTAATTTATGAAACATGAAAAACATCGTGGAATTTCATTGTTGGTGGAAGTGAAATTCTATAAGCCACTGGTCGAATCCTCTCAAGGATCTCAAAAGGCCCACAATATCGAGGTGCCAACTTGGAACATGATCCAATCCCCAACGAGCTACTCTTAGGTTTGATGCACAGGTGCACATGCTCCCCAACCTGAAAACCCTTGAATGTTATGTGCTAATATGCACAACTCTTATGCCTATCCTGTGAACTTGCATCTCTTATTCCATCATTGCCAACATATCTGGTCCAATCTGTTGGCTCCCTATAAATTGTAAGATTGGAAAGAACAAGTAGCAGGGAACCACATCAAACCACTCTGGAGTCAAGGACCTAGCCTTCCTGGGCTCAGAGAGGGCTCTGTGTGTGTTTATGATGAAATGATTTAGCTTTATGATTATATTCTTCTGATTTTAGGTTAGTTATGAAGATTGGGGGTTGTTTTTTTGATTGTTTGCTTGGTTGTAGAGATAGAATGTGGGAAGCTTAATCCATTGGGCTATGGAGTCATAAAAGGGTTAAATTGTACATCAAATTTTCAAGGGTTTTCATAGGGCAAGCTAACTATATCAAATGGATCTCTGTGGCAAGACGAATATGAGTTGATAGTGAGTTCATTAAGGATAAAGAGCAATTAAGAATTATTTAACTATACTTCAACATAAAAGAAAGGTAAACGGTCTTTGAATTCTGCATTCGGATCTTTAGAGGAAAACATAACAGTTCAATAGAGGTAAAGAGCAGTTAAGAATTATTTAACTCAACCTCAAAAGAAAGACCTCAAGATAAACAGTTTCAGAGAAACTGAAGAGTAGTTAAGAATTATTTAATTAAACTTCAAAAGAAAACCTTAATATAACAACTAGGTAAAACTAAAGAGCAGTTAAGAATTCTTTAATTATACTTTGTAGAGGAAAACATTGAGATAACAGTAATAGACATAATTAAGGTGCTCATTCCGCATATCTTAATCTAAAATTTATGTTTATGCTATAAGGGAGATTGATGTACAATACATAAAAACAAAGGGAAAACATTAACAAAGAGGGATAACATCACCATTAACATAGCTCAAGGATATTGTGAAAGTGCTTGTATTACTAATGTCCAGCTCAAAAATAGTTATAGTACTCCAGTGCAATAATATTTGCAGCTCAGAGTCTAATCAAATCCAACCTAGCAACCAACAATGATAATGAAGAATACATGCAGTATTTAACTGCAACTAAGGAGGTTTCCCTAATCTAGGGTGTCATATTTGCATTTACTACAGCGTAAATGAAGTTTTGACATTTGAGACCATGCAAGGTCCAAGCCAAAAATATCACTGACATAACTATTTTAACAATAACTTTCAAATTAACTGCTGAGCTAACTTTAAAATATCTTTGAATAACTGCCTGCAAAATTAACTTTTACAATAACTTCTGAACTGCTGCTAAAATATATTTGAATGTATTATTAACCGTGGTAGCTTTCATTAAATCAAAATTAAGCTGGAGGTGGCCCACGTGATTGAGAATAAGTAAATGCTGTTTGATATTGTCATTTGGATTTGTCTTCCTCGTTGATTTGTCCTCTGATTTGTCTTTTAAAATTTTAAACTGCCTTTATCTGTGTTTTTACTTAACTTTTTCCTTTAACTGTGTATTTCATCTGTTTTCATCTTTACCATTGACTGCTCTGTTTCCCTCTTTTACCTTTCACTGTCACAGTGAATATTTTTTATCTTACTTTGTTATTTACATTGAATGAACCTCGTTTTCTTTGGAGTAATTGTATGATCCTTAATAATCCCAATCCATTGCTTCTTTATTATTCTTCCACTCTTGATCCTTTGTAGAATAAAGCCTTTAAACTGAAATCCAGAGAGTCTGGATTAAATAATTATTTGAATCTTTGGCATTTTTGAATTGTTTATCCCATCTCCCGATTTATATCAATTACCTGAAAAATCAAAACATTTGTTAATTTAGAATGCAGGGCCTCTATAGGGGAGTGATATGGCTAGAAGGAAGTCAGGAAATCTATGGACAGAGTCTGGATCTTGGAGGTTTTTTATTTCCGCATTTTAGCAATGGCCTTCCAAGGCTCTTTAGAAATGTCGCAGGGGCTATTACAGTGGTTCGGGAGCTTATCACAACAACACATGATTTCAATATTTTTCAAAGGGTCAGTGGTTTTATTTTATGGCACGAAAATGGTTTTATTGTTAATCACACATCCAAAAGTGGTTAGGCGGTTTAGTTTAGAGGAATGTGATAAATTGTGGGAGCGACGCATGGCAGATGGAAGGGTTGCAAAACCGCCCATTTCATAACCCCCCAAAGGTTTTAAATATCAAGAATTTGGGGTTTTGATAATGTTCGAGGGCCGTCGGATTAGATGGAGCGGATCGAACGGTGGTCGGGAGGATTGATCGCGGGTAGGTTTCGAAAGGTGGGGTCGGGTGGTTTAATGAAATGGAGCTTCAAACGTTTAACATGGGGATTAATGTTTTTTTTAATGAGAATCAATGTAATAGTGGGGCCCGGGGTTAAGGTTTTTAAAGCGAAGGGATAAATGAACTGGAAAGCTGGGTTTTAACATAATAGGGGCTGGGATTTAAAATCAACAGGGTTTATTAGGTGGGACCCGAGATTAATATTTATTTTAAAAATAATGTAAAAACGGGTTTTTACATTTGTTTTTAATGAAAGAAGGGGAATTAGTAGAGGAGAAGGTATTTTTAGAAATGGGAATGGGGTTTTAGGTGGGGAAAAGTGGTTAAGAAGGGGGAAGAGGTTAAACTGAGGGGTTTAGGGTTTAAAATGAGATTTCAGAGCATTGGATTGTCAGAAATAGGTAAAATGAAAGGTAATGGAGAGGTTAAATGGAAAATAATGAAGGTATTAAGATTTATGAAAATAAATGATAGCCAGGGAATATTATTTTCAGCATAAAATTATAAGGAATAAACAGTCATCTTCTAATATTGCATAAATACAGGAGTCTAACAGTGGCTCTAGCTGGGGAGGGTAGCTCCTTTAGGAGGTGTCAAGAACTTTGTAGACTAGTAGCCTGATTTATTTGGGCTGATATCCACTTTGTATTCCTGATGTGCTGCAACTTTTATGACTGTGACCTTCAAAAACTGAAAGCCATGTTGAAACACACTTGTTCTTGAGCTTGAATGAACAACCTGAAATTTCAAACTTTCAACATGCTCAAGCGTCAAGAACTCTTCTACATACATACCTACCCAACCTATGATTCAAATGCTTTTTCTTCCTTTTGAGGTGCATTTAGACTTGCAAACCTTGACATCATTTTTCCTTTTAAACTTCTAACTTACCACCTATCCTTATTTCTCCTATTGGTTCAGATTCGGATTTTGAACCAATGTCATTTTATACCTACCTACTGATAAGCCAAGATTAAAAAGTTTGGAAAATCTTCATTTTCTAACTTATCAGCAAAATTCAAAACATGAATGAATCAAGATTAAGCAGTTTGATCATCATGAATTGTGGCATTCTTTGAACAAGTTGCGCACAATATTATTTGAAAAAAGTAAACTAAATTAAGGGCAACGACATTTAAATGTGTAGCACTTTCAGAAATATTCATTTTTTTTGGTATGGGGCTTACCTTTTTCTTTTTATCTGCCCTCTTTTCCTCCTTTTCTTTCTTTTTAGATTAAATTCTTTTGAGATTAAATTTAAGAAATGCTATATACAATGAAGAAAATTTAAAATGAAATTTCTAACTAAAATAATGTTTCAACATCCTGCCATTAACAGGACCTCCAAACAACTCTAATCCATCCATTTCTTGTAAAAATAATGCATTATTACCCCTTGCAGAATGAATGATGAATGTATCTTTCCATAGGTTATCAAACTTTCCAGGCTTGCCTTTGACCTCTCTTCTAGAATCCCAGTTCAGCACTTTTTGTCCAATGTTGAAATCATTTAATTTGGTCCTTTTGTCAAAGATTTTCTTGATATTTTCTTGTACCAACCGTGTTCTTTTGTATACTTCTTCTCTAGTTTGTTGCAGCTGAATTATTTGTTTTATTCTTCTTTGTATATCATTCTTTTCAAACTACAGCTCTTGAATGAGCTTCATTACTGACACTCCCAAGGTTGTTGGGAAGACTGCATCCATTCCATAGACTAGCTGATAGGGTGACATATCAATTGATTTATTATTTGTTAGCTTGTCTGCCCATAGTGCATGCACCAATTTGTTGTGCCATGATTTCTTATTTTCCTCCAGTAAATTTTTAATGATGTTCACCAAACTCTTATTTGAGGATTCAACCAACCCATTACCTTGAGGGTAATAAGCTATAGAGTGTCCCAAAGTAATGTGATATTTGTGGTAGAAATCCACCATTTTCTTGGATTTAAAGGCAAAAACGTTATCAGTAATGATTTTCCTAGGACAACCAAATCTATATAGAACATTGGTTTCAAGAAATATGATAATTACTGAGTCTGTGTCAGTCCTGGAAGGAATTCCTTCTATCCATTTAGTAAAATAGTCAGTTGCAGTATGGATCCATTTATGCTGGGCAGAGGAGGAAGGGTGGATTTATCCAATTAAATCTAGTCCCCATTGTTGAAAAGGAGCTTCAACAGAGATTGGCTGTAATGGCAAAGGAAACATCTTTCTTTTTCCTTCAAAAATTTGGCATTTATGACAGGCAAATACCATTTTGTGGATGTATTGGAAAAGGGTAGGCCAATAGAAACCAACCCTAAGGATTTTATTAATAGTGGTATTCCAATAGAGGTGGCCTCCACAATCCCCTTCATGAAATTCATGCATAATCCTATCTGCATCTTCTTTAGGCAAACATTTAAGCAATACACCACCATAATTTTCCAATATAATTTTTTTTCTTGAATGCAGAAATTTACAGCCTTTAGTTTCAAATCTGGCCTTTGTTTTGGACAAACTAGGAGGAACATTTAAATTAAAAAGCACATACAATATATCTGCATATGAGGGAGAATTTAGGAATGTTTCCTCAAAAGGTGGAGTCGCCAGCTCCTCTTGTTCATCCAATGAGTGAATCATATTGATGTCTAGTGCTTGAAATTTGTTTCAACCATTAGTTTAGCTGGTTCTTGTCCTTTTGTTAATTTGGTGGGTTTGATTTCTAGATCATACTCCAAGATGACAACAATCCATTTGCCTCTTTTTTTATCAGGATCTTGTGTGAGTATGTATTTAACCACTGTATGGGGCACAAATGCAATGATGTGTGAATGCAGGATGTAGACTCTAAAATCCTTTAGTACTTTGATAAAGGCAAAACCTGCTTTTCCATGATATTATATTTCAGAGGTGCATCTATCAATGCTTGGCTGAAGAAAGCTATGGGCTGCTCCTATCCCTTTGTATTTTTCTGCAGTAACGAAGCAACAACTGTGTGTTCTAATGAAAAAGAAAATATGAAGAAATCTTTGGTGAAGTTAGGGTTGATCAAAACTAGTTCTTGTGTGAGTGCTTGCTTCACCAAGTCAAAAGACTGCTTTTCTTCCCTGGTGCACTTGACTCCTGAATCTTTTTTGAGCATGTTGGTGATGTTCCTCAGGAGTTCTGCAAGGTTTGGTACAAACCTTCTTAAATTTTTTATCTTTCCAATGAAAGATTGAAGCTCTTTGATATTTCTTGGGTGACTAATTTGCAATATTCCCTCAATCCTGTTAGGGTCAATCTTGATTCATTCTTCAAAGATGATGCGGCCTATAAGATTTCCGTCTTGAAGGCCAAATAAGGATTACTTGGGATTCAAGGACAGAACGTACTTTCTACATTTATCAAAGTCCTTTCTCAAATGGGATAGATGTTCTTCATCAGTTTTTTAATAGACTATAATATCATCAAGATATATTACAATGAAGTAACCTATTTCTTATGAGAAAGAAATATCCATTGCTCTTTGAAAAATGGCTCCAACATTCATTAACCCAAAAGGAATTTTTACATACATAAAGGTGCCCCAAGTTGTAGTGAAAGATGTTTTGTGTCGATCATCTGGATGAACCAGCACCTGATTGTACCCTGAAAATTCCTCTAGCAGAGATATCCTTTTGGAGCTTACTACCCTTTGCAATATGTGGTCCACATTTGTTAAAGGGTAGTTTTCCTTCAGGGATGCTTTATTTAGATTTCTGAAGTCAATGCAGAGCCTAATATCTCCTATCTTCTTCCTCATAGATACAAGATTTGAAACCCATTCTGAGTACCTAAGTGGGACTATTATTCGAGCATCATACATTTTATTTATCTCTTTCTCAACTAGTGGCATTTGGACAGGGTTTATTTTGCATAGCTTTTATTTAAAGGCTTCTAGTTCTCTTTGAGTGGAATTTTGTGCTGAATGATATCAATATAATAGGACTTCGAGTCTTCATAAATCCAGGAAAACACATCAGTAAATTATTTTAATAACTCAATATATTTCTTCTTTATAGGTGTTGGCAATGTCTTTGACAATTTTACCATCTTGGGTTATTTATCACTGCCTATATTGCACTCTTCTACATTTGCTTCAGTGGATTCCATCTTTGGATTTCTAGAAACATCATTGAAATAAAAAAGTTCTTCTAGAGGGATAAGTCCTCTTGGTAGGGTATTATCTCTGAACTGCAGCACTTCAAACTCTTCTTTTTCTAGATCTTGACAAATTTCTATCCCATGTGGGTCTTTCTTTTCTAATAGATTTATATCACCATCATGAGGGGGCTCCTCCTTGCATGTTTGTTCCTTAGTAGAGTAGTCCTCTTCATGATTCAAGTATGAATCTGGAATTTCAAACCCATTTTTGGACTACAGGAAATCTTCAATCTGTGGGTCATCTTCAAAAACTTGCCAATACCTCACATTATCAGGGGCTTCTGGTCTATATTTAGCCTGCACTATGTATTTTTTGTTAGGATGATGTATTTGACAAGTGTTGGCTGCAAATGCTAGTCTATTGGCAAGGATATTTTGATTTCTTGGGATAGAGGCAAGGTCATATTCTTTGAATGGTTTTAGGAGGTCAAGGGAAACATTGTTGTATGCTTTTAATCTAGGATGTTTAGCTGAATATTCTCTCTTAATCTACCTAATGACTAGCTCATAATCCCCACGGACAAATATCCTTTTGGCTTCTAATTTCTTTAGTAATTGTAGCCCTAGAAGGAGTGCCTCATATTCTGCTATATTATTTGTACATTGAAAGTTCAGTTTGTAAGAATGACCCTCTGAGTGGTTTTTCTTAGTGTTGTGTACCCAAACACCTGCTCCTGAACCATTTTTTCCACAAGAACCATCAAAGCTCATGCTCCAAAGAGCTTCAGGTTCAGACTTGTGTTCTTCATTTTCTGTTTGGTCTGACTGTTATTCCTTTTATTATTCTCCTTTAGCCATTGGTTCATTGATGTTTTATCATTATAAAGGATAAATGAATCAAGGTCTGAGTGGACAGAGTAGAGGGGGGAGTTATCAAGATTTTCTTGACTGCTCACCATGATTTCATATGAGTTTTCCTATACAATCTTCTTGGTTGGCTAAAGACTGGTATGGTAGCATAAGTCATATCCATTTTGAGGGTGCCTTGGAGTTTAGCTCCCCATGAGCGTGATCGAAGCATGCCATATTTTGGGGGAATTCCAGCCACTACAATATCCATTACTAGGATTTTGGCTGGTATTTGTGCTAAAGTAACACAAAGATCTTTGATCAAGCCTAGACATTTAACTCTATTGGAGTCAAAAGAGTACAAGTCTTTGTATGGTCTAGTTATCTCAAGGACTAGTTTCTCCATAATTACCTTTGGCATGAAATTATGTGAAGCTCCTGAATCTAACATGGCATTATGGAGGATTTTATCATGGATATTCAAACTGACATAAAATGGAGGCACACCTCCCTCTTGGAATTTACCTTCTACTTTAGGTCCAAACAAAAGTTCAGTTTTGTCATCATTCAGATTCATAGTATCAATATTTACTCCTATGCTTAGTGCTTTCAAAACTTGGGATCTATATACATACTGACGTACCAATTTAGTGAGAGGTATGGAGATCTTTATCTTGGAAATTTCATTCTCAATACTAAATGGTGTCTGTGTTTTTGGTAGATTTGAATCAGTTTTATCAGACATTATTTTTGCAACAACTTTAGATTGTTGATTTTCACTAGGGATATCAGCTGAATCAATTTTGTTAGGGCTACTCCTTGATTTACTAGTGCTGCTTTCTAGACTATTCTTTTTTTATTGTTATCAGAAATTTTAACCATTTTATTTGCACTTTTTTTTGTCCTTTTAGGATCAGTTTTAGGGGCCTTCCTAGAAAAATTTTTAGAATTTTTTCTCTTGTGATTTCTTGCTTCTGAGGTCATATTGTCTATGCACCTCCATGATAGTATTTTCAAATCCTTGTTTATAATACTTGGATTCTTGGCATTCTTCTTCCATCTGAGTTGGGAAAAACAATATCCTCATCATTAACTCCCATTAGATTAATTTGACTTTCTTCTGGTTCTTCAAACACCCCTTCATCCTCATCAACATAATTTTCTTGGAAAGGAGGCCCGATTTGCTGGTCAGTTCCTATCTGTTACCTTTGTCTTATTTGAGGGGGGGTTTCTCCTAAAGTTTTTCTTTTGGTTTTGGTTTCTATTCTAAGGAGCTTCTTGGTTTTCTCTAGGGAAAGCTCTCTCATTTAGGTTGATTATCTCTGTCATCCTCTCCATATTTCTAACAAGGTTATCAATCTTAGTATCAGATGTGGAGGCTACAACCTCTTCCCTATATGTGACTCTCTTTTCATTTTTCGTTCTAGCCCTTTTGGCAATTAGATTTGCTTCTACACTTATTGCACCCCTTTGCATCTTCTAATGTAGGAGGGTCTCTTTCTCTTAGTTGATAAGCCATATCTGGGTCAAAACCATCTAGAAATTTCATTAGGGCTAGGCCTTGTGGGGGTTTCATGTGAGAAGGGAGGGCTTCATATACACTATTGAACCTAGTGTAGTAATCCTGGACACTCAACGTTTCTCTTGATGTTTTCATACTCTGATAATATTTGGAGAGGATTTTTCTTGACTTCCCATTTATTTAGGAAAATTTGGTGAAAAGCAGGGAGGTCATGTATACTATTAGGGGTCAGGCCTCTAAACCACTTTCTTACTTCTCCCCCTAAGCTTTGGGAAAAAATCCTTATCTTAATAGTTTCATCATCTATTTCTTGTCGATAAAAAGAGTCATCCATTATATCTACATGTTGTTGAGCAGTTGTAGAACTAATTGCATCAAATAGGGGGATTTTGGACTGATAGTCCTATGGTAGAGGCACTAAAGGCAATGGTAGGACTAATGGGGCATAACAGGCTGCCATGGCTGGTGGTTGGAGAAATCCAGGGGGGTTGACAAATGGAGGGTTGATAAAAGGAGGTGGAGGGTTGAATGGAGGAAGGTGGATAACGGGTGTATGAGTGGGGGCTGAGGCTTCTACAATAAGACTCTGTTGTAAGATGGATGGGTCTAAAATTATATGGGTTATCCAATTGTGGGATTTAGCCCTGAACAAGCTTTGTTCAAGGTGTGAGTCAAATATGATATCCTCCAAGTTTTTAAGGTTTTAAGGTGGAGAAATTTCCTTGTGAATGGGCCTGATAATAGTTGAACTCTCATAGCTAGGAGTTCTCATTAGGATTTTCTCTGGATTGTCAAATATTGCACGAGGGTTTGGGTCAGGTTGGGATTTGGTACAGATTCTTCTAGAAGCCAAAAATTAGACCCAAGGCACATAGAGATTGAAAGTTTTATAAATAGCTGAAAAACAAACCAATCTGTGAAAGAAATACTTAATTCACAAAGTATTTTGGCTAGGTTTCTATTTGAGTTTTGATAATATCAGGATTTCTCAATATTCCCCAGTATGGTCCCCATTCTGTTGGCTCCCTGTAATTTGTAATATTAGCAAGAACAAGTAGCAGGGAACCACATCAAACCACTTTGGAGTCCAGGACCTAGCCTTCCTGGGATCAGAGAGGGCTCTCCCTCTGTTTATGATGAAATTATTTAGATTTATGATTATATTCTTATGATTTTAGGCTAGTTATGAATATTGGGGGTTGTTTGTTTGATTTTTTGCTTGGTTGGAGAGATAGAATGTGGGAATCTTAATCCATTGGGCTATGGAGTCATAAAAGGGTTAAATTGTACATCAAATTTTCAAGGGTTTTCATAGGGAAAGCTAACTATATCAAATGGATCTCTGTGGAAAGATGAATATGAGATGATAGTGAGTTTATTAAGGCTAAAGAGTAATTAAGAATTATTTAACTATACTTCAACATAAAAGCAGAGCAGACGGTCTCTAAATTATGTATTCAGGTCTTTAGAGGAAAGCATTTAAGATAATAGTTCAGTAGAGGTAAAGAACAGTTAAGAATTCTTTAACTCAACTTCATAAGAGAGACCTAAAGATAACAGTTTCATAGAAACTAAAGAGTAGTTAAGAATTCTTAAATTAAACTTCAAAAGAAAACCTTAAGATAATAGCTAGGTAAAACTAAAGAGAAGTTAATAATTCTTTGATTATAATTTACAGAGGAAAACATTGAGATAATAGTAGCAAACTGAATTAAGGTGCTCATGCTGCATATCTTAATCTAAAATTTCTGTTTCTGCTATCAGGGAGATTGATGTACAGTACAAAAAAACAAAGGGAAAACATTAACAAAGAGGGATAACATCACCATTAACATAGCTCAAGGATCCTGTGAAAGTTCTTTTATTACTGATGTCCAACTCAAAAATAGTTACAATACTCCAGTGCAATAATATTTGCAGTTCATAGTCTAATCAAATCCAACCTAGCAACCAACAATGATAATGAAGAATACATGCAGTATTTAACTGCAACTGAGGAGGTTGCCCTAATCTAGGGAGAGAAATTTGCATTTACTACAGAGTAAATGAAGTTTTGACATTTGAGACCATGCAAGGCCCAAGCCAAAAATATAAATGACAGACCTATTGTAACAATAACTTTCAAATTAACTGCTGAGCTAACATTAAAATATCTTTGACTAACTGCCTGCAAAATTGACTTTTACAATAAATTCTGAACTGCTGCTAAAATATCTCTAACTGTAATATTAACTGTGGTATCTTTCATTAAATAAAAATAAAGCTAGAGGTGGCCCATGTGATTGAGAAGAAGTAAATGCTGATTGATCTTGTCATTTTGAATTGTCTTTTAAACTTTTAAACTTCCTTTATTTGTATTTTTCCTTAACTTTTTCCTTTAACTGTGTATTTCATCTGTTTTCATCTTTACCATTGACTACTCTATTTCCCTCTTTTACCTTTCACTGTCACAGTGAAGCTTTTTACCTTACTCTGTTATTTACATTGAATGAACCTCGTTTTCTTTGGAGTAATTGTATTATCCTTAATAATCATGATCCATTGATGCTTTTGATTATTCCTCTGCTCCCGATCCTCTGTAGAATAAAGCCTTTAAATTGAAATAGAAAGAGTTTGGATTAAATAATTCTTTGAATCTTTGGCATTTGTGAATTGTTTATCCCATCTCTTGATTTATATCAATTACCTGCAAAATTGAAACATTTGTTAATTTAAAATGTAGGGCCTCTGCAGGGGAGTGATATGGCTTGAAGGTAGTCGGGAAACCTGTGGACAGAGTCTGGATATTGGAGGTTTCTGATTTCCATGTTTTAGCAATGGCCTTCCAGGTCTCTTTAGAAATGTCGCAGGGGCTATTATAGTGGTTTGGGATCTTATCGCAGCAGCGCAGGATTTCAATATTTTCAAAGGGTTAGTGGTTTTATTTTATGGCATGGAAACGGTTTTATGGTTTATCGCACATCCAAAAGAGGTTAGGCGGTTTAGTTTGGAGGAATGCGATAAATTGTGGGAGCGATGCGTGGCAGATGGAAGGGTTGTGAATCCACCCATTTCGCAACCCCCTAAATGTTTTAAACATTGGGCATTTGGAGTTCAAGAATGATTGAGGGCCTTCAGAATGGATGGAGCGGATCAGACGGTGGTCTGGAGGATTGATCGCGGGTAGGTTTCAAAAGGTGGGGTTGGGTGTTTTAATGAAACGGAGGTTCAAACGTTTAATGTGGGGATTAATGTTTTTTTTAATGGGAAGCAATGATAGTGGGGCCCAGGGTTAAGGTTTTTAAAGAAGAGGGATATATGAAGTGGAGAGTGGGGTTTTAACATAATAGGGGTTGAGATTTAAAATAAACAAGGTTTATTTAGGTGGGACCCGAGATTAATATTTATTTTAAAAATAATGTAAAAATGGGTTTTTACATTTGTTTTTAATGAAACAAGGGGAATGAGTAGAGGGGAAGGGATTTTTAGAAATGGGAATGGGGTTTTAGGTAGGGAAAAGGGGTTAAGAAGGGGGAAGAGGTTAAACTGAGGGGTTTAGTGTTTAAAATGAGATTTCAGAGCATGGGATTGTCAGAAATAGGTAAAATGAAAGGTAATGAAGAGGTCAAATGGAAAATAATGAAGGCAGTGAGATTTCTAAAAATAAATGATAGTCAGGGAATATTATTTTCAGCATAAAAATATAAGGGATGTGCAATCATCTTGTGATACTGTAGAAATACAGGAGTCTAACACAATCAACACCCTGTTCACTGGATCACTTGATTTGATGGGAGTATTACAACATTTATCGTAAAGAGCCTCAAATGGACTCATCCTCAAGGATTATTGATATAAAATATTATAAGAAAATTATACCAGTGGAAGATACTCCTCTCACCTCCTTTGATGATCCATGACATACATCCTCAACTTGTCCTTAAGAATAATGATGATCCTCTCTATTTTTCCTTATGTCTGTAGATGATAAGTTGTGCTGAAAGCTAACTCTTTCCCCAAGCCTGCAAATAACTCCTTCCAAAACCTGGAAGTGAACTTGGCATCTATGTTTGATGTGATATTCTTGGGAACACCATGCAATCTCACCATCTCCCTTATGAATATCTGAGCTACCTCACTAGATAAATTAGTAGACTTAATTGTAATGAAGTGAGATACTTTAATCAACTTGTCAACCACAGCCATGATGGAATCACACTGCTTTGATGTCCTCAAAAAACCTATAATGAAGTCCATGGAAATGACCTCCCATTTCCACACTGGATTCAGAATAGGATGTAGTAGACCAGTTGGGTGCTTACTGTTAGGTCCCTATAATACTTGTGTAGCCTCATTATTGTTATTTTTAGTGTATCCCCCTTATTTTTATTGTTTTTCCCTTACATTATTATTGTTATGTAGGCTCTGATTATACTGTGACCCCTTAGATTCCTATATATACGAAGGATGTATTGTCATTTGTATCATCCAAGAATTGCTCATTTATGTAATCTAAAGGAGGTTATCCCCTGGAAGAGGCTAAGTTTTAAGTCATTGTTCTATATTTTATTCTATTTTGTGAGTTGGTTGCATAACATTTGGTATCAAAGATTTAGATTCTAGGGTTTCACTTATTCAAACATGTCATCTTGGAATATTTTCTATAAATTTGTTTCTAAGAAGCTTTAGAAGTTGAAATTGAAACCACCTGAAGCTGAAATACTAATGAAGCTTGTGTATTAATTTCAGATCTTGGTTCACTATATTTTTGGAGATATGATCCGAGGAAGTTATGGTTTTTGTAGGATCCAGAATTTTATCTCAAATATGTGACATAGAGAAAATCTTCATAACTTTTGTTTAATGAATAAGATTTAAATTATGTAAGATGTGGCTGAAATTTTATAGTCTTTATTTTTTCCTGTATCAATTTTAGAGCCAAATTTTTAAATAGTGACACATGTCATCCCGTACAACTTCGCTCTACTGAACCAATCCATAATCAGGTCATCGTGGGATATTTGGCATAACTTTATATTGAAGAATATAATATTGGTATGAATTATAACATTGGAAAGAAAATTCAGAGGGATACAACAGGACCCAAATTTAGACCTTGGAGATACAAATTTATAGAGTTACAAACATTTCAAGATCGAGCACCTAAAAGAAAGAAAAATGTGTGTATTTTTTTTAAATTGCATAACTTTTGTTTGAAAAATCAGTTTGAAGTGATTCCAAGGGCATATTGAAGCATAGATATTAGTATTGGGTTCTAGGATTCCCCTTGAAAAATATAATTCCATGTTATGCAACCAACTCAAAAAGCAGTATAAATGATAGATTAACGACTTAAAAAATATCCTCTTCGAGTGGGAAACCTCCTTTACATTACACAAATGAACAATTATTAGATGATTCAAATGAAAAAACCTCCTTTCTATAAATAGGAGTCTAAGGGGTCACAATATAAGCAGATCCTACATAACAATAATAATGTAAGGGCACAAAAATAACAATAGTGGGCTTCTATGGGGCACAATACCAACAATATGGGGAACACATGGGCACAACAACAATAATAAGGGGGATACACTAAAAATAAGGGGCTACACTAGTATTATAGGGATATAACATGCCCCTCTCCTTCAAAAAAGTGTTGTCATCAATACTTGAGTAATTTTGGATGCTTCTGTATAAAACTCTCATCCTCCCACGTGGAATCTTTAGTGGGTAAGTTCTTCAACTTGATGAGATACTCCAAAATTGATAAACTTCGTAGTTGTCGAGTTCTTGTATTTGTGATTGCTTCAGGTTCCAATATGATTTTTCCTTCCTTGTAAATTTCTGGTAATATTGTTCGAACTGGGGGCTTGTCACCTATAACCTTCTTTAATCATGAAACATGGAAAACTAAGTTCACTCGGGACGATGCATGAAGCTCCAGTTTGTATGCCATTATACCAATATTTTGCAACACCTTGTAAGGAACATAATTTATTATCCTTCTTATCTTTCTTGACGGAAATTTGTTTATATGGTTGTAGCCCTAAAAATGCCCATTTTCCTACATCAAACATTCTTTCACTATGATGTTGATCCTCCTATTATTTCATTTAATTCCGCGCCAAAGTGAGTTTATCCTTTAAGAGTTGAAGAAATTGATGTTGATGCTCGATGTGATCTTCCACTACTCGAACCTTATAATTTTCTCTTAAAGATGATGTGATGGATGATATCCATAAAATGCGATAAATGGGTTCATTTTTGCTGCAGTATGGAAGGAAGTGTTATACCACCATTCAACCAGAGGTAACCACTTGACCCATTGTGTTTGTTTATCAGATACAAAGAAACGAAGATATCCTTCCAAAAATTTATTCAATATCTCAGTTTTCCCATCAAATTGAGGATGATAAGATGAGCTATGAGCTAATTGAGTACCCAGAAAAGAAAATAATTCCATCCAAAAAATCCAGTAAAAATGGGATCTCTGTCGCTTACAATAATATTTGGGTTTCCATGTAGATTTTTAATTGTTTCCATAAATTCAGTAGCAAATGTACTGGCTTTAAATGGATGAGATAATGCACAAAAGTGTGCATACTTGGTAAGTCTATCAACTACAACAATGATGACACTCTTTCCTTTAGACTTGGGTAAACTTGTGATAAAATCCATTGAAACCTCCTCCCAACGTTGACTTGGAATAGATAAAGGTTGTCACATACCCGGGGTATTAATTGTCTCAACTTTATTTTATTGGAAAACCAAACATTCCACCACAAAATTTTGAATATCATATTTAAGTTCTTCCCAAAAAAATTCCTTCTTGACTTTGTGGTAAGTTTTTAAAAATCCCGAGTGCCCTCCTAAGGGAGAGGTGTGTAATTCCAAACGAATATTTTTTTTGAGTTGGGAGTTCTTACAAATATATAAGCCATCTTTGTACCATGATGAATCATTTTTCCAGCTAAATGTATAATATGTATTGGGATCTTGCTGCAAATTTTGAATGAGTGTCCACACTTCTTCGTTAGTCTTCCATTCATCCCTTGCTTTGGTTATCCAATCTGGTTGGATAATAGAAATGACACAAAGTAATTCTTCCACGTCCTCATCCTTTCTTGAGAGTGCATCTACAAACAACATTTTTCTTCCATTTTTTGTAGATGATTTCAAAGTCATAACCCAACATCTTTGTGACCCATTTTTGCTGCTCTTCTGAAGATAATATTTGTTACGAAAAGTATTAAGACTATCAAGATCATTTTTATCTTGAAGTGTCTTTCCATTAGGTAAGGTCATCATTGCTTTAGTTCATGTAGTATTTCCAACATTTCCTTCTCATTAATAGGTTTGTGTAAATACTTTCCTTTTATTGGACGACTTTCAAAATTAACAAGTCTTCCTTCTTGCATTAAAACAACACCAATTCCATTTCCCGAGGCATCACATTTCACAATAAAGGTTTTTGTGAAGTCTGGTTTAGCTAAGACCAGTGGTTGGCACATTTCCTCTTTAAGATGCTTCTTTTGCTATTTTACATTCCTTAATCGATTTAATTTTGTTAGGGTCTACCTTAACACCCTCACGAGATACAATATAACCCAAATATTCCACCTCTTGTACTCCAAAGAAATGATTGGAAGTTTTTGCATATAATTGCTTCTCCTCTAATGGTTTTAGAACCTTGTCAACATGTTGAACATGATCCTTCCAAGACTTGTTGTATATTAATATATTATCAAAAAATACAACAAAAATTTTATAAGGAAGGGTTTGAAAATGGAATTCATCAAACCTTGAAATGTAGAAGGTGCATTGGTACGGCCAAAAGGCATGAACAAAAATTCATAATGAACCTCATGAGTTCTAAATTCTATTTTTAGAATGGCTTCAGTGTTCATTCTAATTTGATGATATCCTGAATGAAGATCCAACTTGGTGAAGTACATTTCTCCATGTAATTAATCCAATAATTCATCAATTACATGAATGGGAAATTTATCTTTAATATTGAGCTTGTTGAGCTCCCTATAATCCGTACACATGTACCATGATCCATCCTTCTTGTGCACCAATACTAATGGAGTAGAGAAATAAATTTGACTAGGTTGAATTATATTGGCCTCTAGCATTTTTGCAACCATACGTTCAATTTCACTCTTTTGGGCATAGGGATATCTGTAAGGCTTGATGTTTGGAGGAACAACTCCTGGAATAAAATGAATAGAATGATCATAATCATGAATAGGTTGGAGTACTTTGGGAGTCTCAAATACCTTGGAATGATTTTCCAAGCCTTTTTAGAGATATGGAGAAATAGATGATTTCGATGTTTGAACCTCTAGTGAGCATAATTGTGCAATTATTCCCCATTGTTCTTTCTTTAGAAGTTTTTTCATGCCATTAGAGATGATTATCTTTCCTGGTTTCCCTGCGATACCCCTTAATTCAACTTCCTTTCCTTCCCAAAAAATTTCAAGAAAAGTTATTGAAAATTAAAATATATCATACCCAAATATTGTAACCATTGGACCCGTAATACAACATCAACACCACCCATAGGAATGAAAACATTGGACTATTCAATACATATTCCCCCATGGTTAGCTTTATATTATGGCACTTTCCAGAGAAATTTATAGTTCCTCCATTTGAAACCATCACTTGACACTCTGGTGCTGGATATAGGAAATAATTCAATTCCTTGGCTATCTTACAATGAATAAAATTATGGGTACTACCCAAATCAATCATAACTATTACATTTCTATTCTTGATATGTCATTATATCTTGAGAGTTTAAGGAGTGGTAATCCTTGCCAATGCATTATTAGATATGGCCGGATTCATTTCTTCTTTCTCTAGGGTTGGTCCCTGGTGTATATCCTCTTCTTTTGAAGTTTCTTGTTCCTTTTCTTCCTCCTCTCACAATCTAGGTAGAATAATTTCTTCTCAACACACTTATGAGCTTTAGTGTATTTTTTATAAAAAATATAAAAATCCCTTTTTCTATTTTTTATTCCAACTGTTGTGGTGTCAACCTTGTAGGTTGTGGAAGGCTAGAAGTAGCAACACTTCAAATTTTATAGTTGTGAGTGGTAGGCTTCCTTGTTGCCATAATTTTGATTTCAATATTTCTTGTTAACTTGAATGCCTTCTCCAATGAATCAAGTTTGCAAAGACGAACCTCATGTTGGATTTTATCCTTTAAATTCCCTATGAAGACATCAATCCTATGCTCCTCTGGAATATCATTTACCGTTATATTCAATTTTTGGAAGTCCTCAATATGCTCCGCCATTGAACCCTTTTTTTGATATTTATAAATTGGCTAAAGAAGGTGTTTCTATTTGTATCTTCATAATGTGCTATCATTTCCTCCATAAAAATTGACCAAGTGACAAGTGGTTTATGAGAAAAAATCCATCGATACCATATAAAATGATTTGGTTCTAAATATAAAGTTGCAATGCGTACCTTTTGTGTGTGTTGCACATTATGATGATCAAAATATTGCTCAATCTGTAGTATCCATGTTACCATATCCTTTCCATAAAAATTTCTCATATCGATCTTTGGAATATGGTGGATATTCAATCAATTCTTGTAGCAACTTTGTCAAACCTTCCATGTCTGCTTTTAAACCATTCTTCAAATATTCCATGGTATCTTTCATTTTTTCTTCCATGCAATCATTCACACCTTCCATGTATGAGTTTAAACCATTCTTAAAACCTTCCATGTATGATTTTAAACCATTCTTAAAACCATTCATCTTAGCTTCCATTTAATTTTTGGTTACTCTTTGTGGGAGCGAAATTTGTAGCACTTGGTCTCGTAATTTTGATATATCATGTTGCATTCATTCCTCTTCTTCATGCGTCATAGTAGAGCTTTATGGTTTCTTGCTAGGTGTTTCCATTTTATTGCTTTGAGTCATTTTAGAATCAAATAATGATATTTATGTTTCACTATCCCCCTTGAATCACTTCAAACTGCAAATTTAAAAAAAATAAACACCTTTTTCTTGCTTTGTAGGAGCTTGATATTGAATCTGTTGTATCTATGTAATTTCAAACCTCCAAGATATGAAATTTCATCCTGTAGTATCCCTTTGCGTATTCTTTCCAACACCACAAATCATACTGAGATTGGAGTCTTCAAGAAAGAGTTATGCATGATCTCCCACGATGACTTGATTATAGACTGGTTCAGTAGAGCTAACTTGTATAGAGTTCCACGTGTCACAATTTTGACCTTCAGCCTTGAAATTGCTACATGAAAAGCTACAATTTGTTCCCTTTCAAGGACTTATTATAGAATTGAAATCTGATGTTGAAAAAAAAAGTTATGATGATTTTCCCTAGGTCACCTGTTTGAGACTGAATTTTGGAGCTTGCAAAAACCATAACTTCCCCCAATCACATCTACGAAAATATAGCGAACCACGTCTAAATTTTTTACAAGAAGTTAACCAAGGTTTTGGCTCCACGTGGTAGAAATTTCAGATTTTTATTCCTCGTAGAAAAAAAATTATAGCAAAAATTCCAAGATGAACTGTTTGAAGAAGCGAAACCCTAGAATCCAAAGCTCTGATACCAAAATTTATGCAACCAACTCAAAAAACAATAGAAATGATAGATCAACGACTTAAAAAATATTCTCCTTGAGGGAGAAATCTACCTTACATTACACAAATTTAAAAATTCTTGGATGATTCAAATGACAAAACCTCCTTTGTATTATAAGAGTCTAAGAGGTCACAATATAATCAGAGCCTACATAAAAATAATAATGTAAGGGAACAAAATAACAATAATGGGATTCTTGTTGGGGCCTTCATTTTTGGAATGAATAGGGAAGTTTTGAGACAACTGGAGTGATAGCAAGTGGTGGGACAACTGTTGCAAAGTCGCGAAAGCGTCAGGGAGTGAACTGAAGTGGGCTTCGAGTTGCGGAAGGTAAGCGGGAAAAACCAAGAACAACCGAGCTACGGAGGCAACCAAGCGAAGGAATATGAGAGAATAGAAGTTCATTTGGGCAGGAGTGCTATAAGGAAATAGAACCAAGAAGGAAAGCATGGAGAAGGGGGTTGTGGAAGGAAGGGAACCACACTGAGATGTGGTCATCCTGTAACATTGTATTGTTTAGTCTCATATGATCTCTTGAAAAGACATTCTGATGTTGTATGTAATGCATTATGATGAAGCTAATATCAATACATGTTATGTGGCCCATATATTATGTCTTTTCTTTGGATTTTTGTTGTTATCTAAATAATCAGTAGTTAAAACTTTTTATTGTATATCTTTCAATCTTCATCATTTGATGATACATTTTGATGAAAACTTGAATAAATTGAGAGGAGGGGGGGGGGGGGGGTGGGGCGAATCAGCTTAGTCCATTCATGAACATTGAAATTATTTTCATTAAACTCATTAACTAAACATTACATGAGCAAATTAACAAATTATGACCAACAGATTGACCATGTGAACAACAAGTAATAAGAAACCCAAAACATCACATCAACACATAATAATAACACATATTGAAAAAATATATAAGTGGAAACCCCTAAAGGGAGAAAACAAGGATTTTATTATTATTATGATGCAAATGAAAGCTCCTACTCATTATATTTTTTTTTTCTGTAGGCTCTAACCTACATGAGGCTGCTACCTCAATTTTCTGCAAGATGCAACATGAAAAGAAGCTCAAACTACCATATGTTTTATGTAGGATACACACCCAGAGGAGGCTCCTAATGCAACAAGCTCCAACTTGATGTTTATGAAGCCACTACTCGAAAGGAGTCTACAATCCCCTGATGCAAACAAGAAACGAAAATGTGTACCTTGTCTTAAATTCTGCATATCTCGATCTCCATTTCTACCTCTTCTTCCCTTCAAATATTCTTCACATAAGCTTCATATGTTCCAGGTAACTAATTGATCAAGGTGGATATTAGTGGCCACCCACCTATTCCATTTGGATCCCCACCATCAGTTCTTCAGTTTTTTAGTTTCAACACAGCTTACTATTTTTAGCAGTTTTTCGAGTTCTGAACTTCCAGAGCTGTTTTGAGGCCCTAATAATCCAGGTGGATATTGGTGGTCACCCATATATTCCATTTGAACCCCCACCAATGGTTCTTTCAGTTTTTTAGTTTCAACACAACTTACTATTTTTAGCAGTTTTTCGGGTCCTGAACTTCCGGAGCCGGTTTGAGGCCCTAAACGACGTTTTTTTGGAAAACTGGGAGCAAGATATAAGTTCCTTTAATGTTTCTCACGTGAAAAGTTGTAGTCCTCATATAGATATTTCTAACGAGGTATTGAGTGTGTCAAAAATAGATCATATGCCAAAGTTACATCCTCGGGAATTGATGTACCGAATTACCCAAATGGGGCCCATAGTTTTGGCGCTTCATCTCCTAGGGTTAGGTTTTTGGATGTTTATGGTTTTCCATTGTTTTTGAAAAATAAATAGGTCTTCGAGCCTCATTGTAACACAGTTCAGAGGCATGTAGCCACCACATTTCTTCTCAAAGATAAGCTACCAACGCCCTAGCTAGTTTATTTCCATGATGTCTGTAAGCATATTTATGTTATATGATATTAATGAAATGAAGCTTCATTACTGCTCCATATTTGTGTTTATGGCTATATGTGTATTTTTTTGCGTTCTTGCATAAATCTAGATCAATGGTATCAGAGTGGTCTTCTCTTCATTTTTTTTTCTTTGCATGCCCCCAACGCGGTCGAGGTATAAGGAGTTAGGGCTCGATCTGGTTGAATCCTTGTAAGATCAGCCTTGCAAACACCGATGACCTCCCATGGTAGAAGAAAATAAAGATGAGGGAGCAGGAGATCTTATCAACTTATTGCTCGAGGAAGCCCTTGAGAAAAAAAGGAACGTTATGATGGATAAATTTTCCCAGATCCTTCAACGGTTTCCCACCAGCGGTGCATATGCATCTAATAGCCACTCTAGAGGTGCCACTCCTTTCAAGGTACAAGTAAACTTCGACATTCATATATTTGAAGGCTAGATAGATGCAGACGACATAGATAGATGGTTGAATTTTCTAGAAGGGTACTTCTCGGTCCATGATTTCTCTGACTGAGAAAAGTTTACTTTTGCACTCCTCAAAGCCACCCCCCATTTCAAAGACTGGCGGGAAACCTTCTGTGACCAAAAGGACAGGAGGGAACCCTCTCTATTCTTGGATGCACCCACTTGGAATTCATTCTAAGATGACATAAAGGAGCAATATTATCCTGTGGGGAGCTATGAGAACAATTACATCTAATGGACCATGCTGCGGCAACAAAGGGATTAAGATGTGCATGAATTGACGAATATGTTTAATACCATGAGCACAAAGTTGGGTATTAAATATTAAGAGAGACATTTGGTGCTCAAGTACCATAGCTGTTTGCACAAATACATTCAGGAGGAAATGGAATTCCTCGACATTATCTCTCTTGGTACGACATATTGCTATGCCGCCAAGATCGAGCATAAATTTAAGCAGAAGAAGCAAGAATTTGGATCCGTGAATCCGAAGCCAGGGAAAGGTGCCCCCAAACCGCAGAACAAGGGGCAAAGACAAAGTGGGGCGACTTAGAACAACACCACAAATCCAAAGAAGGACATGGGGAAGTGGTGTGAATTTCATAACAGCCCCACTCACAGCACAAACGAGTGTCAGGCCAAACAATCGATGGCGACCAAACTGAAGGCACTCGAATTAGATGCATCTTTTGATTCTAAGTTAGTACCAAACAAGGGCAGTGAAAAAGGGAATCAGATAATTGATGCAGATCCTAGTGCCATTATTTCCACCACCAAGCTTGAGAGGGAGGATCCTGAGGATCTATAGGAGGGGGCGTGCCTCTTCTATTCACAGATGTGGGTGAAGGGTTCTCCACTGCAATTATTTGTCAATAATAGAAGTCAAAAGAACCTCATTTTAGCATAGGTCATGAAGCGACTCGACCTACCAACCATAGCACACCCACAACCGTATACCATTGGGTGGTTTTACCAAGGAAGAGATCTTCGCATCCGCCAGTAGTGCCTTCTTCCGTACAACATCAAGCCATTCAATGATGAGGTACTATGTGATGTTGATCCTCTTGATGTGTTTGATGTATTATTGGGCCAACCATACTTGTGGAAGCGACATGATGTGTATGAGACTAGGCCTCGTGCTATTGTTATTACTTTGGGAAATAAATTGTACATGATACCAGACGTAGTATCGTCTCCTTCCATCTCTTTGACTACTACAAAACAATGCAGTAAGATTGTTTCCCAAACAAGGAAATTTATTTTCATTACAATTCACCCCTAAGTCAAGAATAATATTGTGGTCACAACCTCTAAATAGGGCTCCCCTACATGGTAGTAGTGGATGGACAAAGTCATGGAGGAAAACGAGGACAATTTCTCCTCACCCACAGAGGTTCCTCTACACTTTCAGGTCAAGCACTCCATTCATTTGACCCCAGGCACATCGCCGCCTAATGCTGTTATACCTCATGTGACCACAAAAACAGAATCCAAACATATACTTTCAGAGGCTGATAAAGAAACCAAATTTATTGAACGCATCCATAACATCCACCAGCAGGTCCGTGACATCTTCAAAAAATCCAATAAAAAGTTTAGCAGAATTTGCCTCATCTCATGGAGGAACTCAACGCAATGGGTACCATTGCTTCCTAAGGGGGGAGGAATAATATAGGTGGATATTGGTGGCTACCCACCTATTCCATTTGGACCCTGACCATCAGTTCTTTTAGTTTTTTAGTTTCAACACAACTTACTATTTTTAGCAGTTTTTTCGGGTCCTGAACTTTCGGAGTCGTTTTGAGGCCCTAATGATCTAGGTGGATATTGGTGGTCACCCACCTATTCCATTTGAAACCCCACCATTGGTTCTTTTAGTTTTAAAGTTTCTGCACAACTCATTATTTTTAGCATTTTTTCAGGTCCTGAACTTTCAGAGTCGTTTTGAGGCCCTAAACGACGTTTTTTGGGAAAACCGGGAGCAACATGCAAGTTACTTCGATATTGCTCATGTCAAAAGTTGTATTCCTCGGATATATATTTATAACAAGGTATTGAGCACGTCAAACGAATATCATATGCCAAAGTTACATCCGAGGGAAGTTGATGTACCAATTTACCCAAACAGGGCCCATAGTTTTGGCGCTTCATCTCCTAGGGTTAGGTTTTTGGATGTTTAGGGTTTTCCATTGTTTCTAAACAATAAATAAGCCTTCGAGCCTCATTTTAACATAGTTCAGAGGCCTGTAGCCGCCACGTCTCTTCTCAGAGATAAGCCACTAGTGCCCTAGCTAGTTTATTTCCATTATGTCTGTAAGCATATTTATGTTATATGATATTAATGAAATGAAGTTTTATTTATGTTGCATCTTTGTTTTATGGTTATATGTGTATTCTGTTGTGTTTCTGCATAAATCTGGATCAGTAGTATCAGAGTGGTCTGCTCTTTCTTTATTTTTATTTACATGTCCCCAAACCGGTCAGGGTATAAGGAGTTAGGGCTCGATTTGGTTGAACCCTTCCAAGTTCAGCCTCGCAAACCCTGACGAACTCCCATGGTGGAAGAAAATAAAGACGAGGGAGCAGGAGATCCTAGAAAACTATTGCTCGAGGAAGCCCTTGAGAAACAAAGGAACATTATGATGGATAAATTTGCCCAGATCCTTCAACGGTTGCCCACCGATGGTGCATATGCATCTAGTAGCCCCTTTGGAGGCAGCACTCCTTTAAAGGTACATGTAAACTTTGACATTCCTATATTTTAAGGCTAGATAGATGCAGAAAAAATAGATAAATGGTTTAATTTTATAGAAGGGTACTTCTTGGTCCATGATTTTCCCGACCAAGAAAAGATTATTTTTTCACCCCTCAAAGACACTACCCATGTCAAAGACTTGTGGGAAACCTACTATGAGCAAAAGGATGGGAGGGAACCCTCTCTCTTCTCGGTCGCACCCACTTGGAATTTGTTCCGAGACGACATCAAGGAACAATATTACCCTGTGGGGAGCTATGAGGTCAAGTACATCCAATGGACCATGTTTTGGCATCAAAGGGATCAAGACGTGCATGAATTGGCAAATCTATTTCATACCCTGTGCACAAAGTTTGGTATTAAAGATTCAGAGAGACATTTAGTGCTCAAGAACCAAAAATATTTGCATGGATACATTCCGGAGGAAATGGAGTTCCTCGACATTACCTTGCTTGGCACGACATATCGCTATGACGCCAAGATTGAGCATAAATTTAAGCAAAAGAGGCGAGACTTTGGATCCACGAATCCAAAGCCAGGGAAAGGCCTCCCGAATCACAGAAAAGGGGGAAAAGCCAGAGCGGGGTGACTCAAAACAACACCAAAAATCTAGAGAAGGACATGGGGAAGTGGTGTGAATTTCATAACAACCCCACTCACAGCATGAACGAGTGTTGGGCCAGACAGTTAATGGTGGCTGAACTGAAGGAACTCAAATCAAATACATCTTCTGATCCTGAGTCAGAACTAGAAAAGGGCAATGAAAAAGGGAAGTATATCATTGATGCAGATCCCAATGCCATTGTTGCCACCACCAAGCTCCAGAGGGAGGATCCCGAGGATCCAGAGGAGGGGGAGTGCCTCTTCCATTCACATATGTGGGTGAAGGGTTTACCCCTGCAATTCCTTGTCAATAGCGGAAGCCAAGAGAACCTCATTTAAGCAAAGGTCATGAAGCGGCTCGACCTATCAACCATAATAGACCCACAACCATATAACATAGGGTGGTTTCACCAAGGAAGAGATCTTTGTGTCTGCCAACAGTGTCGCCTTCCGTACAACATCAAGCCATTCATGGATGATGTACTATGTGATGTTTCTCCTCTTGATGTGTCTAATGTATTATTGGGACAACCATACTTGTGGAAGCTACATGTTGTGTATGAGTCTAGTCCTTGTGCTATTGTTATTACTTTGGGAAATAAATTGTACAAGATACCAGAGGTAGTACTGCCTCCTGCCATCTCTTTTACTACTGGAAAACAATGTAGTAAGAATGTTTCCCTAACAAGGAAGTTTATTTTCATTACAATTAGCCCCCAAGGAAAGAAGAATATTATGGCCACATCCTCAAAATAGGTCTCCCCTGCACAACAACAGTAGATGGACAAAGTCGTGGAGGAATACGAGGACAATTTCTCCTCACCCATAGAGGTTCCTCTACACTATCACGTCAAGCACTCCATTGATATGACCCTAGGTGCGCCACTGCCTGATGTTTCCATACCTCATGTGACCACACAGATGGAATCCACACATGTACTATTAGATGTTGATAAAGCAACCAAATTTATTGCATGCATCCAGCATGTCTGCCAGCAGGTCCGTGGCATCTTCGACAAATCGAATAACAAGTTCAGCATAATTTTCCTCATCTCATGGAGGAACTCAACACAATCGGGACCATTTCTTCCTGAGGGGGGAGGAATGATCTAGGTGGATATTGTTGGCCACCCACCTATTCCATTTGGACCCCCACCATCAGTTCTTTCAGTTTTTCAGTTTCAGCACAACTTTTTATTTTTAGCAGTTTTTCGGGTCCTGAAATTCTAGAGCCATTTTGAGGCCCTAATGATCTAGGTGGATATTGGTGGCCATCCAAATATTCCATTGGAACCCCCACCATTGTTTCTTTCATTTTTTTTTAGTTTCAACACAATTTATTATTTTTAGCAGTTTTTTCGGGTCTTGAACTGCCAGAGCCATTTTAAGGCCCTAAACGATGTTTTTTTGGGAAAACTTGAGGCAACATGAAAATACCTTAAATTTTTCTCACATAAAAAGTTATAGTCCTCGGATAGATATTTCCAACAAGGTATTGAGTGTGTTAAAAAGAGATCATATTCCAAAGTTACATCCCCGGGAAGTTGATGTACCAATTTATCCAAACGGGGCCCATAGTTTTGGCGTTTCATATCCTAGGGTTAGGTTTTTGGATGTTTATGGTTTTCCATTATCTATCAACAATAAACAGGCCTTTGAGCATCATTGTAACACAATTCATAGGCCTGTATTTTCCACATATATTCTCATAGATAAGCTACTTGCGCCCTAGCTAGTTTATTTCCATTATGCCTGTAAGCATATTCTTGTTATATGATATTAATGACATGAAGTTTTATTTCCGTTTCATCTTTGCATTTATGGTTATATGTGTATTCTATTGATTTCTTGCATAAATCTGGATCACTAATGCATATCGCCTCAATCAACTCTCCCACATTCTCCAACTCTTTAACCTTTTTTTTTTGGCCCTCCAAAATCACATATTTTATAAAGATAATTTGATGGTTGTTTGTATTCCACATAGTAATATGAAGTGAATAGACTTGAATCTTTGCCTTACACTCATTCATTTCCAATCTCTTCATATTTTGAATATTATAAAATAAATAAGTGTTCCACCACATATTATTTCAGCCATCTATAATGATGAGGTGCTTCAATATCAACATAGTGCTAAAAGCAACATTATACCACCACAACACATGCAAGCATTCTCCAATGTAAACAATATGCACTCAACATATGAAAATAATGCAAACATATGTATGCAACATTCACTCTCCAAAGCCATCTATATGTTCAAATTCATATTTTCTTCATGTCATTGCATCAACCTCCTTGAGTCTTGTCTTGTTTTGTTGCCATGGTGTCTTGCCTTTGTTGTCATGGAGTCTTGCCTTTCCTATCATGGAGTCTTACCTTTGCATCACAAAAATTAATGTTAACAACAATATCTGCAACATTATCCAAGCATCAAGCCATCAACATGCCCTCAACACATGCATCAAGCCATCAACATGCCAACATCAATGTTCTACCAAACCATTAATGTATTTGCTGCTCCTTTTTCCCTTGCTCTTGCGTACCTTGCTGCTCCTTTGCTTGTTGTGCATTGTGTTGCTCCTATGCCTTTGTTTCTCTTGCACTACTCCTATGTCTTGCCTGCTAGTCTTGTGCTATTCCTATGTCTTTGTTGGTATTGTGTTTCTCCTTTTTCATCAATGACAATAATGTAGATAATATCCCCCTTTGGCATTGATGGAAACAAATTTGTTCTCCCTCTTTCATTCTGAGAAGTGTATTCCTTCCTCTGATTACCTCCCCCTTTGATATCAATGGAAAGGGAGTTACAAATGGCTTGTAGCCTGTAAAAAAGTCCTCAATGTAGCTGTTACTCTTGCATTAATGCTCTATAACCTGCAATGTCTTGTTATTCATAAATAATGCTGACACTATCATTGAATGAATTCCACTCTAGATGGCTTATTAGGGCTGCTCCATATTGAATGAATGATGCTCCAAAATGAATGCCTCTCCATATAACATATAAACACTGCTCCAAATATGCTTTAGAATGATTTAACATTATAAGAGTGCTGCAAAATATTGTTGATTATAAGAGCGCTGCAAAATATTCTTGTGAGAACAGTCTAAAAACAATAATATTGCTGAGAGAACACTTTGTAAGGAAATCATGGTAAGCATGAAAAATGCATTATATTGAGCACTGTACAAGATTTTCATGAAAGGCTGGAAGAATCTCCTAAATTCTTGATTGCAATATGTAGCAGTTGTATAGCAAGGAAATTTTTTTTTTGAATTATGTTGGAAGTATTAAATTCCCCTGCTGCCCTATGCAAAGGGAGAAATTTACAACAAAGAAAAATAGAGCATGTTTATGTGCAAAACATTGTGCATTCAGGAGGAATTAATGAAACAACATGGAGGACTTAATTTTGGATCGGCCGTAGCCATTTTGCCACAGCAGAAGTGATGTTTTACCGTGGTTATTTGACCACACAGCATATAGCAGATGACAATCATATCAGGTTTTAAAGCCACCATACTGTGTGTTTATATCCCTAACCACAACGCTGTTTGAAACTGTCAACAACAACGACATTTTGTTTTTACTTGAGCTCGAAGTTTTTATTTTGAAGTCTTGCAATTGCATCGCAGAGATGTTGTTTTAATTCATTTCCACATTTTGCTATTTATTACCGATGCGATGATATGATGTTTTATCACCTAGCCGAAGTGTCTTGTTGATGTGAAGTTCGGTTGCGATACGATGATGCGATATCGCACATCGCACATCGCAATGACCATATGTCAATGCCCCAATGCAATGTCAAGTCTCTAAGTTTAGCCGCGATGCGATATACACCATGGGCTCCACCATCCGCATTCACACATTTGATTTTTGTTTCATGTTATGTTTTGTTAATTGCTGCGACTGAAAGGTTTTTAACTTTGGTTTTATGTTTTATATGCGACCATTGTATTTTTTTTTTAAATTTTGAAAAGAAAAATCCACGACTCATATATAATGTGAAAAATGAAAAAGACAGAGTAAGCTGCATAGACAGAGAGTTTAAAAAAAAGAAAACACAGACGGTGAACATAGACAGAGGACTGAGACAGAGAGGCGTTTTGTGAAATCGTAAAAGCCCGCAGGCTAAACAGTAGAGAGTGAGACTATGTGTCCGCAGACAAAAACAAAGAGAAGATTTGAAAGCACTGTATGTGCATTTTTATTGAAAGAGAGAGAGTTTTATTTTTCTATTTGTGAGCACTACGTTTGTAGCAGTCCAGCTCATTTTGTAAATCCCTCAGGAAGAGGGAGAATGAATTTTGTAATACTGTTTTATGTTTTTGGAATAAAAATTATTTTGTGTGCCATCTCTATCTATCAGAAGCATTTTTTTTTCATTTCTTTGTGTTGAAGAAGAGAATCTCTATTATCCCTGTGTGTTTGGAAGTATAAGAAATTCCAACATGGTATTGAAGCTAATCCAGACTCTTTGAAGGTGTCAAAGAAGATGACGGAAGAAGGATTTGTTGCAGCAGTTCACCAACAGAACTCCAGCAAGCCCAACAGAAGTAAAGTCTAGGTATTTGTCAAAAAAACAGAGTTGTTGTTTTGTTTAGAAGAGCAGTCCTCAGAAATAGAGTTTTGTCCTTTAAAGAAGGAAATACAGTTTGTTTAGAAAAACACAGTCAATTTTATTTCAGAGTTTAGTCTATAAGCAATGGCTGGACCAAGCACTAGTATGAGTATTGGAAATACTCAGCTTCCCAAATTTAATGGGAAGAACTATGATTATTAGGCCATTACCATGAGAGCCCTGTTTGCCTCCCAGGACTTATGGGAATTTGTAGAAGACGGTTTTGAAGAACCAGTTGATGAACAAGAGTATAATGCCTTAACACAGGCAGAGAAGGATCTGCTGAAGAGCAATAGAAAAAGGACTCTAAGGCCCTCTTCTATCTCTATCAAGAAGTACATGAGAGTGTGTTTCCAAGGATAAAAACAGTTAAGAGATCCAAGTATGCATGGGATACTCTGAAAATAGCCTATCAAGGTATGGAGAAAGTGAAGACAACAAAACTACAATTGTTGAGGAGAGATTTTGAAACTCTCTGTATGAAAGAGTCTGATAACATAGATTCATTCTTCACACATGTGATTGGGATGGTAAATCAAATAAGGTCTCATAGGAGACACTTGAAGAAATAAGGATAGCGGAGAAACTATTGAGGAGCCTACCCTCAAGGTTTGATGTTATTGTTACCACCATTGAAGAGACAAAGGATCTCTCAAAGTTCACAGTAGATGAAATTCATGCATCACTGATGAATCATGAACAGAGATTGGGAAGATCAGTAAACCCATCTCTAGATCATGCCTTCAAGACCCAGATGCCTTTTGGAAGAGGAATATTTCAAGGCAGAGGAAGAGGAAGAGGTAGAAGCCAAAACAGAGGAGGAAGAAACAAACCTTCACATTCACATGGAAGGAGCAACAGTCAGAATCAAAGCCACGGCCAAGGCAGCAGCCAGCAAGGTGGGCACCAACATGCTCAAGGACAAAGGTATGACAAATCAAATGTCCAATGTCATTATTGAAAAATATATGGGCATTATGCCAATGAGTGTAGGAAAAAGAAAAATGACATGAATAATAGGCAGAATGCTAACATAGCAAGAGAAGAAAAGAACCCAAAGAATGTGCTGTTAACATGTAATGTAGCACAAGATAGACAAGATGCTGTATGGTTCTTAGATTCAGGCTGCAGTAATCACATGACTGGAAAAATAGCAATGTTTTCCAATTTTGATGAAGAAGTTAAATCAGAAGTAACAACAGGAACTGATACTAAGATTTCTGTCAAGGGAAAAGGAAAAGTTAGTATTCGTGCAAGAAATGGTGAGCAGAAATTTGTGCCAGACGTGTACTATGTTCCTGGCTTGAAGTGTAATCTTTTGAGCGTTGGGCAGCTCATAAACAAAGGTTACAATGTAGTTTTTAAAAGTGATGTGTGCACAATAATGTACATACCTCCAAGCAAGAATATTATTGCTGAAATAAAAATTACCAGCAATAGAATGTTTCCACTCAAGCTCAATATAGACTTGAAGGGAAAATGAAATAACGTAGCAGCTGTAACTCAAGAGGTCTTTCAAAAGGAAGTGAAAGATGAGAATTGGTTATGGCACTTGATATTTGGACATCTCAATTTCGGAGGTCTAAATTTGATGCACAAAAAAGGAATGGTAAGAGGACTACCATTGATTGAGAAACCTGACAACCTATGTGAAGGCTGCATCTTGGGAAAACAACACAGAGAAAACTTTCCATCAGGAAAGAGCATAAGGGAAAAAGCACCCTTAGAAATTATTCATTCAGATTTATGTGGGTCGATGCAAACATCATCAGTTTCAGGCAGCAATTACATGATAACCTTCATTGATGATTTCACAAGGAAAGTATAGGTTTATTTCTTGAAATATAAAATTGAAGTCTGAGAATTTTTTTTCCATTTTAAAGCTCTAGTAGAGAAACAGAGTGGGCAGCATATCAAAGTTCTTAGAACTAATAGAGGAGGTGAGTACATCTCAAAATAATTTCTGCGTTTTTGCAAAGAAAATTGCATACACAAACAATTTACTACAAGATACACACCACAGCAAAATGGTGTTGCTGAAAGGAAGAATCGAACGATAATGGAAATGGTGAGAAGTATGCTAAAGGAAAAACATTTACCAAATGAGTATTGGGCAGAAGCTACAAATTGTGCTGTGTATATTCTAAATAGATGCCCAACAAAAGCAGTGATGAACATAGTTATAGAAGAAGCGTGGAGTGGCAGAAAACAATGAGTCACCCACATGAGAGTTTTTGGGTGTGTGGCTTATGCACACATTCCAGAACAATTGAGGAAGAAGTTGGACAGTAAGGGGGAGAAGTGCATCTTCCTTGGATATTGTGAAGATTCCAAGGGATATAGATTGTATAACCCATCCACAAAGAAATTTTTTATAAGCAGAGATGTGCAATTCATTGAAGAGGAAGCATGGGATGGAAGCATTGAGAAAACAGTCAATGTTAAAAGCTTTTTGTCTCATGATGAAGATGAGGAAGATGTGGCTAAAAATAATACCCCATCAGTAGCACAACCTCCACCAACACAAGGACAACAAGGGACATCTCAAGTAGGAGTAAGAACACCCTTGAGAAGAAATGAGAGTGCTTCTCCAAGCACACCACATGGAGCAAATTTGAGTGGTTCTTCAAGCACAACTACACCAAATGAAAGAGGAACAAGATTCAGAAATTTAAATGAAATTTATGAGAAAGAGACAAAAAATGAAGGTATGAACTCTTTATTTTCTTTATATTGTCATGTTGATGATCCTATTCATTTTGAGGAAGCTATAAAAGATAGGAAATGGATAGAAGCAATGGATGAAGAACTTAATGCAATAGAAAAGAACAAAACATGGGATTTAGTTGATCTCCCAGAAGGGAAAGAAGTCATTGGAGTAAAATGGGTCTACAAGACCAAAAGTAATGCTGAAGGTAAGATAGAAAGACAGAAGGCGAGACTTGTTGTCAAGGGATATAAGCAACAACATGGAAGAGACTATGAAGAAACTTTTGCACTGGTTGCAAGAAAGGAAATAGTGAGAGCAGTGCTGTCCATAGCAGCACAAAAAAAATGGAAGGTTTACCAAATGGATGTAAAATCAACATTCTTAAATGGAGTGTTAATGGAAGAGGTTTATGTTGAATAACCTCTAGGCTATGAGAAAAAGGGCCAAGAGCACAAAGTTTGTAGATTGAAGAAAGCTCTTTATGGGTTGAAGCAAGCACCAATAGCAGTAGGATAGATTCCTATCTACTGGAAAATGGGTTTGAAAAATGTGAAGGAGAACACACATTATACATCAAAGAAAAATATGGTAAGATGCTCATTGTTGTTTTATATGTTGATGATGTGATATTTATAGGTAATGATGATTACCTCATTGAAAATTTTAAAACAGTCATGAAAGATGAATTTGAAATGACTGATATGGGATTGTTGAGATACTTCTTAGGAATAGAAGTAGAGAAAAATGAAAATGAGATTTTTATCTCACAAGAAAAATATGTTAATGAAGTTTTAGAAAGATTTAAAATGCAGGATTGCAAGGCAACAATAACACCCACAGTAATGGGATTGAAACTCAGCAAAGAGGACAACAACAAAGATTTTGATCCTAGCTTGTACAAGAGCATAGTTGGCAGCCTCATGTATTTGACTGCAACTAGGCTGGATATTATGCATGCTATTAGTTTGATTTCTAGATTTATGGAAAGGCCAAAAGAAGCACATTGGCAAGCAACAAAGGGAATTCTGAGGTATGTGAAAGGAACTAAAATGTATGGTATTTTATATACTACTTCAAAAAATTCAGAATTGACTAGTTATACTGACAATGATTGGGCTGGAAGTATTGATGACTGGAAAAGTACTTACGGTTATGTTTTTCATATGGGTTCAGGAGCCATTTCATGAGCTTCTAAGAAACAGCCTATTGTAGCGTTATCTACAACAGAGGCAGAGTATGTGGCAGCTACAGCAACAACGTGTCAAGCAGTGTGGATGAGAAGGACATTGAGAAATTTGTGTCAAGAACAAGTAAAGGGGACTATGATTTATTGTGACAATAGCTCAGCGATTGCGTTGTCAAAAAATTCTGTGTTTCACAAGAGAACGAAACACATCGATGCAAATTATCACTATATCAGAGAATTGGTGAACAATAGAGAATTTTTTTTACAGCATTATAGAACGAAGGAGCAATTTGCAGACATTCTGACAAAGCCATTGGGGCAAAAGAGTTTTGAATATTTGAGAAAATGCATGGATATGACAGAAAACCTAGCAGGTGATTTTAAGGGGGAGTGTTGGAAATATTAAATTCCCTTGCTGCCCTGTGCAGAGGGAGAAATGTACAACAAAGAAAAATAGAGCAAGTTTGCGTGCACAACATTGTGCATTCAGGAGGAATTAATGAAACAACATGGAGGATTTAATTTTGGATCGGCTGTAGCCATTCCGCCGCAGTAGAAGTGATGTTTTACTGTGGTTCTTTGACCACACATCATATAGCAGATGACAGTCATATCAGGTTTTAAAGCCACCATACCATGTGTTTATATCCCCAACCACCGCGCCGTTTGAAACTGTCAACAACAGCAAAATTTTGTTTTGACTTGAGCTCGAAGTTTCTATTTTGAAGTCTTACAATCACATCGCAGAGTTGTTGTTTAAATTCATTTCCACATTCCGCTTTTTATTACCGATGCAATGATCCGATGTTTTATCACCTAGCCGAAGTGTCTTGTTGATGTGAAGTTTGGTTGCGATGCGATGGTGCGATATCGCACATCGCAACGACCATATGTCAATGCCCAAACACAATGTCAAGTCTCGAAGTTTAGCCGCGATGCGATATACGCCGTGGGCTCCACCATCCGCATTTGCACATTTGATTTCTGTTTCATGTGTTAATTTCCGCGACCGAAAGGTTTTTAACTTTGGTTTTATGTTTTATATGTGGCCATTGTATTTTTTTATTTTTTTGTTTTTATTTTGAAAAGAAAAAGCCGTGACTCATATATAATGTGAAAAAGGAAAAAGACAGAGTAAGCTGCATAGACAGAGAGTTTAAAAAAAAGAAAACACAGACAGTGAACACAGATAGAGGACTGAGACAGAGAGGCGTTTTGTGAATCCCGCAGGCTAAACAACAGAGAGTGAAACTGTGTGTTCGCAGACAAAAACATAGAGAAGATTTGAAAGCATAGTATGTGCATTTTGATTGACAGAGAGAGAGTTTTATTTTTCTGTTTGTGAGCACTGCGTTTGTAGAAGTCCGGCTCATTTTGTAAATCCCTCAGGAAGAGGAAGAACGAATTTGTAATACTGTTTTATGTTTTTGGAATAGAAAGTATTTTTTGTACCATATCTGTATCAGAAGCAATTTTTTTACATTTCTCTGTGTTGAAGAAGATAATCTCTATTCTCCCTATGTGTTTGGAATTATCAGAAATTCCAACAAATTAGAATTGGACACGGTCTTAAAAAAAATGAACTATTGTTCAACAATGCTGCTCCAATTAACAACAACATTGTCAATGAGGGTTGCTCCCATGTTGAATGCTACAATATTAATAAAGGTTGTGTATGTTGCAGTAATGAACACTGCATATTGATAAAAGCTGCTCCAACATGATAAACTCTGCTCCAGGTATAATAACTTTGCTCCATATTCAAACACTCTCCCATAATATAGTAAACGTTCTCAAATGAATAGTGAAGGTTCTCCATGATATTAAAATGCGTTGGCATATTAAGTTTATTCGGTCCACCTTCTGGTAATGTTTACTTTTTTCATATGAGAATTCAAAATCCCTTTTCATAAACTAACCTTTAATTTTTTTTAGCAAAGGAAACCCAGATTCAATAGCCATTTTCAGATGACAAAGCTTACTTTCTCGAATAATAACCATTTTTTATATGCAAATGAGACTTTCACATTAATTCTAATTACATTTACACTACTTTCTCAAGAAGAATCCAAGAATCGTAAAGAAGGAGATTTTTTCAACGCTTGCACAACGTAAAATCAATCAGGCTTAAAGCCCCATAACCTGTGATGGTTGCTATTGTGCTTTATGCTGCTGGTTTTTCCGGTAATTCAAATGCCTTCTGAATAACATGATGTGTGGCTCAGGACGGTGGATAACATAGTGCACCCACCCACGAGACTATTGCACCCCAATTCCTGGCCACTCATTCTTGGTCCGCGATTCTTGGGAAGAAGTCGGGCAACGTCAGGAGGAAGCACAGCATGTTTGTACTCATAGGTATCGTCGTAGTATTTCTCATAATACTGTATTTGGGGCATTTTTTCGGCCTGCAAAAATAGTCGCTTTGAAGCAGAAATGCCGAAAAACTAGTATATCCAATCACTGTGGAAGAATAAAACCCTTAAAATAGATCAAATTTCGAATTTCGTTGTTAAAATTCCTAGGAAGCTCCGAAAACGACCCTAGCCTTTCATTCTACGAAACATATGTTCATTGCAGTGCTCAATATTAAATATGTTTGGCAGCTGAATCATGTTTTTAATTGACATATTACTACAATGCAACTAGCGTTATGAGAAGTCAATCCATCGTTCTCGTGGATAATACTAATTAGGGCACATAACCCTAATTTGTACCACTAACATTATAGTGAATGAATCCATGTATATTTTGGAAGAACCGCTGCATTTATCCATATGATCGCAAAATTTACACTGAATTAGCAATTCGAGAGCCCGTTTGGGCTGAACCACTACTATAGTCTTTTGACACATGATCTTGAAACTGATTACCAGTGGATGCATCTTGTGAAGTTAGAGATAATTTGAGGTTGGCTATATTTTTTAATCCAAGATGCCTGGAAAATGTTACTGCCTTCGTTGGTAGAAATCACACCTTGGGCAGATTCCTGTGCCACATAGGGTGCCAAACAATCCAAACCCTACAAATCTACCCAAAACATTGTCGCCTCTAACTCATACAAATAATAGTAAACTTTTCACACCACTAAAGATTAACGAACTCTGCCAAATAAGTACCTCCCTGTAGTCCTCCAAATTGATGCCCAAAAAAACTAATACCACTCGGTCCCTCTAAAATTTATGGCCAATTACTGCATTTTATTGGTTGAACCAACTCTCCTTATTCCTGAACCCCAAATTTTCCTATTTCTTTGTTCAGACACTGATCAAACTCTGTGTTGCTATATCATATCTAAAACTGCAAACAAATTATTCTTAAAAACAGACCCACTGGAAGTATGAAAATTCCTCCCCTGTTTATGCTTTGGATCCGAACGAAAAATATTTGGAAATAGGATCACCTACCTAGCCCTTGCGGCCAACATATTTGGAGATATTTTAACGGACAACGTGACATTTAAAGAAAACCAAATTGATAGCGTTTTTAGTACTGTAACCCTACTCCATCCGCTGGACAACGACGAGGTAGGCACTAGTGCAAAATGGTTTCCTACGTCGCCTCTGTTGTATGTATATATATACGCCATATATATCACAATCAAGATAACTTGCCAATATTGTGCGAGCGAAGGTATTATGTTGAGCCATATAGATCAGGATATATTACTCAACACAAAGAGTTGTAATGCATGAGATCACCAAAATATGATATAATGCCTCAACGAATCGACTTATACACTCCTTGGTAAGGCAAGCCCATCCAAAAAATGGGAATTGGATGGACTTGCAAAGAATAATAGTTAATAGTTTCAAGGCAATCACTATAATTAGAATTTCCATGAGAGGCAATGTCAGTTTCCAAGTTGTTTCATTATCAGTACTTTGCATACATGGATTGGCAGGCTTCAAGCCATTATCATCATCAACAATTTGTTGAGGAGGATTCCGTGTTTCAAAGAATATTACACCTTCAAAACAATATTCCAGTCCCAGCCTACTGAAGGTTTTTGTAGCATGAACTTTGTCATAATTGGTGAAATTTATTTTTCGTTGTGGCATACTCAATAACTACCTCCTCAGGACAATATCAGGTATAAGGTTCTCATATGGAAATCTCCCATGCACAATACTATAACAGTCATCATTATCAAACTCATAGCCCCGTGCCTTTAAGTCCAGCCATCGTAGTCCCATGACTCTTGTGAAGATCAACGCACAGAGAGGGAACTTTGCTTTTATCAATTTTAAGAACTTCATCCATGTAATCTTCAATATTCACACGGCAGGCTGCTTTAAGTCTTGAACTTAGAGAATACAGAGTACCATCCAAATCAAATAGAAGGCAGTCATATTGTGGCATCTTAGCTTCCCAAGAGCTTTGTACAACCTCCATAAACAATCAGATATTAATGGGATCCTCCTCCTGTACCACAGGAATGAAAGAACCCAACACAACCAAACATTAATAGGCTCGCAGCAATGCTGTAGTGATTTTTTTTTTTTTTTTTTTTTTTTTAATTTTATTTATTATTATTTTTTTGTTATTTTATTTATTTATTTATTTTTTCAGTTGCAAATATATGGTAACGTTGGTCGATTACAATAACAAGACATGGTGCCTTTAAAGTGCCATTTGTTGGCTATTGTTTGAATCCACAAGAAGCTACTTATATAATCCTTCAGCAACAGGTGAATGAAAAAGTCAGACAACCCATAGATTTAATTGAGCAGTGTTTGAACATTCTTGGTTTGCAAATTAGGGCGCAAAACCATAATTCAGCCATAATATAGATTAACGCGCATCATATTAACACAATTATATAATGTATTGTTTCAATATATGTTGCATGATTCAGAAATGACATAGTGTACATGTTGTGTTCCAGTGCACATACTTGTATGTAATAGCTTAGGATGGACACATCGTGATTCGTTCATAGTTATCCTTTTCTATGTAAAGCTTATACCACATTGGTATGTTATAGGTACCATCGCACCAGATTCTTCCAAATTACATTTCCCAAATTGCCTATCAAACAATGATCTCCTGACTGGTTCTGTTCCACATGTTCACATTTGTGAATAACGCATACCACAGGTTTTATGCATACTGTAAATGCAGAATAGGTAACGTTTTGTTGCATCCATTGTTCTGACTTGGAAGAATTGTGCTCATAGCAACGTTGGACGCGGATAATTATGTATACAATAACTTTTTTGACTTTGTTCCACTCTGACATTGTCATCTGCACAAGATAATTATTGTGGCACTGTAATTCCTTAAAGTATACCACTCCTGTCTATATAACTGCTATGTATTCATTAAATATGTAACACTTCATCCTAATTGATTCTCTTTCTAAGTAACACTTCATCTTGCCAACCCATAATGCTCTAGCTAAAATGCCACGAGACTACGCCACGAGACTCCTGTCAGTTCCCTGCACTTTCAGTTTTACCATTAACATGTGACGTAGGACTCTCATGGCTGGCATATTGTTGGCATATTTTAGCATTTGGCAAATATTCATTAACCTTCTTGCATCCTGCAAAGGGAAGTTGCGTTTGAAGATTGAACTGGTGCAACACCTTATCTAATCTATCAAATGTCTTCTTCTTCAACTTTGTTAGTTTGATTCTTTCCTTCACATTGCTTGCACATACCATTCTACTCATCCTCCTTCTGCTTAGGGCAGTGTTCTAGTATCCTTGTTTCTTGTATGTCATCACATATTTCTCCAGAACATCTACTTCCTTCTCATTTTTTTGTAGTTCTTGTTCTAAGACATCGTCCACCAAATCATTATCAAGCAAAGTAACAACATCTGTAGTCATGTTAGTGCCAATTGAATCCTAGTTGCAAATACCCTGATGCTTGGCCTCTTCATTGGCAATTTCCCACTGTTAATTTTTGGAATCCTTTAAAGCAACTCCTGTGCCATTTGCAAGAACCTTGTTTCTAATCTCTGCATTAGCAATACCCTTTTCCTTATCATTATAATCCTTTAAGACACCTTCTTTATCATCTATGAGAAATTTAGTTTTAACCCTAATATCCCTTGTTGTAAGTGAATCAATGGTTTTTTTTTTTTGCAACAAGTTCGAGGAGTGATAATCAAGGGGGGAATGGATTTTTCTCTTCCATCCAATTATAAAATTTTTGTTCTCCAATAAAAAGGCTTGGAATGATTCTTTGCTTAAATTCTCTCTGAGTGAAGCTAGAATCTAGTAATAGTTAGGGTATTGGTGGTCTCCCTTCTCCCCCTAACTCTCCTACCCCCCATCCCCCTCCGCCTCCCCCTTTCACCCCAATATGAGGTATGGTTGACAATATTAAGCTACCTATTTTTAGAGGAACTACAACAAAATATCTAGAGCAATTTTGGTTTTTATGCACGATAGAGCATTGACATGGTATATGAAGTTTTAACTAATCCAAATAGAATGTTTGGAGATATTAAAACCACACTAGTTGGAGAGTTTAATAAGCCAAAGTCTCAGTGCATTGCATCACTAAGTTGAAAGAAATAAAAGATAATCCTACTGACTTTGTTTTGGAGTTGCGATAGAGCATTGACATGGTATATGAAGTTTTCAACTAATTCAAATAGAATGTTTGGAGATATTAAAACCACACTGGTTGGAGAGTTCAATAAGTTGAAGTCTCAGTCGCAGTGCATCACTAAGTTGAAAGAAATAAAACATAATCCTACTGAGTCTGTTTTGGAGTTGGATCAGAGATTTAAGTTGATATTGGATTAGGTGAGCTTCAACATAGCTTTGCAGCAACATGAAGAGTGGTTTAATATAGTTGCAGTGTTACTGCATATCTGATGGCCATTGATGCAGTAGAATATAGAAACTCAAGAAGAAGCTCTCGAGATTGCAATGAAGTTGGAAGCTTTGCCTATAAGAGATACTAATGCAGGTATGTAGCAGATCCAGAATCAGTTGACGAACCTACTCTGCAATTACAAGACATTAAGAAAGGTAAAGAAGTTAGAGAATAATTATGGTGTACAAAATGAGAGGAGGACCATTTTAAAGAGCAATGCCTTGCATTCCGGGATTACATGTCTAGTGGGGAACCAAATCCCTTGAACATAGAATCTAGATTGTGGTGCGAAATATGCAGGACTAGAGGCAAAAATCGCTTAGAGGAATGTTACCTACTGCAGAAATATGTACAGACTCCAAAGAATATATTTTTCAAATTCTGTAAATCAGTAGGACATGATGAGAATAATTGTCGAAGTTATGACCTAATGATGGAGCGTAGTACTGATGGTTATAGAATGTAAGGAGAAGAGTATGGACATGAGGGCAATGGAAAACACATTCGTTTAGGAGGTTGCCAAGGAAGAGGTTAAGGAGGTGGAGCTGGTGGAGGATGTGGATATATCATTTGCTATAAATATGGCCAGTCGAGTCATTTTTCAAGAGATTGTCAGAACCCCACTACTACATGTAAGTATTGTAAATATTTTGACCATGTAATTCAATGATTTCCTGTACTTATGGCAAAGATGTAAGAAAGAGGAATCAAGAGCTTACAAAGAATATTCAAATGATGACTGCTAAAAGTAGGTTTGATGAACCTCGAATTAGTATTGTTACTAGAAGTGGAGCTGCCACTCGTAGTGATAAGGAGGATGGAAAGAAGGAATTTGAAAATCTAGGTGCATGGGTTAGAAAGACTGTAGAGAAAGTTAATGTCTTTAATATTAAAAAAGAAAAGGGAGTATTCATGGAAGCAAAGCGAAGTTTTATGGATGCTAGAGCTTCGACCTTTAGTGCACAAACAAGGCCTAGTAACTGTGAAGTGTCATTAGTTGTGACATAGAGGCAAGCTCCAATGCAGGATCGAGCCGCGACACAAGGACAAGAGTCAAAAAATCAAGTAAGTATTTAAGTTCTTTTATGTAGGCTTGTATGAAGTTGTTAAGAGATAAAAAGGCTATAGAAGGACTCTAGGAGTTGATAGACTCCTGCAGATCTAAAGAAGCACCATGAAGAGAGATGCATGTAGTCAATAACGTGAAATCATAGAAGAGAACTAGAAAGAAATGAGGCTCAGTGTGCAAATAGGAGAATATGAGATGGACCAAGTTATTCTGGATCTGGGATCTGATGCTAATGTCTTGATGAAGCATACATGGAAATTGATGGGTAATCCAAAGCTACAATGCTCACCTATTCAACTAAGGATGAAAAACCAACATATTCAACTAAGGATGAAAAATCAGCAAAAGATCCTTCCTATGGGAAGATTATCTGGTGTCACAATGGACATTGGAGGAGTGCACACTAATAATGATTTCGAAATCATAGAGATTGTCGATGACAATAACCCTTATCCTACATTAATTGGACTTGAATGGGCATTTGAAAATTTTTCCATAATTAATTTGAAGAAGATATAGATGATATTTGAAGGAAACAATATGAGGGTAATTGTTCCTTTGGATCCATGAGAAGGAGTAAGATACACATAACTAATCTGAGAAGAATACTACGTATCAGACATAGAAAAAATTTATCAAATTAAAATAAAGGATCAAGATTGGGTTAACCCTACTGCAGAAGGCAAGTTGAGTTGCGAGCATGACAATTCTTGTACCTCAGATTCAAAAGAAGAGTTGGAAAATTGGCAGAATAGGTTGCATGAAGTATCCACAAGGTGTTGTTTAAGGGTTACCAAATCTGTATGAGATATGAGGTATGTAACCTGCCTTCTTATGATGGCATAGGAGATGTGAAAACTTTTTTCAATGATTATCAAGAACATGTTGAAGAACTTGAAAGCTTGTTGCCCTTGGATGTAGCCCTGAAAGCTACCCTTGCAACATGGTGGAATGAACATAAGAATAATATAGAAGGTTGGAAGGAGTGTCGAAGATTAATGTTGATAAGGATTAGACAGATAGAAACATAAATGGAGATAAAATATGATGGTCAAACCAATCCTAGCGAGCATATATAGCTATGCACTTCAGCATGGAAGGATATTCCACAACAAGAGTGGGTACATGGATTCATTCATACATTGGAGAAAATACCTAAGAACTGGTACATAGAGACCGAGCTTCAACATGGTACTAATAATTGGGCATATATGGTTTATGGCTTCATACTAATATTCAACTTTCAGGATGATTGCCCACACATAGATTTGGCTCTTCAGGCAGTCATGAATAATATTTTTGAAAATGTCACCTCAATGACATCGCAACAACCTGATTGGGCTCCACAGATAGAATATGCACTGGAATTCTATAATATTATTGCAGATGGAGAAGAAGAAGATTGTCGCAACATCGACATAGAAAAATAAGAAGGATGCCGCAAAGTCATTGGACCCGAGATACATATACCAGACATAACAAATCCACTAAAGACTAATAAGGTAAATATAGAATCAGAGAACTATCCCAAGTTTGCAACTATAGGATATTACTGGGATGAAGAAACAATTAGTAAAGTTACAAAGCTTCATGAATATCAAGAAGTGTTTCCCACCAAATTTTCAGAAATGAAGGGTATACTAGGAGATATAGGAGTCATGAAGATCCCTTTGAATCCTAATGTGAAGCTAGTCAAACAAATATCTTACAGACTAAACCTGAAGTATAAGGAGAAAGTAAAGGTAGAGCTTGATAATATGATAACAACAGGGATTATTGAACTTGTCAAGGAATCAGAATGGGTGAGTCCTATGGTGGTACAAGAGAAGAAGACTCAAGGAGAAATCAAGATCTATGTTGATCTAAGGAAGTTAAATGATGCATGCCTACATGATCCATTTCCTACCCCTTTCACAGATGAAGTGCTGGACAATGTAGGAGGACATAAAGCTTACTCATTTACATATGGATTCTAAGGGCATCATTAGATTAGGATTACACCTGAAGATTGAAATAAGACCACATTTGCTATAAAATGGGGCTCATATCAATACACAGTCATGCCTTTTAGATTGAAAAATTCTATTGCTATATTTTATAGGGTAGCGATCACAACTTTTAAGGAGTACATTCACAAGTTTTTGGAGGTATATTTTAGTGACTGTAAAATATTTGGATTGTTGAGTAAACATATGGGAAGTTTGAGACTTATGCTTGACACATGCAAAAAGTATCAGTTCTCTTTGAATTTAAAGAAGTGCATATTTTGTGCTCCATTCGGCATATTGTTAGGAAATATTGTCTATAATCAAGGAATAATGGTGGACCCTGCTAAGATTGTTGTCATTTTGAACTTGGATCTACCTAATACAGTAAGATAGCTTTGCACTACTTTGGGACATACTTGGTATTACAGGAATTTCATCAAGGGATATGCGTAGATCACTGTGCCCATGGATAAATTATTGAATAAGGATGAAACCTTTCAGTGGAATGAAGAATGTTAGAATAACCTTGACACATTGAAAGAAAAAATCGTAACTGCACCTATACGAGTGTTCCCTGATTGGACCAAGGACTTTAATGTCCATGTAGATGCCTCTTATATAGCTTTGGGAGAGGTATTAACACAACTTGGTGAAGGAGAGATTGATCATACTATAGCTTTTGCAAGTATGAATTTATCTACAACAAAAACAAATTTCACCACTACAGAAAGAGAAGGATTAGCCATGGTGTATGATTTGTAGAAGTTTAAATATTATCTACTAGGGTCACACTTTAAGATGTTTACAAATCATTCTGCATTGAATTATTTGGTTAATAAACCTGTATTGGAAGGGAATATTTGTAGATGGTTGTTTTTATTCCAGGGGTATGAATTTGAGATCATTGTTATACCTGAAAGGCTGAATGCAGGACCTGACCATCTTTCAAGGTTGGAAGCAGGGGAAGAACCAACCAGCATAGAAGATAATCTCCCTGATGTGGAGTTATTTTCAATCAGAGTGGCAGATGATCACTGCGCATATATCGTTCAGTTTTTTACTACAAGAATGGCTACTTCAGAATATACTACGTAGCAGAAGAAATAATTGGTGGTTAAGGTAATTGTCAATAATAGTCAATCACTTATATAAGATGGGGCCAAATGAGATACTGTGCAAATATGTTCCTGAACATGAAATACAAATGATTCTAGTAGAAGCTCATGGAGGCACAGTTGGTGGAAATTATGCAGGAAAGGATACTACATAAAATATTTTTAGAGCAGGATTGTGGTGGCCTACACTAAACAAGGATGCAAATGAATATTGCAGAGCATGTGATGTGTGTCAAAGAACAGGGAAGCCTTCAAGAAGGAATGCGATGCCATTGGTACCACAAGTTATATTGTGAGCTTTTGATAAGTGGGCCATTGATTTTTTTGGACCTATCAATCCACTTGGAAAAAGGACTGGTGTGAAGTACATAATTAGAACAACTGACTACTTGAAAAGATGGGCTAAAGTACAACCAGTAAGGGACTACAATGCATAAACTGCAACAAAATTTATTTTTGAAGATATGTTGTCTAGATTTGAATGTCTAAAGATTTTGATGAGTGATCAAGGTTCACATTTTCTGAATAAGACTATTGAAGAATTAACTAAGGAGTTCCAAGTTTATCACCAGAAAATTACCCCTTATCAACCTCAGGCCAATGGAACAGTGGAAGCATTTAATAATATTTTGGAGAATACACTCACTAAGGTATGCAATGTGATTATAGATGATTGGAAACTTAGGATTCCAACATTATTATTGTCTTATAGGATCACATGTAAGAATTGATAGGTGAGACACCTTTCAGGTTAGTTTATGGGAAAGAAGTTGTGATGCCTATAGAATACATTGTGCCTAGCTTGAGGATTGCAACTTTTACAGATATGGTAGACCCTGATATAATGGAGGAAATAATGTCGTAGTTGCTTGATTTGGAGGAAGATATATTTGTAGCAGGATTCCATCAACAGGTGCAGAAAGCAAGGGAAAAATCTAGGCATGACAAACATATTAAGCAGAAGAAGTTACAGGTAGGATAATTTGTGAAGTTTCCTAGAAATAAGTTTGTGAAGTTTCTAGGAAAATTCAAGACACATTGGTTAGGCCCATACATTATCAGGCATATTACTGATGGAGGCGTAGTTCAATTAGCGAAGTTAAATGGAGAATTGATTCAAGGAAGAGTAAATGGCATCATATTCAAGATGTACAAGGATGACCCTGTCCTTATAACTTCACTCTGAAAAAGAAATGGGAAAAGTCTTAGTACCACATGTAGTTGAAAGTGGCCATTGGACTATAAACTACGCTATAGAGAGATATTCGATGGAGGAGATTAATTCATTACAGCCTGCATTATGTTGAAGTTCATAGAGGCTGTGACATAGGAAGGGTTGTTTGCTGTAATAGGAAGGCATCGAAGCTTGCCATAAAAATATGACCGTTAAAAGGGAAAGTTTCCATTGGAAGGCATGGGAGGATGCATTTATGAAGACATATTGGCAAGATACAGTGAAAAATATTCAGTTAATGAGAAAAATCCGAACAAGATCTGAGCTAATGATGAGGTTGTGTTGAAGCCTCGAAAATCGCTGCAACAACACGGGGGATGACCACCCGGTCCGGACCTTAAAGCAGCTCCTTTTCTGTTTGGAATGGTGGTTCCGACTGGCTCAACTAGGTCCAGTTACCTTCTCTCAATCTCCAATGGCTTTCATTCACCAATGGAAAAGAGACATCAGATCAACCTTCTTGCTGATCAGGCAAGAAAGTGATCCTTAAACTGATTTAGGGCTCAGCCAATCCACTACTAAAGTTTGCCTCTTTGGGAAGAGGACTTAAAATAATGTAGAAATTAATCTAAATGAAAACTTATTCTAAGATGCAAACAAAAGAAACTATCTTAATCCTATCTTAATTAGGCAGATATAGATCTAACCCAACCAAGAGCAAGTATTTATAAAATTGGGATTGAAATATGTCTTGTTTATAATGAATATCATGTTAATCAAATAGTTCACTTAACTGACATTATGGATAGAAAAACTCATCCTACTGAGACCTTTTAACTGAAATAATCAATCAACAACACTCAGGAAGTAGTTCACAAAATGGTATTGATCATTTAATCAGTAACTTGAATTATTAAACAATAATATGCGGAAGAAGTTCACAACATATCACTATTTATTCATCCAATATTAAAAGACAGATTTATGAGTAAATAATTACTCAGAAATCAGAATTCAGCCCATAAGAGCAGAGATAAATAACAACATAAAATAGAAGAAAATTACCCATACTGACAAAAGTGCACAAATATGTAAGTAAATTGACACTATTCCTGTTATCATAAAATAAAACCAGCATTTAAAATAATAGTATTCAAAATACCAATTTATTGAATCCATTTCTCCAGCTCCGGTCTCTAATAGTCCTTTACAATGCCTAAGATTCTGCTTTCAAAAGCAGAGCTACAATAGTGCAAACTCTGTTCATTATACATAACTCAGGATGTAAAAGAAAAACCTCAATAATCCCCAGATCTGAGATTCCACTCCTCCCACCTACAACTCTAAATCCCTATTACAAAAGTGCTTTTAGAATTCCAGAATTGCAGAGGAGAGCAGCTCCCTATTACATTCTGCAATCTGCTATTTATAATATTTGCAAAGGAATTCTTGAGAGGAAAGTTTGTTGAAGAGAAATCTGCGCAATCCAATTTTATTTGCTCAGAATTCCAATCTTTAATTGCTGGAGAATTCTTATTGATTAAGATCTTTTCTCCTTATCTCTTCTACTTTTTTCCTGCAAAAAGAAATCAAAATAAATTAAGATGCAACGAATAAAATCAAAATACCATTTCTGGCATTAAAACAAACTCAATCAAATTTAATTTAAATAAATAATTGAAAATAAAATATAAGCTCTCTATTGATGCCTGGGATGGTTTAATTGGCCAAGGATATTATTGACGAATGAATCTGCAATTAGAAGAGGCTTGGACAAATGAAAATGCAGAAAATAAATCAGAAAATTGATTTTGTTTTAGAAATTCGGAACTTGATCTTCTGCATGGTTTTTGACCTAAATAATGACCAAATATATTAGTAGAACCTCCCCAGAAATGTTCTCCTTGATTTTATCTTTCCAATGAGCCGTCCTGGGCCTAATTTGGCCTAGTAAAACTCATTCTATGAGTTTTCAAAGTTGATGAGCCAAATCTGGCATAAATCTGGAAATTCTGTTACTGGGTTAAAAATCATAATTTTAATTAAAAATCTAATCCTAAATTAGAATTCTAATTATCTAATAATTAATTATAAATTAATTATTAACTAACTAATATATACAATTAATTCTAATTAGTTTTCATCTAATTAGAAATTGATTAAGTTACAAAATTAAATTAATATACAAATTATTTGAAAAAGTTAATTTAAATATGATTAATATTATAATTCAAATTATATTAAAATTATAATAAATATTAGAATTATAATATAATTATTATAATATAAAACATATAAAAATTAATTTACAAACCATTGGAATCAATCCAAACCTAAAACCCATAAAACAAACAATTGAAATCAATCCAAACCCATTAATTCATCCACGTGAGATTATGGAGGGATATGGTGAGTGGAGTGTGAGGTGAGGGTGACGTGAGGGTGAGTGAGGTGGAGGTGCGGGAGGCATAAGGGGTGAAAAACTTTGTATTAAAATATTTTAACACATCGCATTTGGCCTTATCGCATATCGCAAGAACCGTGGATCAGGGTTTTTCAAATGTGCATGTTATAAAAATTGCGATGGATCCAATATTGCGATATGCGATGTAAAATTTTTATTTTTATTTATTTTTTATATATTAAGTTTTAATGTTAATTAAATTAATTATATTTTATTATAATAATTAATTTAATTAATCTTAAAATTTAATGTTAAATATTAGTTTTTTATTTTGGTTTTATTTTAATGATGTTTAGTTTAGTTATGAAATTTTCTAAACTACAGCCACTCCGAAAATAAATAAAAAAGAATAAAATAGCATTTTTTTAACTCAGACTAGATAAATAATGGGACTTCAAAGGAGTACCATTTTCAAACCAGTTGACCAAATGAGGCGTAACAAGCGTCAATGGGAAGCTTATAAAAAATCGATTTTAACAAAGAAATCGAAACAAGAATAGAAAGAAAATGAAAAATTAACAATCACATAGGATAATCAAATAAATAAAAATCCTAAAGGTGTTTAGCCAAAAAATTATAGAAAGGGTCTCCATTATTTGAAGTGAACAAGTCAAAAATGGGGGGGTTGTGTTTTACCACAATAGGTTGGAAGTTAAAAATTGTTATAAAAGCCTGTGTCTCGCCAATATATTCACACTTTTATTTTTGAGAGCTCAAAAATCGTTGTGTCAAAAAGTTGTAGAAGTTGCGCTTCTGTATGAACACTAAGGAATTTATTCGCATATTCTAAAAGAAGGGTATACTAGGACTCATGGAAGCTACACCATCGTCTAGTACACTTGCATCATCACCATCACTTGCAGCAACATCACCCTTTAAAAAATGGTGATCCCCATGGAAGAAACTATCCAAGGAGTAGAGAACAAAGCACAAATAGGATAAGAAACCTGTCAAGCTGCGACTAGAACATGAAAGTGTGAAAGACAATGAGGAGGAAGCGAAAGAAGAGAAAATGGAAACAAAAGGAGAAACGATTCCATCACCATTTCCAACATATATTCCACAAAGAAATCCAAATGCAAAGCCAGTGAAATATTCAAAGGATGCGAAGTATGGCATATTTACCCCACTATTGCCAGAGAAAGTTTCGTTTCAGGGATAATTGCTTGAAAAAATTCCGTAGTTGAAGTTCGTAGACCCCGAATTCAACAATAGAAACAAGTACCCACAATTTTCACCAGGAAGGCATCTGAAGCAGGTAAAATACCTGGAAAGTGGTGTGACAAGGTTGGAATCACAACAATGGCCAAGTGTATTAGCACTTCCAGGGATTTTGAACATGCTAAATGTGTCGCACTTCGACAAAAGTATAGTAAACACAGATTGTGTAAGACAATTTCTCGTGCTGGTGCATGACGAATGACTCTGGATGGGAAAGACAATCCACATTGACGAAATGATGATTTCGAGAATTAAGAGGTTTCCATATCAAGGATGATACCACATAGAGGAATTTGTGGGAAAAGATCAGGATAAAGCGGTAGTTGAAAACATGAAGAAGAAGTTTGGGTTGACAAAAGGCAAGCGAGGCTACGATATCAATTCAATAAGTGACCAAGGAGTCTGCTTCGCTGGACACATATTGGCCGGAAAGATCATGCGAAAGAGTTGAGCCAATGAAGTCCCTATGGTAGTAGTTTCATTAGCTATGCAATGCAACAATGGGGTTCAATGCAACTGGGCCCTAAATTTCTGCAAGGAGTTTTTGGACGAGTGTAGCAATTCTAGGATAAAGTCACAACCTTTCATTATGCATGGTTGATCTTGATTATATAATTTCTTGCATAGAAATAGCTAGAGGAAACAGATGTTTGTGAAGCCACGTAGTATGCCTCATTATGGTATACCACTCAACAGTCGCGCTCACAGGAGAACAATATGTTCTGTCTTATATCACACAGATTTGCGTATGTTGGTAAACCAACATCGTCACCTCTCATCGAGCTTGTACCAACAATATAACTCTATTATGAAGTCCAAAGCATATTTTCACAAGATATATATACAGGCTCGCAATGATATGACGAAGACATGGCATCCCCTGCCATATTTAGTCATCGAAGATGATGTCTTCATGCTAGTACAAGAATGGTGTGCAGACTGGATGACTGATGTTAGCACTACAATTTTTCCAAATATTTTCAAAGTTTGGTCATCATTATCCAAGGAGTCAATCTTCCTTTTTAGTTTTATTGTAAGATGAAAGTGTCATTGTCAAAGTGTCGGGGTGAGAAAATTTCATTTTCCCTCTTTCACCTTTATTTTCCCAAAAAACCCAAAGTCCAGCCTCTCATTTCCCTTTTCAAAACCCATTTTTAACTCATAAAATCCAAATTTTATAGTTAAAAAGCATCTCCGCACATCGATCATCACCATATCATATTTCCTTTTTAACTTACCATATATTCCTTTTATCGCACTTTTTACCCGCACCACAACAAAACCTTGGTTATATCATATATTATATGATATAACTTACTGCACTTAATAAACATTGTGGACCCCTTACCTTTCATCATAATCGGCTCTTCGTAGTTTTAACTCCCATTCACATTACAATTGTGGTCATTTCCTACAAAACCCTAGAAATGCGAGTTGCAGTATGGTCTGAGACCCATACTTCCCTTCAATATGCCTCGAATATGTTATAAAGCCTTTTTTTTGCTTTGAGCATATTTTTATCATATTACCATGACTTAACGAAGTTTTAACTTCTGCTTTCAAAAGCCGTTTAAAGGGCCCCACCTACCTTTTCGCATCACATTTTCACAAATTTTCTTACCGCATTCACTTCTGCTCCCTCTAAACTTCATTTACGATTTGCGGGCGGTCCCACTGTCTATCATGACACGTCCCTCCAGTCACATCGCACATCGCACTTCGCCAGTTTCAATGTTTAGCTCATGTTTCATAATAAAACTTTCGATGTGCGATCTACGGGTGACCCAACTGTTTGCTATGACACGTCACCTCCGCTCTCATCGTACATCGCACTTCGCGAGTTTTAACATTTAACTCTTGTGTCTCATAACAAAACTTGCGATGCGTGATCTGCGATCGGTCCCACTTCTTTTCCACGTCATCACCCCATTGAAAATCACATTTTCTCCCATTTTTGTCTTAATTTTAAACACTTTGACCCCCATTTGCGATTGAGATACATGTCTAAAAAGTTTTCTCCTCCCGCTTATCATTCATTTTGCTCCACCTCGCCACTATCAATTAAACCTTTTTCAAAGGGTTTCTTTGTATTATCTCATAAAATGAACCTCCGCCATTCTATCCAAAAATTTTCGGGTTTTCTGCCATTACAAAGGGTTTTCCATGAAAGAAGGAAAGGAACAGCGAAACAAAGACAAAGTTTCAATGAAACAATTTTCTACCACTACTCTCAGCACCAACACGTTTCTACAAGGCACCAGGCAACATTCAAGGAACAAACACATGCCATTTTCACTTTTGTTTACACTTTCGGTGGAGTTGGTTGCACTAGAACAAAAGAGGAGTCTTCCCATAGATTTCCACATCATACAAACCACTTTGAATTGTTAGCCTTAATGCTATTTATTTTCATTATGTCATAGCAATTTGTATTAAAGTCTTAGGATAAGCCTCACCTCTTGCATGAGGTTGTAATGAATTTTGAAATAGATTTTCCTTTTTCTGTGGAATATGATAGTATCATATTTTGTATATATGTGCCAAACTGATATGAAGTTAGGGTTGGTTGGTGGTTATTGAATTTTGACTTATATGAACTGTAATTTTTTTTGTGAATGAAATGGAATAATACTATTGAGGACTTATTACCAATTTGTTGTGTATATTGTCTACTTTATTTATTTTTCCATATCTCCTTTCTTTAAGTGCCAGTTTGAAAATCATCATACTGTTATGTGTTTTTATTAATATCTTAAGCTTGTTATGTGTTTTATTGGTTTTTGTTAGTCTCACACAGTGGGAATTCTTGATCAAATCTATATTATAATAGTGGGAGAGCATCACTCATGATAGTTAATCTTAATGATAATTCAGTGAGAATATTGTCAGACTAGAAATAGATTTCTCTCAATGGAATATTGTCAAACTGCTACTTTTGTCAACTTCTACTAAATCAATAGATTTCTGTTTTACAGACCTATTGACTCTCCTCTCATATTTAAATTTCCTTTCATCATAGACTACAAACTTGCACCTTGCTACCACATCAAGTTACAATACCCTCTTTAGTAGAACTGTGGCTTTGACTGAAATCTCTCTTTAGTGAATCAAAGTTTATATCATCTTCCAATCCTATAAAACAAAACATTACAATTGCCTTAGAGTTTAAGATGTGTATGGTCAGGCGCTTGTGGTAGTCCAAGTGTTGATTCCAATGCCAACATCTTTTAGTGCGTCTGTCGGGAGACGAAGGCCTTGTAATGAAGTATTCTCCCAAGTTTATTATTATGAATTGTTGATAATCAGTTCTTGACGGTGAACAAGAATTGGTGACCTAGAGAATACTGCAAATTTGTTCACCTGATGACTCCATGAAGAGGAAGAGGCGTTTCAAGACCTCCTTCTACAAGAACGAATCAAAGATCCCAAACTGTTACTCCAGTTGCTGACCCAGAGAAAATAATCAAATATTCTAAAGGAAAACAAATATCCGTTGAAGCCAAATCTCAGTTAGTGAAGAAGGTACACAAAAAGTACGTTCCAAAGAAAAAGGTACTTCTTTCTACTTTAGAATGTAAAGAGGTTTTAGTTTCAAAATATTTTGTTGAAAAATCTCAAGTTGAAGATACTCCCCTAGAAAATAAAGTGGATGTTGTTAACCTAGGTTCAACTGAAGATTTTTCTTACTCATCACCTAGTAAATCTGAAATAAGTATTTTTCTAGTCAAAGAAGGAGAAACTAAATTTCTAAGTGTTGAAAATAAGTCAGAAGAATTTGTGCTAAATGAAGGGGAATTAGAACAAGTATTGGATATTGCACCTTTTCTTGATAGGGATATTTTGACTGAAGAAGACTTCAATATTATTTTAAATTTCCTTCAGACTCATCTTGAATACCAATCTATTATTACCCCTCAGCAAGAGTATTTTCCTTTTTTCTCGAAACCCAGATGTTGGGTCATCTTCCTCTCATCCACTTCAAGAGTCTGTACCTAAAGGTATTAATTTTAATTTATCTGATTTCCTTGCTCAGAAAAATAAATCTGAATTAACTCCATCCCCTCAACAGACAACTTTAGATTCTGATTCTTCTACTGAAAGAGAAGTCAAGACATCCTTTGTTCATATTTTTGAAAACCCACTCTTCTCAGTTCCAGATCCTGAAAAATTAGCTTAAGACCCTAAATTTTCTCCCATCCTAAATCAGAATCAGAATTCACCAATTGTAATTCCTATTTCTCAAACTTCTACATCAATTGTACATCAACAAAATATGGCTCAGCCTGCCCTTACAAGGATGCAACAGATAGTGGTTGCGAGATATACACCACTTGTTCTCCCTCAACACATGCATGAACTTCCCCAAGGATATTACTTGAAATATCTTCCAAAATACATTGGGGAGGGAGAAAGTGTTTCTGCTGAAGAACATTTAGTGGCTTTCTATAGTTATGCTGACAATCAAAATATTGAACATGAAGCCGAATGGTCAATACTCTTTGTTCAAAGCTTGGATGGTGAAGCTTGAAAATGGTTTAGAAGTTTGGCTCCAAATTCAATTACATGAATTGATGAATTAGAAGAGATATTTGTGAAGCATTTGGGTGATAGGAAAGACTATGTTTATTATCTTACAGAATTTGGAACTTTGAAGAAAAATTCAGATGAGTCTTTAGCTGATTTTACTAATAGGTTTAATAAGATTTATCAGAAAATTCCTGAAGAGATTAAACCTACTAAAACAATATCTATGATAAATTTTTCAAATTCTTTAGATTCTGAGTTTTCCTTATGGTTGAGGGATGAAAAATCACATACATAGAAAACTATGCAAGAGGCTGTAATTGGAGTGCAGTCTAATCTCATGGCTTCTACTAAATTAAAAATGGAGGAAGAAAAGGCAACAAAAGAAAAAAATAAGATGAAAGAAGAAAAACCTTATTCTTCTAAGTCCCTTTCAACAGAAGAAAAGATCGATCAAATGTCCAATTTGATCAAGGAACTTGCCCCTAAGATGTCAAAATTAGAGGTAGAAAATAAACCAGCTGCTAGAGCCAATAAAAAAAAATCTAATAGAAATCAGGCTCCCTTCAGAAGGCCTTTTTAGCCTCAAAAAATCCTATAGCGGCCAAGGAGGAATGCCGATGATCAAAATTTTCAGCCTCTGAATAATTCTGCTGAAGAATAACATCAAGGAAATGAGGAAGAAAATGAAGAAATAAACCATGTGGGAGAAACTTCATAGTCAACATGTTTGAAATTGCATGAATGTGAAGATGGATCAAGAATTTGTTTGATTTATGATGATATGAATGATCAAATTTGTGCACAGAATGATAAAAAATAGCAAGAAGTTCAAAACAGAAATTAGCCTTTGAGGTCAAAAGGTCCTGTTCAGTAGCCTAAAAAAAAATAAGATTCAGATAAAAAGTTTCTAAACAGAAGGCCAAGGTAAATGAGGTTCCTCCACCTCAAAATTCTACTCCGATTGTAAAATTACAATAGAAAATAAGGAAATAGTTCCAATTTATTTTAGTTTCAAATCTGAATTGAATAAAATCAAAATTCCAGTTCTACTCCTGGAATTATTGAAAAATCCAGCATATAAAGAGTCTTTTAAGAGTCTGTTGCAACCTCCTCTCGCCCCTGATTCAGTCAACCTTGAGGATGAAAATCTCAACATTTATCTAGGCTATCATGTCCAAGACCCAAATGATGACAACTCACCTCCTTTCTACCTGTTACTCACTATACATGAAAAATTGCTGCATAATTATCTGTTAGATTTTGGAGCTTCCCACAATCTCATGCCAAAGAAAGTGATGGATGAATTTGGATTAGAGATCACCAAGCAATACCATGAACTTTACACCTTTGACTCCAAAAAATTCAAGTGTCTAAGAGTGATTAAGGATTTGGTTGTTTCCCTTAAACAGTTGCCTATGAAAAGATTAATGATGGACATTATGGTTATTGACATTCCTTATAGATTTGGGATATTACTTTCCATATCTTGGTCTATGAAATTGGGAGGTACCCTTCAGATGGACATGTTATATGCTACCATCCCAATATTTGGAGGGGAATTCAGAGGGCTATATAGGGAAACTCGAATGATCTACATCATTAGTGATCAGCACAATCCATCAAACCATCCCATATATGCTGAAGAAAAGGAATTGGGGTCATCAATTCTGCACCTTGCTACTGATGACAATGATTTCCAACCTGAATTAAGTGAAAAACAACACTTTCAAAGTGCAAATGAGCAGCATTTAGAAGGAGGACAGATCTGGAAATTTTAATTTGATGGAACCTTTTCAAGAGAAGGATCAGGAGCCAGTGTAGTCATTTCTGCTACTCAGCAGAAGGTGACCATATACTACAAACTACAATTTTCTACCACTAACAAAAATGTTGAGTATGAAGCACTTATGCTGGGTATGAAGGCAACAAAATATCTGGGAGTAGAACCACTAATTGTCTTTGGTGATTCAGAATTTGTGATTAAGCAGGTGAGAAATAATTACCAAGTGAAAAATTCCAAATTGAAGAATTATGGGATTGAATTCTCGGATTTGATTGAAAATTACATTTCAACATTTAATATAAATTTTGTCACTAGAGAAGAAAATCAAATTTCCATTTCACTAGCTATTGCTGCTAGTAATTTCAAAGTTCCTCTAGATGTCAGGCCAGTTTATGATGTTCAAATAGAAAACAGACCTTCAATTCGTGATAACATCAAGCACTGGCAAGTATTTGAAGATGACATGGAGATACATAAATTTTTGGATTGTGTAGAAGAGTCTGCAGAGATACAAATTGATGATGAGCAGGAAATTGTTGAAAACCAAAATAGCATCCCTTTTAGGAAAACTATGAATGGGAAAAACATTATAGATCTAAAAACTAAGTTTATTCCTAAGGGTTTTGTTCCTTTAGAAATATTGTTTGATAATAATGATGTTGTTCTCAAGCCTGAAAGCAAGGTTGATAGAGGGAGTACAATAGAGTGTAACATTGGTACAAAGTATGAGCCAATATTAGTCAAAGTGTCCAAATTACTTCCTCTGGAAACCAAAACAAAATATATCAAACTACTGAAGGAATTTGCTGATATTTTTGCATGGTCTTATAGTGAGTTGAAAACTTATGATAAGAGCATAATGGAGCACAAGATCCCTTTGAAAACACATGCAAAGCCCGTAGCACAAAAAATCAGACACATCAATCCTATGTTGCTTCCAATCATTGAGAAAGAGATAAAAAAATTATGGGAAGAAAATATTATTCTTCCTTTGAGATTTTCTAAATGGGTAGCTAATATAGTGCTAGTCCCAAAAAAGAATGGAGAAATAAGGATTTGTGTTGATTTTCGCAACCCGAACCAATGCTCCTTGAAAGATAACCATCCACTGCCCAAGATGGATTATATCTTGCAGAAGGTTGTAGGATCCAAAATATTGCCAATGATTGATGGCTTTTTAGGATATAATCAGATTTCAGTTGACAGGCAAGACAGAGAAAAGACAACAATTACCACACCCTGGGGCACATTCATGTACAACAAAATTCCATTTGGTTTGATGAATGCAGGTGTAACCTTTCAGAGGGCAATGGATATTGCCTTTGCGGGAGAAAATGACATATTTTTGGTCATATATTTGGATTGCATCACAATATATTCAAAATCTGATGAAGACCACTTGAAACATCTAAAGCAAGTTTTTGAAAAATGCAGAAAGTTTGGTTTGTCCTTAAACCCCAAAAAGTCGCCTTTTGCTGTCCAAGAAGGTAAGTTATTGGGACATATTGTAATAAAAAGTGGCATCTGTATTGATCCGAGAAGAGTATAAGCTATTCAGAAGATTGGTTTGCCAAGATACAGATGTCTTGCTGTAGCTAGATACAGATGTAAAGAGAGGACGATGGCTCACCAAGATTCTGGAATTTGATGTTGAAATCAAACCAAATGAATTGATAAAGGGCCAGGGCTTGGATCTCTCGATGGCTGAATCTAACTACAAAGATTTAAATCTGAATGTAGAGGTAGCTGAAGGAGAAGATGGAGAAGGTATTGCTAATTATCCTGAAATATTTAATTTAGATTGGTACAAGGATATAGTTTACTTCTTGATAAATTTCAATTGTCCACATGAAATGGAGAAGTCTAAAAGGAGAGCTTTTAAACTAAGAGCTGTGAATTATTGCATTTTGGAAGACCATATTTACTGGAAAGATCATGTCGGAGTCTTGTTAAGATATGTAAATGAAGCAGAATCCCAGGAGATTATGACAGAGATACATGCAGGAGTATGCAAAGGGCATTTATATTGGAGAGCCACTCCAAAAAAAATATAAGAGCTGGATATTATTGGCCAACTATTTTCTCTGATGTTTATGTGAAAGTCAGGAGCTATGTCAAATGCTAGAAATTTGCTGGTAAACAGAAATTTCCACCATTACCTCTCGTTCCTATCTCAGTAGATGTTCCTTTCCAGCAGTGGGGGCTAGACTTCATCAGTAAAATTCATCCACCTTCATCATAGATGGATTCTTACAACTACATACTATTTCACTAAATGGATTGAAGTTGTACCAACCAGAACTGCTACTATACGGTAATTATTAAATTTATGTTGGAAAATATTATGTCAAGATTTGGTTGTCCACAAAAATTAGTAACTGATAATGCAATGGCCTTCAAGTCTGCTAAGATATAAAAATTTTGTCAGCAATATGGGATTGAATTAACTCATTCCATGCCTTATTACCCTCAAGGTAATGAATTGGCTGAGTCATCCAATAAAATTTTGGTAAGGATTATTAAGAAAATGTTGCCTAGAAATAAGAGGAATGGGGACACTCAGCTGATACATGCTTTGTGGGAAGACAGAGTAAGTGGTAAAAAATCATTTGGAATGTCTCCATTTCAGCTTGTATATGGTACAAAATTTGTAATGCCCTTGCAATTAGCTCTTCCTGTGATGAAGTTTCTACAAGATGAAGTTGATAATGAAAATCCGGTCAAATGGAGAACATTGCAATTGATAGAGGCACACCAAATCAGAGAATCGTTGTTGGAAAAAGTACAGAATTATCAGGCTAAAGTCAAATCTATTTTTGATAAAAGAGAAAATTAGCAGTTGTTTCAGGAGAATGATTTGGTGTTGTGTTGGGATGTTAGGAGAGAAGACCATCGAAATCATGGTAAGTTTGGCAATCTGTGGTTTGGGCCATTTAAAATTGCTGAAGTTTTGGAGAATAATAATTTTATGCTCAAACATCTGGATGATGATCAGCTGACTGGAGGCCCAGTCAATGGTCATTTTCTTAAAAGGTTCTTTATTTAGTAAAGTCAGTTGGGTCGCTCCATTGTAAATATCTAGTGTGATGTGCCAATAAACTCCATGCCCAATGGTACTTATGTTTGTATATATGGTCAGTCTTGAGTCCGGTCAGTCAATGGTTAGTCCTAGTATTAGTTTTAAAGAAGTCTTCTGAGTTTCAAAAGTTTTTAAGGCACTGACTCTACAGTCCTTGAAGCCTCATAAGGAGGACTTCATCCCTAATAGGAGCCACTGTTAGCATTGCAATTTTTCCAAATATTTTCAAAGTCTGGTCATCATTCTCCAAGGAATCAATCTACCTTTTTAGTTTGATTATAAGATGAAAGAATCGTTGTCAAAGTATAGTGGTGAGAAAATTTCATTTTCTACTTTCATTCATTTCATTTTCCGTCTTTCACCTTTCATTTTCCCAAAAAACCCAAAGTCAAGCCTCTCATTTCCCTTTTCGAAACCCCTTTTTAACTCATAAAATCCAATTTTTATAGTTAAAAAGTAGCTCCGCACACCCATCAATAGCCATATCATATTTCCTTTTATAACTTACCATATATTTATTTTATCGTAGTTTTTACCTGCACCACAACAAAACCTTCGTTATATCATATATGATATGATATAACTTACTGCACTTAATAAACATTGTGGACCCCTTACCTTTCATCGCAATCGATTATTCGCAGTTTTAAATCCCATTCATGTTACAATTGCCATTTATTACAAAACCCCCGAAATGCGAGTTGCGGGATGGTCTGGGACCCATACTTCCCTTTAATACGTCTCAAATATGTTATAAAGCCTTTTTTTTGCTTCGGTCATATTTTTATCATATTACCAAGACTTAACAAAGTTTTCACTTTCTGCTTTGAAAAATCGTTTAAAGGGCCCCACCTACCTTTTCGCATCACTTTTTCACAAATTTCACTTACCACATTCACTTCCGCTCCCTCAAAAATTTTGATTTGCGAGTGGTCCCACCATCTATCATGACACGTTCCTCCGTTCACATCGCACATCACACTTTTCTAGTTTCAACGTTTAGCTCTTGTGTTTCATAATAAAACTTCTGATGTGCGATCTGCGGGCGACCCCACTATTTGTTATGCCACGTCACCTTTGCTCTCATCGTGCATCACACTTTGCGAGTTTTAACATTTCACTCTTGTGTCTAATAACAAAACTTGCGATGCGTGATCTACGAGCAGTCCCACTTCTTTGCCACGTCATCACCCCATCGCAAATCACATTTTCTCCCATTTGTGTCTTAAGTTTAAACGCTCCTACCCTGCTTTGCGATTGTGATATATGTCCAAAAGGTTTTATCTTCCCGCTTATCATTCATTCCGCTCCACCTCTCCCCTATCAATTAAACCTTTTTCAAACGGTTTCTTTGTAATATCTCATAAAATGAACCTCCGCCATTCTATCCAAATTTTTTTGGGTTTCCCACCATTACAAAGGGTTTTCAACCAAAGAAGGAAAGGAACAATGAAACAGCGGTAGATTTTCTCTGAAACAATTTTCTACCACTACCCTCAGCACCAACACGTTTCTACAAGGCACCAGGCAGCATTCAAGGAACAACCACACGCCATTTTCACTGTTTTTTACACTTTTTGTGGAGTTGTTTGCACCAAAATAGAAGAGGACTCTTCCCATAGACTGCCACATCATGAAACCACTCCGAATTGTTAGCATTAATTCTGTTTATTTTCATTACATCATATCACTTTGTATTAAAGTTTTAGGATAAACCTCAGCTCTTGCACGAGGTTGTAATGACTTTTGAAACAAATTTTCCTTTTTTGTGGAAGATGACAATATCATATTTTGTATATATATGCCAAACTGATATGATGTCAGGGTTGGTTGGTGGTTATTGAATTTTGACTTATATGAACTTTAATATTTTTTGTGAATGAAATGGAATACTACTACTGAGGACTTATTACCAATTTGCTGTGTGTATTGTCTACTTTATTTATGTTTCCATATCTCCTTTCTTCTAGTTCCGGTTTGCAAATCATCATACTGTTATGTGTTTCTATTAGCCTCTTAAGCCTGTCATGTGTTTTATCAGTTTTTGTTAGTCTCATACAGTGAGAATTCCTAAGAAAATCTATATTATAATAGTGGAAGAGCATCACTCATGATAGTTAATCTTGCTGCAGTCCAAGTGCTAATTCCAGTGCCAACAACTGCGATTGAAAAAGACGCAAAAGGGAGTGAGATAGATGAGAAAACATCTGAGCATGGAGAACCAAGTGGGAAAGATAAGGATGAGTGAGAGGAAGAAGAGAAAGAGTAGTATGACAAGGAACCTATCGGAGGGGATGAACAAAACAAAGAACCTAAAAGGATAGAGACAGACAAAGGAAAGAGGAAGATACACAACACAAATTCCCTAAGGAGAAAGAGAAGCAAAAGGAATATAAGTCAAAGGATGTACTCTTGGTCCTTACTGATGGGGACTTGGATGAGATTGGGGAGAATATTCAGGAGGTAACAACGGAGCCTTGGAAAAATATAGAATATCGCTACAACACGCTTCTAATAGGTGTTAAGAAAATTATTGTGGAGTTAAAGGTCTTGGCGGAAAAAATCGGACAACCAGTGAATACAAGGGAAGGGATTCGACTAGAAAGAGTAATAAATATGACATTTGGGATGAGGATAATGCAGATGCCTGCCAAAGCTCTATAGTTCAACTCCGTCGAAGTAAAGCAGCAGGAAAAAGGTTGGGATCATGTAAATATGAACATCGCAACCCTTCCAATTTCAGTATTGCATGACTTGAATCAAGGAATCATAAATGAGATGAAGCAGCGAGAGCATCACAACTAAAAATTAAACATCCAGGTAGAACAAGAGCGAGATTCGATGAAGAACTAGATTGACTAGACCATCAAGGAGAAAGACTAGGTATAAAAATAACATCAGAAGTTAAATGAGGTGGTAAAAGCCACATGTCGAGAAGTTCCAAACATGGATGTCTGCGAGGAGGAGTCAGTTGAAGACAAGGTCGTGAAGCTCATCCTTGCAGTCAAGGAATCCAAAATGAAGATCACAGATGTACAGTTTGAGTATGAGCTCAAGATCAATGAGCTGAAAATGAAGATGCAACCAACAATTCCACCATAAGTTCAATAACAGAGGAAAATTTACCTAAAGGCTATAGTGACAAGCATCTTCGTAACAATGGAATAATGTGGAAAGTTGCTAGAAAGAAATTTTCATATTTTCACTTCGCTACAGGGAGGTTCAAACTTACATAAGTTAGAAGAATACATCCATCAGAAGTAGAAGTAGTTGGAGGAAATTCGGGAAATCGCGAAGAGCTTTCTAGTATTGAAGAACCTCGATAGGATTAGTGAAGGAAAGGTCCTTCAAAATAAGATTGAAGAGCTAATAAGGGAATAGAAGGTTTTGAAAGAGAGAACTCAGTCATGGCAGGATGAGGTTCTCTAATTGTCATAGGAAATATATGGGAGGCTTCAGGATAAAATCTGGAGCTACAATTGGAGATCACAAGCAAGGAGTAAAGAAAAGCTTGTGAAAGATTCCAAGTAGGATTCTTTCCCTTTCTTCAATTTCTCTAAGGAAAAACTTTATACTTTTTTTATTCTATTGTTATAGATTAGTCCATTAGGTGGTATATTTTCCAAAGAGACTAGTCCATTAGGTGAGATTAGTAAAAAAGGTGGTATATTCAGTTCATAGTTTCTTGGTAAACCCTTTTTCCTAGTTCCCCTTTGTTTTATTTTGTGTCTTTCATTTCTAAAATAAATTAATTGACATCACAATAACATCCTCACTGTGGAACAACTCCTTAGTAGATATTAGGTTGAGACTAACTAGTAAAGGAAACCCATCTGATGGGAATCCTGGTCCTTTTCTTCCTTTTGGAAATATCGGCACTCTTTATATGGCAATGTTGTCCCTTCCCAAATTAACCATTGGTTTACTAGTTTAGTTATTTTTGACCTCCTTGCTTCTGAATATCCAAACTGTTTCTCACCCAAGTAGTCCACCTCTTAAACAAGTTGATCCTTTTCCTTCTTCGCATGTTCTGTCTTCTTCCTCTTCGTCTGGTGAAAGACTCAAATTTATTAACTAAGTATATAAGAATAAGAAGAAAAGGAATATTAAGAAGAAGAAAAATAAGCAAAGGGACAACCAAGAAACTGTTTCTACCAATGTAATTGACATTGAGAAACCTTCAAATCCTCGTAAAGTGAAATTACTTTGCAAGTTATGTAAGGGTGACCAACATCTTAGAGATTTTTCTGGTATTCCCAAGGTATTAGAAGTGCGGTCCATAGGCTCACATCAGCCTTTTCTGTTAGCATCTGTAGATCATGCTAGTTACAAACCTTCAAATAATGATCATAAGGTTCACAGGAAAAAGGTTAAAGTTAAGTTTCCTTGTAGGTTATGCGAATGGAAGAATCATATTCACCTTTGTCCTTATGTGGATGAAGCCCCAAAAGTTTTGGAAAACCTTATCGCTTCTCAACCTTGTATTTTGGATGGTCATTGAAAGATTTCTCCCAATCCTCTACTAGTTGATGAAGGGATTGATTAGAATCCAAATCCAATCAATCCCACTCTCTCTAAACATGAATCCCATGAGTCTGTTCTCACCAAAAATTGGTTGAGAAAATAGTTAAACTGATTCCACCTTCAGTTGATCATACCTTTTTTGTAGAGAGTGAACTTCATAATGCTCAGGTTATTATTGTTTCTTCAAATTCCAATTAACTAGGGGGAAATCCTCCCATTCAATTGGCATAGGGTGTGTTAGCCACCTGTGAAATTTGTTATACCAAAAGGTGGCTAAAATGATTTGGAGCCTTCAAGGAACAGATTTTATTGCTAAAAAGTGTTGGCTCTTGAAGACTCTTGAAGGCCTCATGCCTCTGTCCAAATCTTCACTGCTGTTTCTATCTTAAAAACTCTGAAATCCTGCTGATTCCCAAGAAAGATTATGGCTGCAAGCACCATTTTCCTTTCCCCCCCTTCTTCCAAAACTAACCCCTTCATCCCCCATAAAATATTTCATCTTTCATGTTTTTCCCCTTTCCCCTTCATCGAGACCCCTTTGATAAGGTTTGAAGACCCTTTCTTACCTTATCGAAACCCTCAAAATCTTTGAAAACCATTGAAAATTTATCAAAATAATATTTTTTTATATATTTTAGACTTAAGCCCCCTTGGGCTAAGTCTTTAACCCTCCCCTCCATACGCCCTGGTGCCAGAACTGAGCGCCATCCTTCCAAGCACTTATCGCGTTGCCCAATCGCGATTAGCCCCTTCTCTAAAACCCCCAGTCATGTTATCTTCCATATAACCCGCGGCCCTGCAGTCCGGCGCCAAACCGTATTGAAAATTAATAATCCACCCCCAAAGTATAAACCTTTGTTTATATTAAAATTTGTCGGTTTTTTATTTTATGTTCTAAAGTTCCACCGGCACAAAGTTCCAAATCGATCTCCACCATTGATCTGATCTGCAGATCGACGGCACTCAATCCATCGCCCTGGTGGTCCCCGCCATCCACTCACCGTTTCAAAACCACGCGGTATCCATCGCACCGTTTTGAGAGCGGTGTGGTTTTTTTTATTTTGCAACGATTCCTCTCACTACTCGACGTGTGGCCTGGGCACTGTTCACAAAACCACCATTCATCGCACGTTAAAGATCGGACGTGGACCCGACGCGATATTGACGTCCACCGTCCGATCTGAGGTGGCTCATCGGACGTTGATCGCTCACCAAAGGAGCCTGATGGTTAACCGGGATACGGCGCGGTCATTAAAACATCTCCGCCGTTGATCTGATCTGCAGATCGACGGCCCATAATTCATCACCGTGATTCCTCCGCTTTGACTTTCCACCTCTGCTCTCGACCGTCGATCTCTGTGCGATCGATGGCTCCGATTAAAATTCATTTCCACTCTCCTCTGGCCTCCTCTAATCAATCTCGTTGAATGATGCCATCCAACGGCCATGCTCCCTCCACGTGCCTTCTGAAGCAATAAGCCTATACATGCAGGATTTTATAACATTTGTTCATATTTTGCAGGGTTTAATGGTTTTTCCGCCATGCTGAAGAAAATTCACGGGCTGAGGGTGACAATCCTCCTACCTTTGATCCATTAAAGAAAATAATTTGCAGGGTTTAAACTTTACATTTCATCAGTGTTTCATGAGGCATTGATGCCATATCACCCCTGCGCAGCCCTGCATACTAGAAAAACACAGTGAGTCAAGCACAGTTAGAGAGTATCAGTGCCAAAGACAAATCATTTCAGAAGAGAAGATTGAAGACAGATCTTTGGGGATTACGGCTAAGATGGCTTATTAAAAGCCTAATCCCCAATTAAAAACAAAGTTAAAGGAAAAGTCATAAAGGATCATCAGACAGAAAGCCTCCACTGCCACATTTGAGGAAAATTGATTCCTCCTAGCTACCACAGTGCCACCTGTGCCTCAAAGCATTGAAATGCAGGCCAAAGTTATTGATTAAGATCAGACATCTGCCTCACAACCCAGCCATAGAGTGTTACACTGCAATTTGTCACCGTCCCTACAATCCCCATCCTACACATTGGAGGGCTCATTCCGTGACCTGTGAGCAGAGACAAGACTTGAAAATACTTTCATTGCATCCCTCTGAAGATGAGCTTTGATTCATCTCAAAACCCTAAATAGTTTCCATCAAGGTTCCAATCAATTCTCACAAATCTCAGAAAATCGTCCGTAGAGAGCCTTCTAATTGGCGCTCGTCATAGAGCCACACCTCGCGCCAAACTACAGGTTAGAGGTTTTAAAAATAAAAGGCGAAGTTTCATCCTAACAAAATTCTGACTGATTTCTATCTTGAGTTGAGAGGTTTGCCACCTCTCATGGTAGCCTCCTTGATGATAGGGCCAATCCCATAATTATAGGGATCCCAACTCCCCTTCCTCCATCTATAAAAGCTTGCTCATCTCCCTTGCAAGCTAATCTCCAAGTTCCCAAGAGCATTCACATCCTTATGCCGCAAGAGCCTTCTTGATTCCCTTAAGGCCAAATCCAAGCAAGGAGACTATTGCCAAGTATCCGGAGAGAGAGGCTTGTCCCATCCTTGACAGGCTTTATCGAGACATGTTTTGCTGACGACCCGCCAAAGGAGAGTGCTGCGTCAAAGCTATGGTTGTATTCTTCTTTTGACTCTTTAATGATAAGCGACTATTGGTTATGGTTCCACTCTTGTTCTTGATTATGTTCATGAGTTATGTCCTCTTCGACTGACATATAGTTGTATATACTGGATTTTATGCTTGCGTTTGTGTTGTTTCTTGCATGTGCAAAACCGATCACGAAGACTGTAGATTGGTAGATTCACAGGCGAAGGAACGGAGTAATTGTTTTCTGCAACCATAACATTGATCTGTGTGTTTTCCAAGTCAATATTTGCAATTAGGAACCTGCACTGTAGCGTGTTTGATTGTTGCTAGACCCGATCTGGGCTAGTAGGGATCGCCTCTGTCCGTAGAGGGGATTTAACTCCTCAATAATTTGGCGACTCCACTGGGGAGTCAACTTGTTGTTTGATTTGTAAACTATAGATGGAGTCTGAAGCACAGCTAGATAGACTTCGAAACACTTTTGCTTTGCATTAGCGGAGTAGATCAACGCTGCTTCAGTCAATCTCTGGTTTGGTTTACGGACTGAACAACTTGGAGTTTTTTCTTCTCTTTCCGGTCAACTTCTTGGTCTTGTTTGCTTGGTCAACTCTTTGGACTGGTTTTTCCTATTTGTTTGGCTTTGTTTTAGCCTTGTTTTCACTTGTCTGTGTCTGAGATTGCTGTTTTTTATTTTTCCATAGTAAACTCGGCTGGCGCGCTTTTTAGCGTGACAGTCGCGCCCATTGGCGCAGGTTGCCTGTGTATCACCCACGCCATTGCCTTTCTGGTGCTAATTTCAAGCTCACAGTCGCGCCAATCCTGTGAGCTATTAGGGTTTGCTCTGTTTCATGCTTTCTGAGATTGACTTGTGATTTTGATCTTGTTTTTTCGGCTGTTTGAGTGCACTGGAGCCTAGTTTGACTGATTGTAACCTCCATCCTTTGGTTGTTTGCCTATTTCTTTCGATTTTGCATTCGAGCCCTAGGGCATCTAGGTGCTTTTGTGAATCGAGCCTCCCTTGGGAGTTTTTGGTTTTCGTTCATTCAGTTGACTTTGGGATTGCTTTCTTGCATTCGTTTGACAGTTCTCTATCATCTTATTGCGCTTTTTGAGTGACTGATTTCATTTTAATTCGAATTTCGCTTTGCTTCGTTTTGGGCCTAGATCACATGGCTCATTGGTGTCTTTGGGACTTTTCTTGGTTTTGAGAGACTTTTGGTCGATTTGAGATCTGATTGTTTATGCCATTGAGTGAAATTTGCTTGTTTTTGCTCTCTTATTATCATTTCTCAAATTGCTTCTCATTTTTTTTCGGTTTGTTTAGTGCATCTAGCTCTCAAACATTGAAAAAAAAAAAAAATCTCTTTTGCTTTTGTTTGATTAGTGCAAATTGAAATCTTTTCGATGTTATTAGTAATTACTGACTTTGGAAGAAAAGTTTTTAATTTCATTAGTTGCATTAGAGATATCACTGATTGTCTTCTGATCATTTTGTTTGTGTAAAAAGCTCTCAACTCTTCTGTAGCTAGCTTTCATCGAACAAAATGATATACTGTGGCATGTAATTTTGTATTTAGGAGATTTTTGAGACAACACATTCGTTAGGGCTTGAAAACTGAAACGTAATTGAAGATAAACTTTAAAATTCACTCAATTTACACTAAGGCAGCATTGAAATCTAATGAAACACATTTAGAGGTCTAGGCTAGAGACGTGTTCCGGCGTCTTAAAACCTAGTAGCTGTCGTTCGCCTTTTGGATTTAGACAGCACTAGTATGGACTTGTGCTCCCCGTACCGTCGCGTATATAAAGGGAGACCCCATTAGGTTTCAATCTCATTCAGAAGCAAGTCTCATTACTCTATACCCGGAGGAATCTTTTTACCTAAAGTCCTTTTGGTTGATTTCTCTTTCATTTTGAAACCAAGGTGTATATTACAGTTCACGGTTATTTGGTTCACCCTTTTGCCTAGTATTCCTGAGCAGTCATTTGATCTTTTCTGACTCCCTAAATTTGAAAGGATCACCAAGCATTTGTCCTTTCATGCTTGTGTCAAATCTGAAAGAGATAGAGTCACCTTTTGTCCATTTCTCGACTCTTAAAACATAAAACGGTGAAGTTTCTAGTTTTCAATATGGTAAAAAATTAATCACCCGCGATCACACGCCCTGTTAGATTCTGCTTGTTGGCCGTTTGATTGTGTGTCTTGACTCTTTTTCGGCCCGTGTGTGGTTTTGAGTTTTGATGGCAACTTTTTCAGAGTTTACCAACCAAGGAATCCCCTCAGAAGGGAATCCTGGTCATTTTCCTCCTTTTGGGAATGTTGGTGCTCCTTACATGGCAACGTTGTCCCTTCCTGGGTTAACTATTGGGTTGCCTATTTTGTTGTTTTCAACCTCTGTGGTCCCGAATGTCTCAGCTACTGGTCAATCAGTTCCTCCACCTGAACAACATCATGTCAATTCCAAGGTGGACCTCTCCCCTTCTTTGCCTGTTTCTGCGTCCTCCTCTTCTACTTCGCCTGGTGAAAGTCTAGATTCAAGTAACCAGGTGGCTAAGAAGAAGAAGAAGAAGACAAAGAAGAAGAAGTCCGATAAAGGAGAGGCTAACTCTGCGACTATTTCACCTAAGAAGTCTCCTCTTGATAAACCTTCCAACCCTCCACGGAAAGTCAAGTTCCCTTGCATGTTGTGCATGGGAGACCATCTTCTTCGAGATTGCCCTGGCATTCCCAAGGTGCTTGAATAATGGTCCAGTGGTCGTCCGCTGTTGCCTTTGGCTTCCGGGAATCAGGTTGGGGGCACGTCTTCAACTGGTGTTGGTAAAACTCCTAAGAAGCAGGGTAAGCTCACCAATCCCTATAAGTTGTGTGAAGGGCACCATGCCATTCACCTTTGTCCATATATGGATGAAGCCAAGTGAGTTTTGGACAACTAAACCGTTTCTACACCATGCCTCCCGGCTGGTTATAAACGGATTTCCTTGAGTCCTCCACCAGTTGATCTTATGATTGGTCAAGAGTCATCCTTGGTCGATCCCGCTCCCTCGGAAATTCAAATTCAGGAATCTGTTCCTGACCAACCATTGGTCGTGGGATCGGTTGAGCTGGCCCGTTCTACGGTGCACCAGGTCTTTTCCATGGAGAGTGGACCTCACATCCCTCAGGTTCTTCTTGTTTCTTCAGATTCCTCGGACTTGGGGAAAGATTCTCCTGTCCCTATACCTCAAGAAGTGGCTCCTCCGCCTCCCGTGATGGAGGTGTTAGAGGATACTCTTCCCGACTCAGTGATGGAAGTCGTGGAAGATGCTCCTTCTTCTTCCATAACACCAGGGGAAGACCTTCTCGGTTCGATGGTAGCCCCTCCGAGTAGTTTGGTTGCTTCCTTTGATTAGAATCGATTTCTGGGATACCGCCTTCTGTCTTATGTGCCTTTCGAGATCACAGTACAGGCTTTTGGTCTGGTCGTACCCAGCACCATTATAGACGAAGGCACGTCTGTTAGTGTTCTATCCTCAACTACTTGGCAAGCTTTCGGCTTGCCGCCGCTTGCACCTATTACGCAAAATCTGTTGGCATTTAACAGAAGAATGAGTCAACCGTTAGGTATCCTTCCAAAGTTACTTGTTACTTTGGGAGGTAAAACCGTCCATATGGACGTGATGGTTGTTCCAGGCCCCTTAGATTTCAATTTGCTTTTGGGGCGTGATTACACCTATGCCATGGAGCGCTTGTCTCCTCCCTTTTTCGTGTGGTTTGTTTTCCACATGAAGGACGGATTGTGACCATTGATTAGCTTTCATTCTTTGGTCCTGATGTGGCAGCTGGCCCGCCATCATCCCTTCCTAGTTTTTATCCACCTGTTGTATCTGCCCCACTGCAGGTCAACTATGTGGCTACCTACCCCGTGCCTGTATCTAGTGATAATGCCGTTGTGCATAAGGTGCTGGGGGCATTGGGTTCTGATTTCCAGGTTTTTTTCCTTCCATCAGGAGTGGAACTCTTGGAAGCGATGACTTCTTGTTCATTATGATGAGGTCGGTCAGAGCATGGTTCTTTTCCTATGTCAAGCTCCTTAAAAAATGAAACCAGGTCTTGTCGGAGCAGAGTTCATTTTCTTGTGTCAAGCTCCTTAAAAAATGAAACAAGGTTGTCGGAGCAGAGTTCCTTGTCTTGTGCCAAGCTCCTTAAACCATGAAACAAGGACATTTGAGGATAGTTCTTTTAATGTGTCAACCTCTTTAAAATAATGAAACACATTCCCGTTCAATTCGAGTCTTTGATAAGTTCTCGTAAAATACTAGTCGAGTCTTTTGATCTCGTGATTTGAACCTTCACTCCATCTGCCTTTCATATGGATTGAAGCTTGGGGGGCATGTACCTCGAATTGAGTCACCATGCTGGAGGGCATGCTTTCTTTTTCAAGCATAGTTTGTTTCCATTTCACGCTTGTGTAAAAATGAAACTGGTTTCAAGCATAGTTTATCTTTGTTTCAAGCTTGTGTAAAAATGAAACCAACTTCAAGCAGAGTTTCCTGATTTCAAGCTTGTGTAAAAATGAAACCTTTCCCATTTTACCTCTTGTGATTGCCATTTTATCAGCCTGTTTTTGCCATATGAGCCTTGGTTTTCTCACTCCATCGTCACTATCTGCGTGGCCGATCATATACCTTCACTTGGCTGTTTTACCCGTTCCTGAGGAACCGCTGTGATGAGTGGTATTGTTAGCCAACCTCTTAACCTTTATTTGTTTTGAGAAGTTCCACCATTACCGGAACCAGGTGCTACCCTTTATACCACTCGTTCCTCCAGGAGGAGTCAACTTTCAGCTCTTTTCTGACTCCCTAAACATGAAAATATTGTCAAGTTCCTTGTCATTTCGATCTCGTTAAAGTGGACACGAAATGACATCTATCCAGTATACGTTTACCCCTTTTTCGGGCTGGGATAGATTATTTACGAAAAAGGAATACCCTAGCCTATCGCGACTAGGAGGTTTTCTCGATATTGTATTCTACCTTTTCGGGTCCGAGGAACTATCTACGAAAAGGGACCGCTGGAGTTTACTTTTCTGCTGTCTTTTCAAACTCTCTAAATATGAAAAGACGCCGAGTTCTTCCTTTGTCAGACTCGTTAAAACCTAAATGACATCGGAAATTGTCAATCACGACGTAATTCGAGTTCCTCCTTCCTAGGGCTCGTTAAATGTACTAGGATGGATTCGCCCGAAGAGCGGATTTATATGACAAGCATATGGTATCCTCTTCAAGCTTGTGTAAAAATAAAGAGGTACTCACCGAAATGGTGGGGAAAAACAGAACCAGCATCATTGTCATGTCGGTAGTATGTCACTCTTGAACATGGCACTTGTCTGCATTCGTGTCGGGTTGGGGACAATCTCATCTTGTTTTCTGCTTGCCTCCGTGGGTTTGGGTAATCCCTTTTGACCTCTCATCTGCTCTTTTCCTCGTCACTATGACCTCTGATATTTTGATGTCAAATACTGCCAAGTCCACTGTCGTGCCGTTCATATGTTCAAGAGAAGTTGACCTCTGCAAGTATCAACCTTCCTCTGATTCTCATATGATCCTAATTCACAAAAACATTATGTTCCTCTGTCTCGTGTCGATGATGTGGGAAAAATTATGGCCCACCTTCGATCAAGGTCACTTCCTGTCGAATTCAGCTCATTATCCAGGAATATGTTCTAGAGACTCTTTTATGGTACCTTGGAGCCTGCATGCCTCAATGTCAGGTTCGTCGCATTCGACGTGAGGTTTTCATTATTGGCCTCTGATCGAGTGATTCTACGGGTGTTCGATGCCAGCTCATTGATTCACATGCCATAGATTGTACCTATAGTACCTTGAGGGCCATTGTCATTATTGGTGGTTCCTCTCGCGTCTGTTAACAGCTTTCATCATTGGCTGGTAATTAGACGATGTTCTTTCATCTTCGACTTCAGCTCGCATATTCGCATGCTTGAACTTGTACTTTGTTCGGGTCGAGATGGAGCGCAAGACCTTGGATTGTGTCTGTTGTAATCCAGGCTGCGATATTGTGGATTATTATTATTATTTACATGACTCACTGATTGGATGGCTGCGACCATGCCTGAGTCTATTTATCGATCCTCACTGGATGGCTGTGCCCATACCTTGGATCTCGATTATTGTATACTCTGTTATGGATGGCTGTGCCCATACCACGCATATATATCATGTATCTGAGACATCATTTGTACTTCGCTTCACAGGTTTTCCGATGGCAGTGTTTTCAGTCAGCATGTTCTCGTAAAGCATTTCACCCCTCTCTCTCTCTCGGGCCTCATGCTTTAGGGGGCATCTGTTACAAAACAATTTGTCACCGTCCCTACAATCCCCATCCCGCACATTGGAGGGCTCATTCCGTGACCTGTGAGCAGAGACAAGACTTGAAAATACTTTCATTGCATCACTCTGAAGATGAGCTTTGATTTCCCTGAAGACATCTCCCTGCAAAAAACCCTAAAAATAGCTCTTTTTCCATTGGCACAGTTCCGCAATTTAGCCCTCGTGCCAAGGGGGAAAATCCTCCAAAGAGGGCGCGCCAATTGGCGCTCTTTCATAGAGCCGCACCCACGCCAACCATATTAAGAGGTGTTTTTTAAAAATAAAAGGCGGAAGTTTCATCCTAACAAATTCCTGGACTGATATCTATCTTGAGTTGGGAGGTTTGGCTACGGATTTCCATAGAGAGGAAGTGGTTTGCCACCTCTCATGGAAGCTTCCTTGATGATAGGGCCAATCCAATAATTATAGGGATCCCAACTCCCCTTCCTCCTTCTATAAAAGCTTGCTCTTCTCCATGACAAGCTAGTTCCAAAATCTCCAAGTTCCTAAGAGATTTTACATCCTTATGCTGCAAGAGCTTTCTTGATTCCCTTAAGGCCAAATCCAAACAAGGAGACTATTGCAAAGTATTCGAAGAGAGAGGCTTGTCCCATCCTTGACAGGATTTATCGAGACATGTTGTGCTGATGACCCGCTAAAGGAGAGTGCTGCGTCGAAGCTATGGTTGTATTCTTCTTTTGACTCTTTAATGATAAGCGACTATCGGTTATGGTTCCACTCTTGTTCTTGATCATGTTCATGAGTTATGTCCTCTTCGACTGACATATAGTTGTATGTACTGGATTTTATGCTTGCGTTTGTGTTATTTCTTGCATGTGTAGGTGTCCAATCATGAAGATCGTGAGGATTGTGATCTGCCAGGGCGAAGGAACGGGAGCACCACCTCTTCTACAAACGACAACGTTGGATTCCAGGTAAGCCTTCCTCGCAAGTCGGTATATTTGCAATTAGGAACCTGCACTGTAGCGTGTTTGATTGTTGCTAGACCCGATCTGGGCTAGTAGGGATCACCTCTGTCCGTAGAGGGGATTTACCTCCTCAACAGAGAGTAAAATATGCAAAAAAACTTAATGATAGAATATCAACAGAGTTACTTTGACATCACACAGAGTGTCAAAGGTCAAAAAAAGCTCCGAACGAGCTTAAATCTTTATGTAAACCATTTAATAAAGAAGACACCTATGTAAGCTTCTTCATTGAGCCCCTGAAGGCTGAGACGCCATTTAAGTCTGTATTAATTATCTTTAGAGATATTTTATCAGATCTCACCTCCTCATTCTTCTATATATACTTCTGTAAAAGATGAGTGAGGGGTTGGTTGTAGAATATTGAAATTTAATTGAGCTTGAGACTTCTATCTGTAAATAGTGTTCACTGGCCCTTGGAGCTCTGCTGGTGATAGATAGGTTAGGCTGAGATGTGTAGATGGTTGCTAAACTAAAGCATTGGACTTAAAGCTGTAACTGGTTTGGAGCATCAATACAAGCTAATTTATGGGATCCTGGTCTATGTTGACGGTGATGTTTTTCTCATTGTAATTTGTCATTTTGTTTCTGTTTTCACTGTGTTTCATCTTCTCTTATAAATAACATCATGCATAGAGTTAGGACCTACTGTATATCAGTAGCCTTCTCTGACTGAAAATATTTATCTGAATGTTTTTTTCCAATCTGTGTTATTTGGGAATGATTTAATTTAGTTTAAGCATAGAAATGATGGCGTTCCCTCGTCTTATTGCCTTAGCTTAATATTATTCTTGAATGTTATGTTCAGTATTAGTTAAGTAGAGATGAAATATGGAAGATATGGTGTGCCCTAGTCCTAGTTTTATCCCCAAAGACTGTTTGAATGTTTCCCTTGGAATGTGTTAAAAGCTGGCTAGTTTAGAAGTACTTACCAGATCTTAGGCCATTCTGTGTTATCTTTGTGTTGGTCTTGAAAGTAACCAAGTAAAGCAGAGCTAGGAGAGGATTTGTGGCGAGCCCAACCCACTAGTTTCTACTACAACAATTTCCTTCAAGTTTCCCTCTATTTTAAAATGTTTTCTATCGAAAGTGTATCAAAGGCTGACTAGTTTAAAAGTACTTACCAGATCCTAGTTTTATTTTATGTTCTTCTTAAGTGTTTTTCAAAGGCTAGCTAGTTTAAAAGTACTTACCAGATCCTGGGCTGCTCTTTGTTCTCCATCTGTTTAATTTTCCTTCTTGTTGTATCATTTCATTCCATAAATCAATCTTCAAAGAGATCCTTAGACATAGATGACTTTCCCCATGGACCACTCTTGCCTCTTGATGTTCTAATTAAACCCTATTATGACTCCATAGCCCAATGGACTAAAAACTGTAATTATCTATCTTTTTGGTCGAAGCCTACTCTGATTGCTTGCAACTTCTCACCTTTGAAACTCTTTCTACTTAGAACTTTCTACCTCAAACAGTAATCATGCTCAACCATCCAAAAACAAAACAAACCCTTGGCCTTCATAACTAGCCTAATATCATTACCCTAAACTTCAAAGACAAATCCATCTTTGCACTTATTGGAGAGATCCCTCTCCGGATTCAGGAGGACTAGATCTTAGAATCCAAAAGTGGTTGAAAAGATGTTTCTCCCTACGACTGGACTTTTGCCAATCTTGCTGATTATAGGGAACTAAAATTTCTGGCGACTCCGCTGGGGAAAATAACCAGAATCATTTTCATTTTAAGGTAACCATAGGATATCAGAGATTTATTTCAAAGAACATTTGTTATATCAACCAGCTGAGCGACTAGCAACTAACATTTCTGGTGACTTCGCTGGGGAACGAAGTCGAATTTACATCCTAGTTTCCTTTAGAAATTTCATAAAACCTCATGAGTAAAAAGCAGCCTTTCCAAGCACTACCAAACAATGGTAATCATGATAGAACTTGTTTGAATCAGTGACAAACTAGGCAAACCCTAGGATTCTCATAAGACTTTATCTAACCTTGAAAAATCAGCTGGCTTAGCCATAAGAGTAGACTATCTCTGTCTCACGACCGTAGCTAAGTTTTGAAACAGAGTTAGGATATTCTTAAAAACCACACAAATGAAAAAATAACATAGAAAAACACCAAAAAAAATTTCAGATTGGTATTTAATAAACATGGCAGTGGACCATAAAACCTTTTACCTCCAAAGGAGCTAAAAACTTCCACTTGGCGACTCCACAATCCTGAACAGACCTTAAGACTCCACTGGGAAGAACCATTATCATTATAACATTGTTTAAAACTCAGTTAGAGGACTGTAGGATTTCAATTTGTAAAATAGACTAGTTAACCTCTTAAAGATTGTCATACCTGGTTGAACTTTTCCTGTTTATTTGGGTCTAAAAAACACAGCATAGTGGCTCCTAGAAAGATTCACACTAGAGCCCATCCGGACCCTGATCCACTCGAAATAGTCAGTAACCTAGAAAGTATCCTTAGGAAGTCTTCTAAGATTAAATTATCAACTATTTTCAGATCACCCTTGAGAGCTAATTCAGTCCCTGAAAATCTTTCAGCTCTACAACAATCACAAGTTGACTTGGTAAATCCCTTTAGAACTAGGTCCCTTGGTGATTTATATCAGTTATATTTTGAGTCTTCACTTTCATCTCCTAAAGCAAATGAAAATCCTGGTAGCAGAGAAACAACACCTCCTGATTTACATTTCCTTCACAACCTAGGTGTCTCTCATCTAAGATCAGCTCAACAGTCTATTTCTGTTCCATCCACTTCTACTCACCCTACATCCACTGTCCAAACCACTCCACTTCAGCCCATTTTCCCTCTTTTTAATCCAACCCTTGTGAATCCACCCCCACCACATATCATGGCAGCATGGTATGCTCCCTTAGTCCTTCCTCTTCCACTAGTCAATCTTCCACAGGACTATCAGTCCAAAATTCCATTGTATGACTCTAGCAATGCTACCACTGCATCACAACATGTGGATAAGATGAATGAATACTTTGACAGGAATGAAATTGATGATGATTCTGTCAAGCTTAGATTTTTTGCTCAGATCTTAGGGGGAGAAGTAAGAAAATGGTTCAAAGGCTTAACCCCCCATAGTATCAATGATCTCCAAGCCTTCCATCAAACATTCTTAAATAAATGGGAAGTGAAGAAGAACCCTCTCCAAGTCCTTTCTGATTACAAAAATCTCCATAGAAACACTGGGGAAAGTGTGCAAGCTTATTGTACCAGATTCAATAGTGTATATAATGCACTTTCCCCAGAAATAAAACCTCCACAAGGCTAAAATTTAAACAATTTTCCTAAAGGGTTTGACCCTGAGATGGCCTATCAGCTGAGAGAAAGAGATCCTGCAACTCTTGAAGAGATGCAAAAGGGTGCTCTTTCTGTAGAAGTCAACTTAATGGAGAAGAGAGAAAGAATGAAAAATGAAAAGAGAGTATCTTTTAGAGAGGAAAACACACCTTCTACTTCAAACTCAAAGATGGAAAGAATGATGGAGGAGATGATGAAGAAAATAAGCATCCTTGAGAGAGCACAAGCCAGTCAAAACCAAAATGCTCCTCAAAATAGAAACCATAACCCAAAACCAGAATTTTAGAAGGAACCAACCTCCAAACAGACCTAGGGAAGATGATCAGCAGATCACTCCTCCCTTTCATCAAAACTATGTAAGTGAGGTTGAGGAAACGAATGAAATAACAAAGGAGGATGATATTAACATGCTAGGGGGTAGATAATTATGACTTTGAGGTTCATTATGATAGAAAACAAGGTCCATACACACCTTATGATGATAGAAGAGATGATGATGAAAGTTATTATCAAGACATGGAAAATGTCATCATAGAATCTCAAAAAGAATATGACCTTAGAAGTAAAACCAGTCAACAAACTCCCAACACCAAAACCTCTGAAAAATCTTCACAAAACAACACTGTAACCAAGCCTAAAGTTTTCAAACAAAAGGACAACATAGTAGCTGTAAATTCTGATATTGGTAAAGAAAAAAGTACTCAAAATGTTACAAAACAGAGTGCAGAAATTAGTAGTACTAACATCTCAGCTAGTACTCCTGTTAAAACAATTTTGTCAAATATAAATAAAACAAATCAGCAAACTAATATTGCTGACAAAGTGATAGATAATAAGGCCGAGACCAGTAGTTCAAAGAGTCAAATTCCTTTCAGCCTAGATCAGGAAATTTCAAAGATCAAAATGCCTGTTCCTTTGACTGAGTTAGCTGCCCAGCATGTATATAGGACCCAAATTTTGAAGGCTTTAAATATAGAGGAAAATGAGGATATCCTCAATCTTAATGATGACCATTCAGAGCTTATTTTTGGTCCAAAGATTGAAGGTATGTATCAAGAGGGACCTGTTCCTCCCTTTTATGTGAGTTTAAACGTTCATGACAAAATTTTGTACAACGCTATGCATGATTCCGGGGCTTCTCATAATTTAATGCCTAAAGCTGTGATGGAGAGCCTTGGTCTAGAAATCACCAGACCTTATAAAGATCTGTACTCCTTTGACTCAAGCAGAGTAAAATGTTTAGGATTAATCAAAGACCTCTATGTTAACTTAGCCCAAATTCTAGCTAAATGCTTAGTAATGGATATTGTTGTGGCTGATGTTCCCCCCAAATATGGAATGTTTTTATCAAGATTGCGGGGGGCTAAGATACAAGGGACTATGAAAATGGACATGACCTATGCGACTATCCCTGTTTTCAATCAAAATAGAAGACTTTACAGGGAATCTCATATGCAATATACAGTTACGAGTCAAAATAGATCGCAAAAATCTCCTCTCTATTCTGTAAATACGGGCCTAGATTCTTTTATTATGTGTAACAATGAAACATTTAGTGAACAAGTCACTTTAGTAGGATCAAAGGCCGATAGGTAGGAAGAAGAACATAACGCAGAAGTGTCAGAACGGTTGGCTCAACCTATGAATGTCAGCAAATCAAAAAAAGGTCTTGAGCTACAAGTCATGTGTCCATCGCTCTTAAACCTTGACAGTCAAGAAAACCATCCTCAACCCAATGAAAAACCTGAGGAATTGAAACAATTACAACTAAGTGCTTTAGTTGAAGAGTACAACCACCAAACGGATAAAACTGAGAATAGTCCTCTGTGGAGTATGTATTTTGATGGATCCTGCGCTAGAACTAACGCTGGTGTAGGTGTCTGGGTTTCCAACACTGAAAATAACCACACAGACTGCATTTCCTGCAAATTAAACTTTCAGTGTTCCAATAACATAGCGGAATATGAATCCCTTCTCTTAGGCTTACATCTATTAAAAAAGTAAGGAGCCAAAAGAATCAATGTGTATGAGGATTCAGAGTTAGTCATTAGGCAAGTCAATGGGGAGTATAACACAAATCATCCTAGATTTAGGGCCTACCGAAATGATGTCATGGACCTTTTAAAAACATTCTAGGAGTCGAAACTGATTTTTGTCCCAAGAAAAAGAAACATTGCCGCCCACAATTTAGCCTTTGCAGCCAGAACATGCTTAACGCCATATGAAACCAAAGACTGCACAACTCAGATAAAATTTAGACCAACTGTGCCTGATAATGAAAAGTATTGGCAGGTTTTTGATGGAGACAAACAAATAGTAGACTTCATGCAATTCAGAAATGAATTCGAACTACACAGTTCGGATTCAGATTATGATACAGAATGCAGTGAAGAAAATTTTCTTGGTGAAGAAGAAATGTATCCTGTGCTTGTCACTATTAATCTTCTATCAAGGAAACTTATAAACAAAACAGAATTGAATGCAGAATTAGAAATAGAAGAGTTGGAAACTCTGCACTCTAAAGATAAAAGTTTTCCTAAGGGTCTGGCCCCTTTAGAAGAGTTGTTCGATTTTAACGATGTGGCAAATAAACCTAAAATGGAGCCTGTAGAGACTGAAGTGGAAGAGTGCAATATAGGCAGTGAACTTAAACCCATGATGATTAAACTATCTAAGAATTTACCAGCTCACATTAAACTCAAATACATAGAGCTGTTTAAAGAGTTTTCTGATGTTTTTGCATGGAGTTACGAAGATCTTAAATCCTATGTCACTGAAATAATACAGCACAAAATCACTCTCAAGGAAAACCAAAAGCCATTTAAGCAAAAACTGCACAGAATAAACCCTGTCCAGTTGCCTTTGGTTTAGAAGGAGATCATGAAAATGTACGATGTTAGTATTATTGTCCCTATTAGATATCCTGAGTGGGTGTCTAATCTCGTGTCAGTTAGGAAGAAAAATGGAGAGATCAGGCTTTGTATAGACTTTAGAGACTTAAACAAAGCTTCATTAAAAGACAACTACCCTTTACCTAAGATGGATCATATTTTTCAAAGGGTGGTAGGGTCTAGAAGAATTTCTTTGCTTGATGGCTACTCGGGGTACAATCAGATCCTAGTCCACCCTGTTGATCAATTAAAGACAACCTTTACTACACCATGGGGCACTTTCATGTATGTGAAAATGCCCTTTGGTATAATGAATGCTGGAGAAACTTTTCAAAGAGCCATGGACATAGCATTCTCGGAGGAACTGGGCTTCTTCATCATTATCTATCTTGATGATGTCACTGTGTTTTCAAAAACAGATGAAGAGAATTTAAAACATCTAAGAAATTTTTTCGAGAAATGAAAAAAGTTTGGATATCCTTAAACCCTAATAAGACACTATTTGGTCTCCAAGAAGGTAAGCTTCTTGGGCACATTATTTATGAGGAGGGTATAAAGATAGATCCCAAGAGGATTGAGGCCTTATTGCAAATCTCTCATCCTCGAAACATCAAGGAGTTGCAATATTTCATTGGAAAGATTAAATTTTTGAGAAGGTTCATCCCCAACTTGGCTGAGCTCCTTAGAAATATCACAAACATGTTAAAAAAGGAGCAAGGGGTAAAATGGACCTTGGAAGCAAAGAAGTCTTTTGAGCTGGTGAAACAAGCGTTAACCAAAACACCGGTTCTTATAAGTCCTGATTTTTCAAAAGATTTTTATATTTTTTCATTTGCATCAGAACATACCATAGCTGCTATCCTTTTACAGAAAAATCCACAAGGAAAAGAGCAACCTATTGCATTCTTTAGTAAGGCATTGAGGGATGCTCCTTTGAAGTATAACATCATGGAGAAGCAAGCTTTTGCTTTGGTTAAAGCTTTGAAAGACTTCAGAGTATACATCCTTCACTCACACATCATTGCCTTTGTCCCAAACTTAGTCGTTAAAGACATCCTAACACAGGACCCAGATGGTAAGAGAGGTAAGTGGATTGCTATTATTCTTGAATATGATCTAGAAATAAAACCCACTAAACTCATCAAAGGCCAAGGTCTAGCTAGATTAATGGCTGAAACAAATTTTGAAGTGCTTGATATTAATATGATTGATGCTTTGGATGATCAAGAGGAAATCTCAACTCCCATTGTTGAAAACCATTTTATGAATTCCTCTTGGTATGTTGATATTGTTTATGTTTTGCTTAATTTGAATACACCTCTTGGTTTGACAAAAACAAAGGCAAGGTTCTTAAAGTTAAAATCTGTAAACTATTGCATTATAGATAAATGTCTTTATTGGAAAAATGCAAGTGGTATATTGCTTAAATGTTTGCCTGAGTTTGATGCAGAGAAGGTTAAGCACGAGTTCCATGAAGGAGAGTGTGGAGGTCATTTATACTGGAAGGAAACAACCAACAAAATTTTGAGGGCTGGCTTCTATTGGCCTACTCTTTTTCTTGATATACACAAGATGATCATTGCCTGTCATAAATGTCAAATTTTTGAAGGCAAAAGAAAACTGCTACCCCTGCCTTTGCATCCAATCACTGTTGAAGCCCCATTTCTACAGTGGGGACTTGAATTCATAGGAGAAATCCATCCACCATCTTCTGCCCACGATAGATGGATTCTCACTGCCACAAACTATTTCACTAAGTGGATAGAAGCCATACCTTGTAGGCAGGCCAATGATTCAATTATTATAAAATTTATGGAGACCAACATTCTCTCCAGATTTGGCTGTCCTACCAAGATCATCACTGATAATGCAACAACATTTGGATCAAAGAGGATGGTTGAGTTCTGTCATAGATATCAGATAACATTGGGACATTCCACGGCCTATTACCCTCAAGGTAATGGACTTGCAGAATCCTCAAACAAAAGTTTAGTGAACATAATTAAGAAACTGTTGGAGGACAATAAAAAATATTGGCACACAAAGCTAGTTCATGCACTTTGGGCTGACAGATTGACTTTGAAGAAATCTGTTGGCATGTCACCTTTCTAGCTTGTATATGGTACTGATGCAATTTTTCCAAAAAGCCTTGGTGTACCAGTAATGAATTTGATTCAAGAGTTGCAAAATGAATAAAATGACATGATCAAGAGAATAAATTAGACCATTCATCTTCAGAAAAACAGAGAGGAAGTCTATAACAAAGCATTTCAGAAACATGACAACATAAAAAAGATTTTTGACAGAAGAACAAAGGCCAGCAATTTCAAAATTGGGGACAAATTTTTAAAGTGGGACTCAAGGAGGGAAGACAAGGACAAGCATGGAAAATTTGCCAACTTATGGCTTGGCCCTTACTCTATTCATTTAGCTGCTGGTAACAATGCATTTTTCTTGCAGGAGTTGAATGGAGCAAAATTGTTTGGGGGTCCTGTCAATGGCAGGATGCTTAAACATTACTTCTCTTAATCCATCCCATGTTCTGAAAGCCTTTTTATCTTTTTTCTCATTGTAAATATCTCATCCACCATTGCATTCAAATTTATAAAAAATAAAAAATACAAAAACAAAAAAGAAAAGAAAAGAGGGCAGGTTATGAAATCAAGAAAGGTACAACCCCATACCAAAAAAGAGAATAAAAATCTGAAAGTGTGCAAGCTTAAATGCCACTCCTGAAAACACACTTCTAGTTAGTCAAACTACCTAATCTTGACTAATTAACTTTAAATTTTCTGCCAATAAGACAGTGAATTCGATTTGCCAAACTGTTTAATCTTGGCTTATCAATAGATAGATTAGGATAGAAATTAAAGGTTCAAACATGCTCAAAATCTGAACCTAGGGTTTCAAAGAGAGAATGACTCAAATCTATTTCAAATTATGAGTCAAAAGATGTAAAATCTGGTTCTAATCAGCTCAAAATCTGAACCAGTTGACAAAGGAAAGACAACTCAGAACAAAGTCAAGACAGAGCTATACAAAAGAAGAAGGAAATGCTTTCAAATTTCATATCTCAGGCCTTCCAATTTTTGTTTTAATTTTTCTGCAAAATAAATGTCTATGTGCAGCTTGTTTTTATGCCATAGATCATAGCAAGTTAAACAACTTAATCTTGACTTGACTGTTTTTAAATTTATGTTATATAATTTAGAGAATTAAAATCTGTTGCACAGTTTAATCCCAACAGATGGTAGATTAGGTAGAGAATCATATGGACTCAACTGTTTAATCTGAGTCCATGGAGGAAATAAGGAGTAGAATTAGATTATTTTGATGTTTTTAAAAGAATAAAATGTTGTGAAAAGAGTTTTCCAATCCAAGTGCACTCTGATGAAGAAAAAATGTTAGATCAGTAGGATTGGGTAGGTAGAAAGTTATATTGATGAAGATCCATTATTTTTGTGGATGCTAACATGTTTTCAAAGCAAGATCATCCCAACAAAGGAAGGGCAACCCAATGGATGAGGCACAGGTCAGCCTCTCAGAGAATGCAAGTCTGAAGTTCTTGATGCCTTCAAGAAGGCACCATCACCAAGTGGAGCCACTGTTAGCCACCTATGAAATTTTTTATACCAAAAGGTGACTAAAATTTTTTGGAGCCTTCAAGGAACATATTTTATTGCTAAAAAGTGTTGGCTCTTGAAGACTCTTGAAGGCCTCATGCCTCTGTCCAAATCTTCACTGCTGTTTCTATCTTAAAAATTTTAAAATCCTACTGATTTCCAAGAAAGATTATGGCTGCAAACACCATTTTCCTTTTCCCCACTTCTTCCAAAACTAACCCCTTCATCCCCCATAAAATATTTCATCTTTCATGTTTTTCCCCTTTCCCCTTCATCGAGACCCCTTTGATAAGGTTTTAAGACCCTTTCTTACCTTATCGAAATGCTCAAAATCTTTGAAAACCATTGAAAATTTATCAAAATCATATTTTTATATATATTTTAGACTTAAGCCCCCTTGGGCTAAGTCTTTAACCCTCCCCTCCATATGCCTTGGTGCCAGAACCGAGCGCCAGCCTTCCAAGCGCTTATCGTGTTGCCCGATCGTGATTAGCCCCTTCTCTAAAACCCCTGGTCATGTTATCTTCCATATAACCCGCGACCTCGCAGTCAGGTGCCAAACCGTATTGAAAATTAATAATCCGCCCCCAAAGTATAAACCTTTGTTTATATTAAAATTTGTCGGTTTTTTATTTTATGTTCTAAAGTTCTACTGGCACAAAGTTCCAAATCGATATCCACCATCGATCTGATTTGCAGATCGACGGCATGCAATCCATCGCCCCTGGTGGTCCCTGCCATCCACTCACCATTGCAAACCCACGCGGTATCCATCGCACCGCTTTTGAGAGTGGCGCGTTTTTTTTTTTTTTTTGCAGCGATTCCACTCACTGCTCGACGCGTGGCCTGGGAATTGTTCACAAAACCGATGTTCATCGCACATTAAAGATCGGACGTGGATCCGATGCGATATTGACGTCTGCTGTCCGATCTGAGGTGGCTCATCGGATGGTGATCGCTCACCAAAGAAGCCCGACAGTTACCCGGGATACGACGTGGTCATTAAAACATCTCCACCGTCGATCTGATCTGCAGATCGACGACCCATAATTCATCGCCCTGATTCCTCTGCTTTGAATTTCCGCCTCTACTCTCGACTTTCGATCTCTACGTGATCGACGACTCCGATTCAAATTCCTTGCTGCTCTCCTCTGACCTCCTCTAATCAATCTCGACCGTTGAATGATGCCATCCCACGACCATGAACCCTCCACGTGCCTTCTAAAGCAGTAAGCCTATACATGTAGGATTTTATAACATTTGTTCATATTTTGTAAGGTTTAATGGTTTTTCTGCCATGCTGAAGAAAATTCACGGTCTGAGGGTGACGATCCTCCTACCTTTGATCCATTAAATAAAATCATTTGCAGGGTTTAAACTTTACATTTCATCAGTGTTTCATGAGGCATTGATGCCATATCACCCCTGCGTAGCCCTGCATACTAGCAAAACACAGTGAGTCAAGCACAGTTAGAGAGTATAAGTGCCGAAGACAAAATATTTCAGAACAGAAGATTGAAGACAGATCTTCGGGGATTACGGCTAAGATGGTTTATCAAAAGCCTACTCCCCGATTAAAAACACAGTTAAAGGAAAAGTCATAAAGGATCATCAGACAGAAAGCCTCCACCGCCACATCTGAGGCAAATTGATTCCTCCTAGCTACCACAGCGCCACATGTGCCTCAAAGCATTGAAATGCAGGCCGAAGTTATTGATTAAGATCAGACATCTGCCTCACAACCCAACTAGAGAGTAAAATCTACAAACAAACTTAATGACAAAATATCAGCAGAGTTACTTTGACATCACACAGAGCGTCAAAGGTCAAAAAAAGCTCCCACTGAGCTTAAATATTTATGTAAACCATTTAATACGGAAGACACCTATGTAAGCTTCTTCATTGATCTCCTCAAGGCCGAGAAGCCATTTAAGTCTGTATTAATTATCATTAGAGATCTTTTATCAGATCTGACCTCCTCATTCTTCTATATATACTTCTGTAAACGATGAGTAAGGGGTTGGTTGTAGAATATTGAAATGTAATTGAGCTTGAGACTTCTATCTGTAAATAGTGTTCACTAGCCCTTGGAGCTCTATTGGTGATAGATAGGTTAGGCTGAGATGTGTAGATGGTTGCTAAACTAAAGCATTGGACTTAAAGCTGTAACTAGTTTGGAGTATCAATACAAGCTGATTTCTGGGATCCTGGTCTATGTTGACGGTGATGTTTTTCTCATCATAATTTGTCATTTTGTTTCTGTTTTCACTGTGTTTCATCTTCTCTTATAAAGAAAAACATGCATAGAGTTAGGACCTACTGTATATCAGTAGCCTTCTTTGACTGAAAATATTTATCTGAACGTTTTCTTCCAATATGTGTTATTTGGGAATGATTTAATTTAATTTAAGCATAGGAATGTTGGCGTTCCCTCGTCTTATTGCCTTAGCTGAATATTATTCTTGAATGTTATGTTCAATATTAGTTAAGTAGAGATGAACCATGGAAGATATGGTGTGCCCTGGTCCTAGTTTTATCCCCAAATACTGTCTCAATGTTTCCCTTGGAATGTGTTAAAAGCTGGCTAGTTTAGAAGTACTTACCATATCTTAGGCCATTCTGTGTTATCTTTGTGTTGGTCTTGAAAGTAACCAAGTAAAGCAGAGCTAGGAGAGGATTTGTGGCGAGCCCGACCCGCTAGTTTCTACTCCAACAGTTGCCTTCAAGTTTCCCTCAGTTTTAAAATGTTTTCTATCGAAAGTGTATCAAAGGCTGGCTAGTTTAAAAGTACTTACCAGATCCAAGTTTTCTTTTATGTTCTTCTTAAGTGTTTTTCAAAGGATGGCTAGTTTAAAAGTACTTACCAGATCCTGGGCTTCTCTTTGTTCTCCATCTGTTTAATTTCCCTTCTTATTGTATCATTTCATTCCATAAATCAATAGTCAAAGAGATCCTTAGACATAGATGACTTGCCCCATGGACCACTCTTGCCTCTTGATGTTCCAATTAAACCCTATTATGACTCCATATCCCAATGGACTAAAAACTGCAATTATCTATCTTTTTGGCCGAAGCCTACTATGATTGCTTGGAACTTCTCACCTTTGAAACTATTTGCACTTAGAACTTTCTACCTCAAACAATAATCATGCTCAACCACCCAAAAACAAAACAAACCCTTGGCCTTCATAACTAGCCTAATATCATTACACTAAACTTCAAAGACAAATCCATCTTTGCAGTGATTGGAGAGATCCCTCTCCGAATTCAGGAGGGCTAGATCCTAGAATCCCAAAGTGGTTGAAACAATGTTTCTCCCTGCGACCAGACTTTTTCCATTCTTGCTGATTACAGGGAACTAACAGGGGCTAAATCCTCCCTTTCCCATGAAACATGAGGGAAATACTCCTGTTACCACGATGCTGGGAGGAAGTTATCCCATTCCAATAGCACAAGGGGGCAGTTCTCGCATTCCCACAACACCCACTCCAAGTAGTATGGTCACTTACTTTGATTGGAGTTGATTGTAAGGATATCATCTTCCTCCTTACGTTCCCTTCGAGATCATAGTATAAGCTTATAATGTAGCCATATCTAGCATATTCATAGACAAAGGTGTGCTTATTAGTATTTTGTCCTCAACTGCTTGGAAAGATTTCGGTTCTTTGCAGCTTGTGCCCATTACCCATAATCTATTGGATTTTAACGGAGGAACTAGTCAACCATTAGGGATCCTTCGTTAGTTTCCTATTACTTTGGGATGAAAGACTATCTATATCGATGTGATGGTATTCCAAGGAATTTTAGATTTTAATTTTCTCCTTGGGAATTACTATGTTTGTGTCATGTGAGATCAAATTTTTTCTTCACTCTTTTGTGTGATGTATTTCCCGCATGAAGGAAGAATCATCACCATTGACCAACTTTCATTCGTTGGTCATGATTTGACTCCCAATCAACCAAATTCCATAAACAATCCTTATATTCCTATGGTATATCCCCCAACACAGATTAATTATGTGGCAACCTCTTCCATACCAGTGTTTATTGAAGATCTAGTAGGTGATGTAGTGCATCATTCACTGGGGGAGTTGGAGCTTGACATTTCCCTTGGATCCTTTGATATGGATCCCTTCCAAAGAATTTTTCTTCCATCTAATGAGAACCTGTTGGAAGCCATGGCCTCTTGGAGGTCATGATAAAACTCTACGAGAATTTTTTTTTCTTGTGTTAAGCTCATTGAAAAATTAAATAAGGGTCCCACGAGAAAATTTCCTTTTCTTTTGTCAAGATCATAAAAAAATGAAACAAAGTGTCATGAGAAGAGTTCATTTTATTGTGTTAATATCATTACAAAATGAAACAAGGTTCCCTTGAGTATAGTTCTTTTCCTATGTCAAGCTCGTTAAAAAATTAAATAGATTTCCCTTCCAATTCGAGTCTTTGATTAGATATCGTAAATTCCTAGTAGAGTCTTTCACTTGGTATTGTAAATGAACCTTCATTCCATCCATTTGTTAGTAACCAGTAATATGCTTAGGTGAATGAAATGAAGCTTGGGGGGCATGTTCCTAGAATAACATTATTATGCTTGAGGCAGTGAAACTTATCTCAACTTATCTCAAGCATAGTTTTTTCCTATTTTTCAAGCTTGTCTAGAAATGAAACCAATTCCAAGCATAGTTTTCTCATGTTTAAAGATTGTATAAAAATGAAACCATTCTCATCCTATCCCTCGTGATTTCCATTTTTATCAGCCTATTTATGCAAGATGTGCCTTGATTTTCTCATTCCATTGTCACCCTTTGCTTGGCCGATCATACACTTTCACTTGTTGTTTTTACCCTTTCCCAAGGAACTGTTGTGATAATGAGTGGTCTTATTAGCTAGCCTATTGACCTCTATGTGTTTTGAGCAGTTACATTATGAACGAAACTAGTTTCTACCCTTTATACCATTCATTCCTCTAGGATGAGTCTTGTTTCAATTATTTTCAAACCCCCTAAACTGAAAATATTACCAAGCACTTGTATTTTCGAACTCGTTAAAGAAAATGAAAAGACGTCTCTTCAGTATAAGTTTAACCATTTTCTGTACTGAGATACATGGAAAATTTTAGGGGCGAATTTTAGCCCAAAGGCAAAATTAAGGGGTTTTAGATTTTATTGGGGCGAATTTTTTATATAAAACCTTTTTGTATAGTTTTGTATAATTAGTCCCAAAATTATTTTAAAAATAAATAATTATTATGCTTTAGCCCAAAAATATAAGGGCGCATAAAACATGAAGCGCTGGATTCGCCTCCGCATTTAGTGGTCTGGACAGTTTTGGTTTATATTCGCCCCGATTTATTAGGCTCGAGGGTTTTGGAACTGCATTCGCCCCAATATCCAGTATGGCTGCAGGGTTGGAGTCGAAAATGGAGTCGGTCTGGAAAATAGGTGTCTACTCATATCAATCCAGCAACCCTTCGGCCAC